>OX442431.1:3162549-3267549 GCA_949361645.1 Spongilla lacustris | reverse complement strand
ATAAGTTATGAGCATTTACATCATAACACTGATGTAGATGCTCTCTTCTGGTCAAACGCCAGCGTGGATGTATCCCTATAGCCTCGCTGAGACCAGTGCATGACCACGTGCACTACATGTGGTTGCGCTCCATTGAACAGACTGAGTGTGATTTCTATTCCTATCATTTCATATTTCATGCATACAGTACCCGGGCATGTACAATGCATGGTGGGGGAAGGGGGGGGGGGGGGGGGGGGGGGGGGGGGGGGGGGGTGGTTTACGGGAGATGTAGGAAGCGTTGCCAATTCGTAGCCCCAATTAATCAGACTCGTGGGGACCATGTCATTGCCTAGGCCTACTGTTGCTGCCGCCATAGATTATGGAATTATGGAATTCAGTACGGTCACCTAGCTACACATGTATACAACATGTATATAGGCTTAGTGGCCCGCCTACATGTAAGCCCCATCCATACTGAGGAATTACATCCGTCGTTTTCACTAAGCAGGGTTGCTTAGCTATAGTTTGACACTTTCGAGTGTATGCAATCAGTACCTGTACACTGGCCGCGCGGTACGTACAATGTACGTGAGTCGTGAGCCAGCGTATCGCCGTGAATATTGTTCCACAGATGAGTCCATCTGATTCTGACAGTCTACATTCTACTCCTTCAGCTTTCAGAAACCTGCCCTTCCTTCGATTTGAGTTAATTGGCTCACTAGTACTACTAGTATATCGCCGACGGCAAATGGCGGCTTCGCCATAACGAGACTGTAATACCGGATTTTGAGCAAGTCAAACCTGTTGTAATCGCGGCAGTAACGCTAAACTGCCTTATCTTGAATCCAACTAATCACAAATCTAAAATAAAGTACCAAGTGTGCATCATTCTCTTAGAAAGTGGTCATCATCCTTATTTAAGGATGGCCATCCTTAAATAAGGATTCCGGGAGATTAAACATTAAGATTAGGCCCTACTGTAGATATATAAACATGCATTTAGGTACAGAACTATTCTGGACTATATTAGTTACTGGCAGCTTGCAGTTTGTTTGGATTTAATTTATAACGGAGTAGTTGTTTGTAATGAACATTTATACCCTGCAGGAAAGTTGCACACACTCCCACCCAGCAAGCTTTTACGAATAAAACACAGTGTCAATTAAATAAGTGAGCACTGAACCTCATTGAAATCATGAGGGCAAACCATGCGTTGGATGTGCAAATGGCTGACCAGCAAGGCCTTAGTTGCATTCATTTTGGGGTAAGGGGTGAAGGTAGTGTGAATTGTATGGAATAGTACCACAGACCATTCAAATGCAGTGAGAGTACATACAGTAAGTTGAGTTCAGAAAAAAAAAAGAAAAAAAACCCCTTACAGGTTTTCTTGGTAACGATGCATGTGTAACTACGATCACAGCAATTCATATCAGAGCTCAACAACAAACTGCGTCACAATGAAAAATACAAGCTAGATCTGTCCTAGTACAATGCACACACATATATATAATTATAATTATAATTATATATATATATACTAAGTGACAAGTGTTCTAGAATGTTCTACTTGGTCATCTGTTTGCCACGTGCATAGGTCATGCCTCCTAACATGATATCAGCCCTTCTACACATGTACTGGGGTGTATAATGTTTCTGAGAAAAAAAAAATTGGCTTTTATAATATGAACAACATTAATAATCCACGTGGCTCTTATTTCATTACAAATAGTTGCCAATGAATTGTAACTAACTTGGTACATCGAGAGTTACGGAAGTAACTCTCATATAGGATTTGTGCCGTATCATGAAATCATTAAAAAAACGCGATCCGCGTATAACTCACGAACCGAGAAACGGATAGTGTAGCTCTTTATTGCTATCGATCCACAATGGAAAGACGATCATTTTCATGTTTTGTTCAAGTCGCCAGACCGTTTACTTTAAGAGAACAAAAATGCTCGTAGTTCTCGTTCCCAGTCCCAAATTTCTCCTCCGACAGTTTTTCTGGGTGAGTATAACTCGGGATAGGAATGGTTGTAATGAGCGCAAAATACACCAAAAAATCTAGAAAATTCTGGAAGAACATCAACACGTCTCAGATATAGAAATAAAGCATGTTACTGATATACGTAATATGCATTATGGAAGCGTTCCCATGGCAATGTTCACGTGATATGTGTATAGTATTAGTTATCTATCATTTTTTAACTCATATTGGCGAAGTTGTTTTTATCAAAATGCCTTCACGACAACAACAGCGGAGAGCAAAGCGACGAGCGGAATACCTCCAAAATCGAAACGAGGAGTTAGAGACCTCTCTCGGGTTCGGCGCTTCTAAGAGGGGGCGTGTATGCTGTGATGAGCAGAATTCTGACAAGTTACGAGCTTCTAAGAGGCAAAAGCAGCAAGAGACCAATCGGGATTCCAAAAGGATACAATATTGGATAAACCCTTCTGCTGCATGTTTAGCGAAAAGGGCGCAATACCAGAAGCGTAAGCGTGAGGCCCAAAGGTGAGTTGTGCATGGAATATTATGGTTTGGCGTGCTTCTCTTAGTCTAGAGCAGCTGGAAAAGTGCTTTATACATTGTGTTGCTAGGTGATGACATGTACAGCTGGATTTTGTCATGCTGCATAATGGGTGTTGCTACACAGTATTCATATTAGATGCACTATTTCTGTTACAGTTATGTTTATTATGCTTTACAATACAGTTCAATAATGTCACCCCTAGTATAGTACACACAAATAATGCATGACATGGGGTTTACATTATTATGTGGCTTCTATATGTATTACCAGTGTCAAAGTAAGTAAATTTAAGTATTGACTGCATGCTTCCATCTCCTTAATCATTTTAGCTACTCCCTGTATGAACCCAATGATAGCCGTGTTCTAATGGAGTATAAGGGTGGCCTTGAAAATGCTATTCTAAGCAATAGGACATTGCTATAGATGAGTTAAATGACATTGCTAGATGAGTTAAATGATGCCTTTTGCCAGACCCATTAATGGTTAGCACAAAAGGTTACCACTAGATCTGCACATGCTGCTGTTAGCAAAGTTAGTGCAGATGCTAAGGCACTGAACATTCGAAGAACAAAAGCAGGGGGATTGTTAAAAGATGTTTGGGCCATTAATGCAATAAAATTATCAGAAAATGATATTTTAGCTGGGGTAAGGCATCATAGTGCTGCCTCAGAACCCTATTTCTATGATACCTCTTACAATCACACAAAACAGCATGGACCTATAGCAGTAGACCTCAGTGGTAGGTGTGTTATCAACTGATTGTCCAAGCAGATTCATTTGCCTAAAATAGGCGACAATGAGTGAAATTGGGCCTCATGATACCCTCCACCTTGAGTGGATAATACATATATGTCTGAGAAGCAGGCATAATATGGGGGACCTATCCTCAATGGCAATTGAATAAAATCACAAAGAAGGTAACCCCAGGAGTTTATAAGTATTTGCTTCCATATAGTCAGAAACAAACCACAAAATGGTTATATTAAGGCAACCCAATGTAAAAAAAAAATGAAGGGAACAAGATATAAAAACATTCTCTCTGAGAAAGTTGGTGGTATATAGGATTTGAAGGCAATGGTGGTGTAAAAAGGAAGGGAACAAGGGATCAACGATGATACGAAATTTTTTTAACAGTCCTATATTTAGCAACGAAAAATGTACGTACTACAAAAGTGCTAAATATAGGACTGTTAAAAAAATTTCGTATCATCGTTGATCCCTTGTTCCCTTCCTTTTTACACCACCATTGCCTTCAAATCCTATATACCACCAACTTTCTCAGAGAGAATGTTTTTATATCTTGTGTACTTGAACTTTAATGTTTAATCTCCCGGAATCCTTATTTAAGGATGGCCATCCTTAAATAAGGATGATGACCACTTTCTAAGAGAATGATGCACACTTAGTGCTTTATTTTAGATTTGTGATTAACTACATTCAAGATAAGGCAGATTAGCGTTACTGCCGCGATTACAACAGGTTTGACTTGCTCAAAATCCGGTATTACAGTCTCGTTATGGCGAAGCCGCCATTTGCCGTTGGTGAGCCAACTAACTCAAATCGAAGGAAGGGCAGGTTTCTGAAAGCTGAAGGAGTAGAATGTAGACTGTCAGAATCAGATGGACCCATCTGTGGAACAATATCCACGGCGATACGCTGGCTCACGACTCACGTACATATATTGTACGTACCGGTACCGCGCGTCCTGATTGCATACACTCGAAAGTGTCAAGCTATAGCTAAGCTAAGCAACCTTGCTTAGTTACCGAGAGAGCCACAGAAAACGGCGGATGTAATTCCTCAGTATGGATGGGACGTACGGGCCACTAGGCCTATATATACATGTGTAGCTAGGTGACCGTAATTCCGTAATTCCATAATCTATGGCGCCAGCAACAGTAGGCCTAGGCAATGGCGTGGTCCCCTCGAGTCTGATTAATTGGGGCTAAGAATTGGCAACGCTTCCTACATCTCCCGTAACCCCCCCCCCCCCCCCCCCCCCCATCCACCATTGTATACATGCCCGGGTACTGTATGCATGAAATGATAGGAATAGAAAGCACACTCATTCTGTTCAATGGAGCGCAACCACATGTAGTGCACGTGGTTATGCACTGGTCTCAGTGAGGCTATAGGGATACATCCACGGTGGCGTTTGACCAGAAGATAGCATCTACATCAGTACACGTACAAACGCTTGATATTAATTTTGAAGTGTTATGATGTAAATGCTCATAACTTATTAACCACAAGTTATTTTTTTCAACGAATCAGGTTGTGAGTATAGGTGGGTTAACTGATTATCAGAGAAAATCAAGAGTTTTAAAACCACTATGGTTTTTGAGGTCAATAACCTCTACTGTTGTGATCCTTATTTAAGGATGGTGTCAATCCTTAAATAAGGATGTGCCACTTCATCCCTGTTTTAAAATATGCACATTGATCATATTGACATCATTTACAGTTTGTTATGGAGGCTAATCAGTATACAATTGATTAATAGCATTTATATTATCTAATTTGCTTGGTTTGCAAAAGTATGCAATGCAAAAGACGATCCTTATTTAAGGATAATGACATCCTTAAGTAAGGATTTTTCCCTGGAGATTAAACATTAAATCAATAATACTGCATAATCATAATTAGTTAGCGTAGTGATTGCACTGATCGATTAATAAGTAAGTGTTGTGTTCTTCTGTGGATTACCCAATTAAGTCTAAGTAGCAACATGTGCAAAAACACTGGGTTATTGACAAATTATTGTGGTGTTGCATATGTGTAGTGATCATAGAGCCAAAAATCAGTTTACCACCCTCAATTAAGTTTTTAACAATGCTTCAGAGATACATCACATAAACAGATTGTATTGTGTACATGCACTAAACCAAGCATTTTAAGCATTCCAGAGACAAGCAACACCTTGGGGCCTGATCATAATGAAGGGATGCTGCTTTAAGTACACACAAGAAAATGGTATGGCAGTGTTTGGTTAACCCCATGGATACATGCATCATCAGTTACTTCATCCACCCACATGCTTGTAGCTAAGCTCTCAAAGAAGGTGGTCCTTGAACAAGTGGGGTCTGCTGTAACACCTTATCACCGGTATGCTGTAAGCCAACAGCCAAAGTTAAAACTAGCATGCAGTGAAGGTAAGTAGCATGTTTGCAACTACATAAGGGTGATTTGGTGAATCTGAACTGTGCCTAGACCACGAAGGCTATGACTCTGCAGCTGCCGTTGCCGTGAGAAGCAGGTGTGGCTGTGGTCAGTGCAGCATTGAGAGCTTCTTCAAGATCGGATGTCCTAAGCTGAGGGAGGAGAGCTCCTACCCTTACGTCCACACGGATGGCCTCACCCAGGGGGAGAGGCTGTGCCTGCTGGCGGTACTCAGCTCTGGCTCCAAGGTGATGTATGATGCCCTGCAGAGCATGAAGATGGGCCAGGGACAGCAGCTGAAGGAACAGTGTGATATCACACCAGACTGTATTGGAGTGTGCTGGGCCCATTTCCTCCAAAGCCAAAAGAGTCCTTTGACCTTTTTTCAAGCACATGTGCACAGGTGATGGACAAGATGCAAACGCCCTGTGCTCTGCAGTACATGTACCCAGTAAGTTGTTATTTTGGTGTTGGTATAATTCATCCTGTTGAAATGCGTGACAAATGTTTTCGAATGTTGTTGACAGCGCGCGTAGTAAGTTCTCATAAACCATAGTACAGCTTAGAACAAGCTTGATTATTTATTTGTATGGGTGGGAGGGGCATCTCTATGGTTAGCTTTAGGTGCACGTGGTGTGAAGTAGACTAGTTGCCACTTGCAGTACAGTTATAACAAGAATTTTTTTCTTACTTTAGGTGAGGAGGACGATCTCCATGATGCTGTTTCTGAGGTGATAACTTTGGTAGCGCGGTGGCAAGTTATTGTACAAGATATAAAAATAAAATTGGTGATGTAGGATTTGTAGCACAGCAATTGAGTAAAAAGTAAGGAAACAAGGAATTACGGATATTATGCATTCATTCAATAATAAATATTACATGCCTACATTTAGCACAGAATTTCAGGCAGCTAAATAATGTAAGTATATGATATTTATAAATTAATGAATGCATAATATCCTTGTTTCCTTTCTTTTAACTCAATTGCTGTCTATAAATCCTACATCACCAATTTTATTTTTATTAATTTTTTATATCTTGTTTCACTGCATTTCTCCCCCCCCCCCCCCCCCCCCCTCCCCAGTGGGTTCCTACTTATATGTTGCACGCATGAGAGCAAACAAAGAAGGAAGGGCAACCTTAGAATAATACCTGATTATATAGTACATCACATCACAGCAGTATAAAACAGTTTGATCTGCTCACTTGCTATCACTGTAAATCACATCATAATCAAACGATTTCTTTTAAACAGCTAAGGTCTCTGAAAGTTCTGGCATGTGACTGCACACACACCCCCAGCCGCATATGTCATACATAAGAACCTCCATCACAACTATCCTCACAGACAGTATTCAAAGCCATCTTCTCTTGACTGAAGGTACTCATACATTCTTCAAAGCCAGTCATCATGATTATGTCTGTACCTGATGTGAGCATGTATGGTGTGCGGATTAAAGCAATTGGCCATTCACACCAAAGATGCTTACCAGACATTTTCATATGTGTTGGGCAAAAGGACCACTGATGAGTACAGCACAGAACATCATGGCCAAACTATCCAGCTGTGTTGGGGCAAATAGTTGGAGAAGGATGTGAAGGAGGGGAAAGAAGAAGAGAAGGGGGAGAGGAGAGAGGAGGGGGAGGTTGGATGGAGAGAAGGGGAGAAGGGAGAGGAGAGAGGAAGAGAAGGTGAGAGGAGGGGAAGGGGAGGAGAGAAGAGAAGATGCGAGCAAAGGAGGGGATAGCAAGCAGAACATCACACAGATGAGCAGTACACCCCTTAGCAACATATCCGTGGGACATGGCACACACAAACATACACATACACCCGCCTTTCCAGAGTGGCCCACCACTCATCCTGGTAGGATGGTCCGGTGTTCCCTTTCCTCTTCTCCATGTCCACCTAATAACATCGGCTGGCCAAGAACAGCTCACATCTGGCAGACACACAGATTTGAATGAATGAATAAAACATACCTTCCCCAGAGCAGCATTGCTTGTGGCCATGTCAAGAACAAATTAAAGCAGAAGCTTCTGTCACAGGAGAGATATGACTTATGGGGTTATGGGGTTACCAGTGCAGCCTGAATGAGCAGCACCTGATTTGCTCTGGTGGGGACCACCAGAGGACACGCATTTGTGAAGGACATTCCCGTTCAAGAACAAGCATTTATCAGTTACCATTGAATAGAACTCACTTATAAATGGTCCTACCAGCAGACCATCTTTGAGAGCTTGCATATCATTTTGGGCTATTCCAATATTTAACCGTACACCCCTATGGATGACAATAAATGGTGTCCAGGATTTAAATGCCTGTCCCGGGAGGCTAGAAGGTATACTGAACAGAAGCTTGTCCAGGGGGGAGGGGGGGGGGGGGGGGGGGGGGAATGGAACAAACCACAAACTTGTCCAGGGGACATTTCCAGGTAGGATCCGGTCCGTGGGGGGGGGGGGGGGGGGGGGGGGGGGGGGGGGGGGGGCAGGTATTGTTATTGTCATCCATAATTGTAATTGGGGTGTACGATTAAATAAAGGAGGGGGTGGGGGAGGAGGAATACAAATTATGTAACATTCTCCCGTTGTTACAGTTGCATGCAGTGGTTTCCCACCTTCATGCTATCCTTCTTACTGCCTTCATGCTAGACTATGGATCCTTCTTACTACTAGCACTGTAATTTAATACACAATAAAACATAACTTATTTGGTCATACCACAAATGTGAGCATTACCAAATACAACTTTTGGGTTCCAGTAAACTAATCAATGTGCTATTGGTTATGGGTGTTAACAACCAGACTAGATCTTGGTGTCTCCCAGATCATACATTCCATAGAAATGTTTGTGTGAAAATCATAGTGTGTGTCTGTTCATTGCAGTTACATGTATCTCCTTCAACAGACTCTTATGATTCAGACAGTACTGAAGATGTACCACAAAGGAAGCCAAAACGTAAGATTGAGCCTTTCTGCATGCAGGGGCATTTTGTTTCTTGGGTAAACAGACATGGGAACTGTTCTCTGTAACATATAATGAATGGCTATTTGGAAAGAAGTGGTTTCATCATTAGTTTGTTGCTGTCAAGCGTCTGTATGGTTCTGTACACATGTACATCTTTGGCACTTATAGTAAGGACCATGCTTAATGACAACACAG
The DNA here is from genome assembly GCA_949361645.1 of Spongilla lacustris. Classification (NCBI taxonomy): domain Eukaryota; kingdom Metazoa; phylum Porifera; class Demospongiae; order Spongillida; family Spongillidae; genus Spongilla; species Spongilla lacustris. The sequence goes on along the minus strand of OX442431.1, from coordinate 3,258,717 downwards.
AGCTGTTGTCTTTGCTGTGCTTTGAAAGCACCCTGCAAGGTCTGGATTGTTTCAAATGTCTGTTCTATTACAGATTAAAGCATGGTATATTGTATTTAGTAATACAATATACCATGCTAGAAATAAAATATATCATGCTAGAAATACCGTGTTTTAAAGAACTAAGGCATACATTTATGCTTTGAATTGGGAGTCCCAATTTTTATTGTCTGATTATACAAAATGGTTCTTACGCATTTAAAACTGCCTGTAAATTTTTTAGGTGACCATACAATACAATTCAAACTTCCAGAAGAAGAGAAAATGGTTGCTTTTGTTATACAAATACGGATTTACAATTCAGGACAGTATCAGTGGTATTTTTATGATTTTCCAACAGTCTGCAGTATTCCCTGCTAAATTGTTCTAATGTATTTCAATTAGCTGTACACTACAAAGCATTACCTATCTGTTGCAAACTTGCCCTGGAAAGTTGCAAGAACTTCAATTAGCACTTTCCAGGACAGCTATGAAGTAGTCAAGGCTTTCATGAAATGTAAGGCTAATAAAAAAATTAATGCCTTCTATATTGAAATTTACAATCAATAGTATTTATTAGGGGAAATTGTGGTGTGGTTTCAGAAATGAATCATTTTAGAAAACTGTAATGTCATATGAACCTGAGTAGCACCGCTACGTCTATGATGCTATTTGATACTCACACAGACAACTGGCAAAACACGAGGGATTAATAATAATTAACATTGTGTGGCCAACCCAATTATTCTTAGTAAAATACTACAACTCCCCCTTTTTACAGTTACATCTTCACACAGTGTGCATAACGTCTTGCAGTTGGTGGTCTGGCATTTATCTTGGGTCTGAGTTTCAGCTGACTTGTGCTCATTATTGCAGTATTCATTGTCCACCTCTCGGGGTTGTTGGGTTTCTAGCTGCTCATTGCCATTTTCCAATGGCACCAAACTCTCTTCACTGGCAGCTGGATCTCCCTCATATGTACTGTCATCCTTTGCATCAGCATTTTGGCCTGTAACCTGTTCATCGGGTTGGGCTCCTGTCCTCCGATCTCTTGAGGGATGTTATGTCTTTGAGTGCTGATGTCATTGTCCACCACTGCCTCTGATCCTCCTCTAGGCCGGCCTCAAACGCAATCTGTTTCTTTTCTGCCTTTACCAGGTATTTTTCTTTGAATTGTAACCCTTTTTCCAGTTATATAAGTTACCTTGTTCTATGATTGTAATATAGCTTTTGGGCTATGCGTTTCTGTTTCTTACCACTTCAGCAGCTATCACTTTCGGTTCCAACTGCATTGATGAGATGGGTATATGGGTATGTTTATTTTTATTAGTAGCTGTGCTGGTGAACCTCTATACGACTTATGTAGGTATGGGTCTTGATTTGCTTTTTCAAGCATTGCCTTGATGATTTGCACTGACTTTTCTGCTACACCATTGCCATTCCACTGGGGCAATGTTCTCCCATGGATGGTCTAGAACTGACCTTTGGTACCAGCATAGGCGTAGGAAGGGGGGGCTGAGGGCTGAGGGGACTATAGCCCCCCCCCCCCCCCCTCCCCACTTTTCGATGTGTGGGGGCTAAGCCCCCCCCCCCCCCCACTTCTGTTATTGAGTATGAATAATAATTAAATATTGCAGTAGATGTGATACATGCTTTATCAAATCATGGCGATAAAGTGAAAGCGAGTTATTATCACTTATCGGACATTTTTTGTATATTAATTTTCTTCGGGATGAAAGAAGGCTTAGCCTTAGGAGGTTAGATTATTAGACACTGCACGTAAATTTCCAGTCTCTCTGTAGCGTAGCGAGGGTGGCAGGGGGGGAGCATATCATTATGTCCCCGGGCGCAGGGGTGAGGCGGGGGGCGCCAAAATTAACTATCGCGTAATCAAGAACGGGCCTTGAAGAAACATCCGCACGCAAACCGCCAATCGTATTCGAGCGCCCAACAACCACAATACGCCTGTCACGACAAAAATTATCCTACCTAAAATTTATCCTAGGATAAAACTTTGCTGCCACAAAGTATATAGATTAATAGATATTTTAAGCTAAAATGTATCCTAGGATAGATTTTGGCTGCCAAATATTATCCTACTCTGCCAAAAAGTGTCCTAGGGGATTTTGACCATCAAATTCACGAAATAGTGGTTAGGTTTTGCACCAGTCAGGACACAACACGGCACGGCAATCTATTTTGGTCAGCTTTGTCTGTCAAATATCAACCTACCACTAACGTTTTGCCAGAGCATGAGGGTACAGTGTACTAATTTAGTAAAAGTTCGACGTTCATTTAGGCCTATTGATGCAAACTAAGATCGCTTTCTCCCAGCACCGACTTGTAGTACAGCTTTCCACTTCGCATGCATTTCAAATTGCTTAGATCTCAGCCGAATCTTGACGCCGAGTCACCGGCTGTCTCTTAAGTACAGGTACACGTAGTCGACAAGATCGTCTTCACTTCCACATATCCTTGGCTCACTTAGCGTCTCCATGTTGGCTTCACGTACAAGTTGCATGCATGCATGCAATTGCTGACCAAAAAGAGATTTAATATTAGCGCCTGCACACTGTCACACACGGTTGTGCATGCATAGTCTCGTACCCAGACTCTCAACCGCAGTTGCGGATGGATTACATCACCGCTACGCGGAAAGAGGGTCTGGAGAAATTGCTTACTTTTTTGTGACCAGTGGGCGGTCCTTAATTAAATTCACTCATACCCCTGTCACGCGCTGCGGGCTGCAGTGCGGTGATGTCACCGCTTTCTTGACTTAAGGTTCTGCGAACGAAATGCGTGTAATGTGCGCCAATGAAGCGCTAATAAATATTGCACAGCAGTTCAGCAGGAGACTTGGTTCCGTATCTGCCTATAGCTAGTTCTGTGCGTACTACATTGTATACTTGAAGACTAAATGTGTTTGTTGGCTTTGTATGGGCTGATTTAGTTTATATGGAAAGGTAAACTGAGCAGCACTTGGATGATGTAGAAAAAAGAAATTAAATCACGTGTTCAAAGTGGAGAAGGAATGGAGCTGGTTTCTATGTCCTCAGGACTAACTTCCAACTGCCACAACAACCACTCCCACATCAAACACAGCCTCACTCCCAACACCATCATCAGACACATGCAGCCTCACTCCCAGCAGCCTCAACCACTCCATCATCAGACACATGCAGCCTCACTCCCAACAGCCTCAACCACTCCATCATCAGACACATGCAGCCTCACTCTCAGCAGTCTCGACCACTCCATCATCAGATACATGCAGCCTCACTCCCAGCAGCTTCAACCACTCCATCATCAGATACAGCCTCACTCCCAACAGCCACAGGGCAGGCTCACTTAGATCGAGGAACCTCAATCTCTTGCTCAGCAACTACTCACTAGCTTACTGCTGTTGCTCCCTTCTTAGTGAGCGCATCAACCTGGTCCTTCATAAATGCCCTTACTCACTTAGGCACGGTTGTTCAATTCCATTGAAACATTGGAAACTAGGTTTAGAAAAGTAATATTGAAATGTACTTGCGTCACCCCTTAGCAACCACCCCGACAACGAAATGACCTTTGGAATGTACAGCAGAACACATGTCCTATTGACAAGTTTATTGCACGGTGTAGTACTGTGACCTGTGCGCTTTGTATGGTGCTAATCCCGTGCTCGGGCCGCACTCCCACGAAGAACTGTGGCCTTCGTCAGCGGCCTACCTCAAAAGAACACCTCTCAGAAAGAATGGGTTTCCCACGACCTCCGGCAAGAAACACCGAAAAACCAACGTGGAAGGTACAGCTAAAGCATGTGTGTACCGTTTTTCTGTGTAGGCTAATCGAGAACGATAATTTTTGCGAAGTTATACACGAACAAAACTAGCCATTTTTTTTAGCGGTTTTCGAGCGTTGATAAAGAGTTGTTATTGTTTTATCTTTTTGGGTGGTGGTACAGCTGAAGTGATGTTGTACTAAATGTTAGAAAGTGGTGCTTTACTATATGGACACAAGTCGTTAGAGCTTGACATTCATGCATGGTGTGACCCGCTGAACTTTGCATGCTCCCCAAGTAGGCCAAATCCTGTAGTTGCCTCATGTTGGAAAATAATATTAACTAAAAAAAAGAATAGTTGACAAACCTAACTGTTCCACAGGTAGGGACTTGCAAGAGGCACTCATCAGCTAGGAGGACTGCTACATCAACTGCCATATGCATTTCACTTCTGGTAGGGAGATCAACTTCAAATGTACTGGCTACGCTGTGAGCCATCACATCACTCAGAAGCGCACTAGTATTAATTCTGGAGCACATTTCACTTCTGAGGGAGACATGGACTTTTCTAAGCGGCAGCACTGACACCATGTACTGGCTGACATTGTCAGCCACATGATGATGCACATAGCACAAACAAGTGTATTGCATGGGCTACTGGCTGTGAGAGGAGTTCCAAACACAGAGGATGCCAGCGGGGGCCTAGGACAATCAGGACAGTGTACAGTTGATGTACATGTATGTGTTGGGTTTGATGATGTTTTTGTCTGCTTGTTATGAGGTGAATAGTATATGCCATTTTATTCAATTGTACATCTTTAATAATGTTACTTGTACCTTACACTCCTGAGCTCAGTGAGCTAGCCAGAGGTGACTTTTTTTTTTTTTAGAACACCCTTCATGTTTGAAAGTTGTGGTACATCCATCATCGTTTATGTTGACTGATACTGAGCTATAAGAAGCTGTTCTGCCACCCCCTGATATCGATATACAGTGTACCTTCTCTTCCCACGATGGTCAACCACTCGTTTCCTACACATTCTACCAAGTTGCTTGATGCGGTAATCCATTTGCCCTACATATTAAAAGTCGCAAGCGTGTCATTTATTCATGAAAATGCAAATATCACAGCAAGAGAAAAATTATCGTTCTCGTCTTTTGGTATACATAGCCTTGTGCCCCCATCTTTTCTCTTTACGAAAACGCCAGACTTACCCTGAGTTCTTGCGGGAGCTGCCCGTACAATATCCACAACTGAAGATCATATTCCAATACACGCGCACATAATTTCATGACTTCCTTGTTTACTGACACATTAGACGGCATGAGATCAACATATGCAGACATATTTTAGAAGAGGAATGTTAGAAGATGTGGAAACTATATTTGGTTTTTAATAAGAGTGTTAATACAGTAAAAAATAGACCTCTGAAAAGGTACGATAAAACGACTGCGATAATGAGCTCGTATGTTCTTAATACACAACCTAGTTTCCAACTCCGAACAACCGTGTAGGGGACTGTAACAACTACCAAGATCGATCCACTCCTCCCCCTTCGCCTGTCAAAAATTGCTTGCAAAAGCCAGTAGCACAACGACTTTCCCGACCCAGTCGGAAGACTAACGAACACATCCTGACCCATCACGAAACTTTCTATAACCAAGCGTTGCTCTGGTGTATCGCTATCGTAGCCAAGTGCCTGAGCAGCTAAACATACGTCCATGTTGAGCGCGTGACTTTCATGTATGAATTCTATCAAAAATGCAAATCACCGCATGCCTGCAATTTGATTGTCCCGTTGAAAATCCAACGGCGGGACCGCCCACTGGTCACAAAAAAGTAAGCAATTTCTCCAGACCCTCTTTCCGCGTAGCGGTGATGTAATCCATCCGCAGCTGCGGTTGGGGGTCTGGGTACGAGACTAGTGTATGCAGGTGTTGCAGGCCCCTAACCAGGATGTCTGGCGTGGTCGGGGACAGATAGCAGAAGCTATCGTGGCTACGGCGCTCCCTTCCCCCATAGATAATAGAGTGTAGTTATGCTTCCCCCCACCTCCATCCTCATTCCCCCCGATCCCCCCTGGCAACGGGCCTGAACTCTAGAAGTGGGATAAAAAAATGGCAGGGTGGGATAATTTCTTGCAGTCTGGAATTTGCCCAAATTTATCCTAGAATAATATTTGGCGGACTAATGGAATTAATTTTTCGTGACACGCCACCACGCCCACTAAAAATTTTCACTTCAGCCCCCCCCACTTTTTAATATGTTCCTATACCTCTGTGACTTAAGTTCACCAGTGTTCTACCTACATCGTACAGCAGTTTTACCAAATTTGGTGCTACTAGTAGTGTAAGGCTTCTCTTCGCGCTTCGCAATGTCCCCGAAAAATTGTGTCACAGTTTTTGAAGGTTTATTGGGTCCCGGGTACAATATATTCCAGTACCTACATGTATATACATATATCCACTAACACAGTTTGTTTACATGTATGTAGGCAGCATTTTTTTTTGCATGCGTGTGACCAAATTCAACTGGCGACATATATATAGGCATAGCCTCGGCCGCTCACACAAATGACATGCAGCCTTATGTATGGGTCATACTCCGGTAACTCAACTGAAAGTCCCAACAGACATACATACAATAATTAACAGTGGGATGCTTGGAATTTGAATATACGCGGTATTATACTCACGGAAATATACTCATAAAAATACAAATACATGTATATTAGTCGTATGCGTAAAACAATGTGCCTATATAAACGTTGACGTATGTAACACTTGCGGATTATGAATATATGCTGTCGTATACTTTAATTAAATATACTACTCAGGCGTATATCAGTTTCGCGTATTCGTCAAATATTCGCATGCAAAAATATACACAATCGTATACCTAACTTTTTGCACTGTGAAGTGAAGCAGCAATACATCCACTCAGGTGGGGGCTGAGGTGACTGATTTTTACGTTTTTATGTGGACAGGGTGTATCAGTAAATGGTAGCAGATGCAGCAGAAGTGTCCATGAAGACTGCTGTCAAATGTGTGAAAGCAAGCCCTCATTAGGCTACTTATAATTAGATCTAACATTTGTAAAGAAATTTAACGCGTTTTTAAATGTTTTTACTGTGTAGTGGGTTATAACTCATGCACATCACGATTCTACTTCAAATCATATCAGTACCACTCAACTGTGGCTGGAAGTTATGCACATAAGTTCTAAATGCCCTTGGCTATCAGCTTGCAAACCATATTGTCCATTCAGTACACATAGGGTTGTTGGAGTTTCCAGTCATTCCAGATGACCAAGATTTGCTCTTGTATGCATCCACACTTTTTTTTCACAATTTCTGAACATCACAGAGGTAGCCCAGACTATGAGGCTACTATTGTAGAGCAACTCTGGGTTAGGGTGTGTAACCTCCCCTGAATAATGAAAATCGATTTTTCCGAATACTTTTAAACCACTAATCGATTTTTCAGGTTTTTCTGGATCAGAAAATCGATTTTTCCGAATACTTGAAAAAAGAAAATCGATTTTTCCGAATAGGTTTTAACAATTTGCCAGCCGAATACCTAGGTTATTCAGGTTTTCTGCTCACTGAGCCACCTAAATGTACACATCACAACAGATACCCTCCTACAGCTAAACCATAACACCAGTTGCCCTCAACATACACACACCTACCCCCATCATGCCAGTGCCCTCATGAGGCACACCCTACCCCCATGACCCCATCACACCAGTGCCCTCATGAGGCACACAACCACAGCTACCCCCATCACACCAGACACCCTCCTACAAGTACCCAGATTACACCAGATCAGTACAGCATGTATCCACAGCTACCCACATCACACCAGTTGCACTCAGCCCACTACCACAGCTACTTACATACGCCTAAATCGCTTGGCCTAACCACATACCTAGATGGGCGTGTCCTGACCTAAGTTAGCATGGCCACGCTGAGGTCTACCTATAGTCTCGGCCACAGACCCAACGGACGCAGCTGCGGATGGATTACATCACCGCTACGCGTCAGTAGGGTCTGGAGACACTGGCAACAATTGTGTGGCCCGAGAATGCCACGATAATCAAATTTATCGCGCGCATATAGATATGAATATACTTCCGATAAATGAATAAGTCATACATTATGGCTTCATCATGCATTATCTCCGGTAAATGTAGCAGCTCAACAATACATGTGCTTCCAGTGATAAAGCGCTTCATTTATGATGCGTTTGAACGAGAACTAGTTGATAAAAGAGTTCCTAGACGCGCGCAGCCTGGATGTTCAATCATAATCTGCAAGTGTTGTTTCACATCACTTGATAGATGCAGTAAAAAAGGGAGGAGCTAGACAAGATACAAAACGACATAGAAGCAGCGATAAGTGCAGGGGTGCATCTAGGATTTACAGCTACAACATCCCAGCCTACAGCCTACAGGCAGTTGGAAGAGGTCATCTTCACAGTTAGCAGCTGCTGGTACTTTATCACCATCTGTGTCGGTAAGACGTTGCAACAAACACCTCCATACATGGGTGTTTTATCTCAATTTCATCAGGTGGTTGTGAAGCATGCTAGAAAGACAAGGCAAGAAATTGGTAGCGACCTTCCTGTAATGTATTTCATCCTATACTTGATCGCCGCACAAAGCGTCCCCCACACATACAGCTCTCTTAATTAAGCGCTTCGACCTGCTCCCTCAACAGAGCTTTCAGAGGACTTACAACGACCACAATGCTATCTGGCCCTCTTAGCCTGTCAAATACTCCGGGGAGTATCCAGTAGCACAAGGACTCCTCGCTTCTGGTTGGGAGGCAAACAAACACATCACGACCGTCTACGAAGGCTTGTACCACTGAGCGTTGTTCATAAGACACGTCTTCGTATCCATGCAAGGTCTCTAGCAGCAACTGTAATTACGTCTTGATTCATCGCGAGATGCACTAATTAACATGCAAGCGCGTGACAGTCACGCGAAGAATGCTAATTATTGCATTGCTGCAATCTGATTGGGCAGGATGAAATTCCTACGTGGTTGGCCACGAAATTGTTGCCAGTGTCTCCAGACCCTACTGACGCGTAGCGGTGATGTAATCCATCCGCAGCTGCCAAAAGAGTAGAACCACAGATGAAGTTTATGCACCACCGGCCATGCAGCCTCCATTTCATCATAGCAAATACTAGTAACTAAGTAGGCCTAAGTACGATCGCGGCAGTATCAGTTCAGAGAGATTGAAGCAAGAAACCAGCTAGTTCGAAATGCACTAAGCGAACTAACTTTGATTTGTAGCTGGAGCTGTCCGTCGTCATGACTCGTGAAGAGGGAGATCTGTTGGCTAGTTCGAATTACTGCCCGTACATCATGTACATGTAAACTGCATATGATCTCGTCCCCACGTAGTACAACAGTGACGTGAATTAACGTTACATTTCAAATTAGATGTAATTATTATTGTACTTGTAATATCGTAAACGCGTATCCGAATATCGTCATAAAAAGGTATTCGAATAATGAGCGAATTGTCGATGCGGACGACGAATACCTAAGTACCTCCGAATGGAGATTCACAAACCGGTTATTTCGAATAGAACAAATCCAATAATCGATTTTTCCGAGTAATGCTAAATTACTATTCGAACGGATAGGTTTTTGCGAATATCCGAATAACCCGAATAACCTGATAACCGGTTACACACCCTACTCTGGGTGGTCAATTCCTAGGACACTTGGCATGGTAATTAAGGTATCTATTTGTTTATTGATTGGAATTATTGCAGGCACTAAGAATGTGGTGAAGGAGTTACATAAGATCTGCATGCGCTGGGTTCGTACAATAGATCGGATGCGGTTCACTGAACATTCTGATATGGCTATGTTCTATTCATTAAAAATGGTATATGGCTATTCAGCACCAAGCACCATGGTGCACTTATATTGGTGTATGAGGAACTGTGGTGGCAATCCCGACCGTCTGTGTGGGTGTACATGTTTGTGTGCACGAAGAACTACATACATGTAATGTATACACGAGCATGTACATGTAGTACTCACATCTATGCAGCATCTGCTGTGTCTTCCATATATTAGATCCTGTGGGCTGTGATAATTTGGATGATGCCCTCTCAGTCAGGTTGGTGTAACTTGTTTCATGTCATATAAGGGATTGAAGGTCAAGTTGGCCTGACCTGGGCGTGCTGCATTATGGATTGAAGGTCTTATATGGTCATTCTGTCAGTTTATCCTTTTGCAGGCACTGTACAGAACTGTGGCACAGAGCTTGAAGTCCACATAGCTGACGTTTCAGGGGTTAGGTGACAGTAGGAAAGAGGAAGATTAGGTCAGTAGCAAGGTAACATTCCAATGGGAAGCATCTCACTATATGCCTGCAGCCATTAGTGCATAAAAGGAAGCACTAAGAAAAATCCTCATCTACAAAGTGTTTTGTATCTTAGTTGTATCTTTAATTTTTTGTTAGTTTGCGTTTTTACTTTTTTATTATACATTTACAAGGTACATTTACAACACAAACCGTGCGCGGGCGGGCCTAACGCATGAGTCATAATTGAATGCCGATTATTTTGTAACAGCGACCTGTTATGGATATGCAATGCCATTCATGCATGTAACTGACAAATTAAACGAAATTTCAATACTGAGCAGAGAAAAATAATAACAGATTCAACAGCGACCACTTTGGAAACAGTCTGAGCACCTGAAGTACGTTTGTGCGGTTAGCTATTTACTTTGAGTTACATGGGATGGTTGTATGAGTATATCAGTGCACAATCGCCATCCCGCCCCCTCTACGACGTTATTTGGTTTATCGGTTCGCTTCCAGCTCTGTTCTGCATGCTTCCTACAGTATTACAGTTAACATTATCATCATAATTGTATTGAAAATTATTGCTATGCCGAGGACTTCGTTGTAGGTATACGCTGCGGTCTGAGAGTGACTTAATTTACAAGGGCCATTACATGAATACCGTAATATAGCTCAGCACTCAATTAATGCACATATATGGTGTGTAATAAAGCTGAATTTGTAATTTCATTGCCAATAAATGCACTCGCAATGTATTGGAATGCCGGAATGTATAGGATATTGCTGCATAGACAACTGTTACTAACAAATAATAAAGTCAAGCACAATTATTAAACCCTAGACGTTTTAGTTTCTCTGACTATTGCAAATTGCACCTTTGCTCTGATAAAATCGCACATCTTCTGCCATTTGTATGAAATTACTGACTTTATGGAGTGTATAAAAATCCATCTACAGATATTTGTAGCACCACAGGTGTAAATATACCTTCCATCACCTGTTTCTGACCTGTTTTTTTCTTCTTATGCTTTGGATTCAGTCAAGTGCAGATTGTTTTGCTGTGAGATGGGGCATCGTATCAGTCATTTAAATATCAAACCAGGTGGAGTTTACCAAACACCTCATATACACTCCTAAGTCAAGCAATAAGCCTAGATAACCTGTTTCCAGATATTCATCACTCACATAGGGCTCTTTCACAATCTGTGTCCAAACCTGTGCAGTATTGTAACCAACACAACCCCCATTTTGCAATCTCATGTATGCTGCAAAGTAAGTGGTGTTCCACACTTATCACATTTGGGCGGTAGCCATTCAGGACCATGCATAGCCTGACCATCTCGAAATTCGGTTCATATATTATAGTAGGATACCAATATATAAGCTAGCTCTTCTAATGGCTCTTTGCCATTTAGCACTAAAATTCACACGAATGTTATCCAGGTCATATCATGTTCTTGTTAATGAATAGTTGGATGCTGCATGTTATAGGGACAGATTTTCACCTTTTCATGATACCAGCAGGTATAGTAATTTTTCTTTGTGTACACATGTACATCCTTATATGATGCACATACATGATGTATGTGTATATATGCTTGCATGGCAGCTGCATTAAAAGACAAGTTGTGCACATAATATCTGCACTGTCAATTTATTGAGACGATCCTTTATCACATAAACTGTAAATACATTTTACATTTTACAACAGAAACGTTAATCCTGAATCAGTTTCTACTGTGATGGGCCTATCAAATGTCATGCTGTTTTTGCTACTGATGGTCCCTACAGTGATCCATGCAGTTACTAATAGCTCACTCATTCACTGCGTCTCCCCAATGGGCTCAAATGAAACATACGAAGGAAAACAATGTATGCAATTAAATGAATATTTTATGAACACATCATTCTATTTTCAGTCGAATTCAATTTTTTACATTGTCAATGGAACTCATTTTGTAACTCTAAATGAACCAGTCCTTATCCAAAGTGTAGCAAATATCTCATTGGTTGGGGTAGGTGGATTTCGAAATGCAACATACTCAATGGGAACCTACTCTGAGTCACTGAGCAACATAGTGTTCAATTCTTCAGGTCTTTCATTTGTTAATGTTCAAGATCTGAGCATTATCAATATCACATTCACCATGTATGGACCTCCATTTGATGAAGTAGTAGCCATCATTCAAGCTTATACTGTTACCAACTTTGTGATGGTGCAGACATTTTTCATAAATATATTTGGTACCTCAGTCAGTTTTAGCAGCAGTATTGCCATGGTAACAGAATCTTTCTTCCTCAACTGTTCCACTGCACTCTATGCCGATTTTAGCACAGTTAGTTGCAATAATTGCTATTTTGAGAACTCAAACTACAGTATTTACTCCACTGATAGCATTATTAGTGCAACACAGAGCAAATTCTCCAAATGTACAAATGGCTTTTTTTCTAATGAAACAAGCACTCTCAGTCTAGCAGAATGTGACTTTGTGAATTGTACAAGTGCTGCCATTTTAATTGATGTTGAGGACATTACCTTAGCACAATGCACGTTTACCAATTGTATTTCAGCAGTAAGCATTTTTCATAGCACCATGGCATACTTAAAGAATTGCAACTTTACAAGCACAATAAATGCTCTAGCTGTAAACATGACAGAATGGATGGAAATTGAACTATGCAACTTTAATAATGTTATGATGGGTGTCAATGCTACAAGTAGCACAGGTTATTTAGCCCAATGTACTTTCACAAACTGTACCAATTGTCTCATTGGATTTGCTAAAGTGGATGATATATACGGCAGCAGTATTGAAGTATGGGAGGGCAACTTTACCACATGTTTTGTTGGTGTAAATGCCACCTACACTTTTTTGTTTATTAATAGTTGTGAGTTTAGCCAGGTGGCCTATCCTATTGTAATCCAGGCTTCGTATGCCTACATTGGTCAGTCTTTGATAGCTAATAGTATCAATGCTGGAATGTTCATATATTCTGAAGTTTATATTGAGAATACTTTATTTTCAGTGAGCAATGGCTCTGCACTTTATGCCATTGAATGTGATATCATATTCTTGCAAACAGTTACCATTTCAAATAGCAGCAGTACAGGATATGGTGGAGCACTCTATTTATCCGGCACCGACATCTATTTACTGGCACCAACTAATGTGTCCTTCTTCAATAATACAGCCCAGTTGAGTGGTGGGGCTGTGTATGTAGAGAACCAACACAGCCAATCTTACTGCTTTTTCCATATTATTGATCTAGATGGAACATTTGATGATCCAAATGTACACCTCTTCTTTGAGGGAAATGATGCCAGGCAGGCAGGAAATGATGTGTTTGCAAGTCTACAATGCATCATAGATCTTTCTAGTACTCCAAACTATGGCCTAGAAAACAAGACTAATGAAGACATCCTTCGAGCTATAAGTTCTCCATTGACTCTAGCAGCTGATCCTATTATTGTGTGCATGATCCGAAATGAAAAATCTGAATGTTCCAACAATCAGTCCAAACCTTATGCAGTTGAGCTGTATCCTGGTCAGTATGATACTATATCTATTGTCACCTTAGATGAATACAGCGGAAGAGCGCCGTCTTTAGTGTTCTTCAGGAATATTAGTGGATTGCTATTCAAGACCAGGTGGAACCAAGCAGCTGGCGAAAACTACACCATTAATAGTTCTTTTCAAAATGTAACATTTGAACTGATCCCTCAAGCCCTGCTTACATCAAGCTTTTTCTCAGGCAGTAGCAATGTGATACAAATATCAGTGTCAGTTTTTCCATGTCCTCTGGGATTCACATTTGACCCATCCAATGGTTCCTGCATTTGTAGTAACTTTTTGAGTCAGTGGCAAGGTGTGTGGTGCAACATTTCCAATTATCAACTAAACAACATTCAGATCTACAAGCCTCCCAATAGTTGGATAGGAACAACAGATGGTTCACTTGCTTTTCACAAGCAGTGCTTAATGGACTACTGCAGTGGTGTTACTAGTGTCAGTCTGGATAGACAAGATGATCAATGCACAAATAACCACACAGGAATAGTGTGTGGAGGGTGTTCAGGTAATATGAGCGAAGTGTTCGGAGGGTCCCTGTGTCAAGAATGTAACAACTTCTACCTTCTTCTCCTTATCCCCTTTGCAATGATGGGTTTGGCTTTAGTGGTTGCTCTTCTTGCTCTTAACCTCACGGTCTCCAATGGAACATTGAATGGATTCATATTTTATGCCAATATTGTTAAAATTAACGAATCTATACTTCTACAAACCAATAACAATACATTTATTAAAATTCTTTCTGTTTTTATTTCGTGGCTCAACCTGGACCTTGGCATTGTTACATGTTTCTATCACAGGATGAGCACACCAGGAAAACTAGGGCTTCAGTTTGTCTTTCCAGCATATATCTTCATTTTGTTAGGGCTTATTATTTTTGCTGGCAGGTATTCGACCAGGGTATCCAAACTGTGCAGACACAATGTAGTGCCTGTACTGGCTACACTAGTACTACTTTCATATGGCAAGGTATTAAAAACAGTGATTGGTATTTTCTCTGTTGATTACATAATTCTTGCCAAGGACAGCAACAGTACAAATAACATACAAGTATTTGTCTGGAAATACAACGCCAACATAATGTATTTACAAAGCTATCACCTGCCCCTCTTCATTATTGCTTTCGTAGTAGCCTTCTTCTTCATTCTTCCATACACTCTGCTCCTTCTTTTAACTCCTTGCATACAGAGCAAATCTAATGGGATAATTCTGCGTTGGGTAAACAAATTCAAACCTCTTATCGATAGCTACGAAGGTCCATACATCGGACGCCATCGTTTCTGGACTGGTCTTCTTCTGTTAATTCGCATACCTATCTACGTATCAAGTGCTTTAGGTGAAATCGCGAACAACAGTGTAAATTTAATCGTAGCTATTGCTTTTACTGCTGCACTAGTCATCTACTTGGCTCGATTTAACGTCTACAAGAATTCAAAATACTGTTTATTGGAAATGTTCTTGTTCGTCAATCTGATTGGTTTATGTTCTTTCCCGCTGCTTTTTAGATCGCGCACCTGGACCGCTTCATCACAGTCCTCCCCTCCGCTCCACATACCATACATAATCTTTGTTTGCTCTGCGTTTATTACCTTCATCATAGTAATATCGCTCCAAATATATCACCGGACAAAAAGAGCAAAGGGAAAGTCAAAATCACCGCACATCGACGTAGCACGGCAAACATCCGTTGGTAATGACTCGGTGAGTGGAACTGACGCAGTGGAAGAAATAGCTCAAAACTCTGCTCACTTCCAAGATGAGACAAAAGTTGTTCTCTCTGATCATGAACGTCACTCTGACCTTGGGTACCGCGAAGAATTATTGGACTTCATGTAAAACTAATATAATTACAAAAGACTACGATTTAGTATTTTATGTGAACAATAACATGTATATTATTCTTTATTTAACTCACAAAAATTCAGTCGTGCGGTGTTTAATATTCGGGTCTGCATGTGAACGAAACCGCAGTTACACTTACAAAATTTCCAGTTGACTCATTTAGAAACGCACTATATATACGAACGACAACGCTCATGTCTGCACCACATATAGTGCCTAAACAAGAAAATTTAAGGTTTGTGACTTACATACAGGGTTGCCGAAGGCCGGGGAGCTGCATGGCTTGACCTGTCAGGCCGGACCCCTGTGTCAGGTCAGACCACGCCCCCTCGATGTATCACTACATGCATGCATTATATAACTACTTTATTTGTACATGTGTATGCAAACAAATTAAATTCACTTCTTGTTCAGGATTCAATTATTAAAGTAAGGTGCAACAGTAAACACTGTGAAGCTGCATACTACACTACATGTAGCATTATGTTTATTAGTTATTAGGCATGACTCTGAGAAGTAGTGCACACTTTATGTGGCCATCTTGAAGTAGTCTTGCTAGCCAGACACAACTGCATGGACTGGGAACAAGGGCGATTCCTGGCCTATGCCATCTGCTTAGCGGCTCAAAGGAATACAATCCCGAGGAGCTTGTGACTGTACTATTGAGACTTCGCGATCGGCATTTTTCATTTGATCAATGTGTCTTTCTAGAGTGGAGTGCTCCTGGAGGACGGCTTGTGTCAATCAACGAACCCTTTCTTTGTCGATGTACATGCGGGTGTGTTTGTGTTGATTGCCTGGATCTCAGTGACATAGCGCAGAAATTTTGTTCTTTAAATGATAGAAGTGCAAAACTTTAGTAATCAAACTTAATCAGTGATTTGTATATCAAAAATTTTCACTCATGGATCATTTAAATTCAAAGTTGGCCCCCCCCCCCCCCCCCCCCCAAAATCCTAAAATCGTTCCTACGCCACTGGTCACGTAGCGTAGAAACGAGTTCGCTAACAGTGTGGTCGCCATTTTGAATGATCAGTTTTAATTATCCGTTGGATACGCATAACATCTCATTGCGTAGGCGTTGTTTTGTTTTGTTTCATTGGCACATGGCGGGCGTCGGTCCGAGTCCGGTGGAAACGGTTGTTTACAGATTCCTCCCTGAAGAACTTACAACCAGTCGCTCATCAAGGCACGCTAGCAGGGCTGCCCAATTGGCTGGATAGAGACAGAGTTAAAAAAACATCCTTGAGGTGACCCCATCAAAGCAATGGGAATCATTTGCAGAAATGCAAGGGGAATCGGAGGAGCAGGTCAGATTTTTAGGCTGCCAATGAACTAGATGCAATAGCTGAATGTATGCTTCACCTGACCTCACCGACTCGGATGCAAAGTCCAGGCATTGCGCTTTGAGGAGTCTTTCCCTTTCTCAGCTCTATCCATGCCAACTCGGCAGCCTTGGTAGCGTGCCTTGATGAGCGACTGCTATAGTTGCAGGTTCATCAGAGAGAGATCTAGAAACAACCGTTTCCATCGCCGGAAATAACGCCCGCCATGCCAATTAAACAAAACAAAACAACGCCCACGCAATAAGTTTTTATTAAGTTTTCGAACGTATTCAACGCCTAATTAAGACTAATTATTCGAAATGGCGACGTCACCACGCCAGTGCTGTTAGCGATACCGTTTAACTTTTATACGCTACGTGACGTGCTACAGGCCTCTGGTCCTCACGATAGACACTGGAAATCCCGAGTGCTAAAAAATGTGCTGGAGGAAAATTTTGACCTAACATATATAAAAGGACCTAAAATGGTAGTATTTTGTGAGTATAACCAAAACAGTTAATTGAATGTTGGATGCATAAAACTATACAGTTTGAAACACAGACGTACTAGTTATATCAGTACCCAGTTTCATTGTAGATCATTCTAAACTCAGGCAGAAAATCGACAAACAAGTTGATTTGGAGAGGGGTAAATAAGAACCTTATGAAATACCTTTTTCAAGTGTATATTGCCAACTACTTTTGCAACGGATGCATGTATTTAGCGCATAAAAAACAAATTAGAAAATAAAAACAAGATTATTTTACGTCATTGCTAACGCAGTAACGCATGCGCGTTACTACACCGACAAGCAGATACGACGCAATGAATGACGACTGACTATTCAGCAAACCGTGTGTTAAACCACAGCAACTGTCAACTGTTCAGTTAATACAAGGTTAGCCGTACATGTATATACATCTCAGGTTGGGTATGCATATACAAGCATAAACCCAGCGCGTACCATACCATATATATTATTATGTCAGTATATTGTGCGGCAGTGGCTATTCAAAGATCTAGGCATGCCGTGCATGCACGCACTTATATGTCTATATGAGCATGTTGCGAAAATTGGTACACTAACTAGCTGCCATGCAGTTAGAGAAGGCACTTCTAGTGTTATTTCTGCCGGAATCAAGTATACACAAGCAGTGATGCCGCGGTTTGCCCGTCAACCGTGAAAACCGGCAAATCAGCCGATACGGTTGGCCTGACCGTGTCCGTGACCGTCAGAAAAGATGCATGACGTAATGTTGGCCGCGAATCACCGAACCGCCAGTATTTTCAGCTACATAACCGGGAACCGTCAAAAATTTACACGGTTATACATATGTGCAATACAACTATATTGACAATCAATTTGCAGCTGCTTGTTTGCAAATCTTGTTTAATTTGCAGCTGCTTGTTTGCGAATCTCGGTCGTCTGCCTGAAACCATCTCAATCAACCATATCTAACTCTGATTCCTTAGGCTTAGAGGTGAAGGATATGAGAATCAATCAACTTCTGAAGACATCTCGGACAGTGGCAGTGCGGGAGTGCCTGCCTCTAAGAAAATGAAAAAGTGTCACACTAGTGAAATGAAAGTTTTATGAAACCTTGCGCTTCTGCCATTTAGTAACGGTACATTCCATCCTTCTGGTCCTAACTGAGTTTTTTAACGTGTGGTTGTGGAAGCACTTTTAACTCTCACCTCGCGCTAACTGTGGCAAATGGGCTTTGTGTGCGGTATGTCAAAACGGAGGTGAAACTGTATGGATTCCCCGTAGTGATGGGTAGACTACGAGGATGAAAAGGCATTTGATTAATATTTATGTTCATAACATGTATGTTGTCTTCAATTTTATATACAATGTGTACTACTACGGTTCGTCCGTAACCGCTTCAATTTTTCCCGGTAACCGTCAACTTTGATCGGATGGGTTGTATACGGTCAGCTACCATCCGTGAAGGTGACCGGGACGATCCGGTACGGTTAGCCGTGATCGTGACGGGATCGATAATGGCTGACCGCGGCAACACTGTACACAAGGGCCACTGTGCATGTATACATACATGAATCTATATATTTATCCATCCATGAATATTATAAAAGCCCCCCTACTTGTCTTGCATGACAGTTGCATCTGCAAATGCTTCACGTCACCTGATTCTTTTTACAGCACAACACTAACGTACAATCCGGTTTTACGTCATGTCCCTTAAACTTTTAGCCACGTAATTTCACTGCTTGCTGGAAGAGCAGCATGCAGGGGAGCTATCAGTTAATTAATGCACGTTTATAAACGATTTTCCTTGATTGTGTAACGCCGGTAACTGCATGCCGTTGCATGCATATGCAGTAACAACTTACCATACACATGTGAGGCTAGTTTTATGAAACTGAACATGGGACAGCGTTCTGGACTCAGGGAAAACCCGTCATAAAATCGAATCTCGCTCCTGTATGCATAATTGAAAGCCGGAAAATAATTAGCCTCGTACCCAGGCCCTATTTTTAGCGGGACAAAATAGGGCCTGGTATCCATGGATAAGGTCTTTGTGCGCATGCGCTAGCCACTGGTGAATCGTGCACTGCAATTTTTGTTTGTAAACCTTTCCGTATAACATCTCATTCTCAGCGTAAACTCTTCCTCGTCCCAGGCCGTCGTATATGTGCAGTTTCATACTTCGAATCTTCTACCCTCGCTCCTTCAGGCTTGGACCAAGTTCTTACGTCTACATTGTTACGTGTAGGCTAGCCACCTCACGCTACTTGCCATCTTTAGCCGAAGCCACAATGCTGACAACCTACTTGAACTCTCGTGGTGCGCACTCATTGGAACTACCCGTACCCTACACGGTCTCCTTCTCGTCACCAAACGTTTTCCATGCAAGTGTAGGGTACGGGTAGTTCCAATGAGTGCGCACCACGAGAGTACAAGTAAGTTGTCAGCATTGTGGCTTCGGCTAAATATGGCAAGTAGCGTGAGGTGGCCAGCCTACACGTGCCAATCGTAGAGGTAAGTTTAAAGAGTTTCGGGCGAGGGTAATAAGTACGAAATTGTACATATACGACGGTCTGGGACGAGGAAGAGGTTACGCTGAGAATGAGATGGTATACGGAAAGGTTTACAAACAAAAATTACAACAGTGCACAATCCACGGCGAATGGCTAGCGCATGCGCAAAACAACTATTAACTTTAATATAAAAATAGGGCACGGGACGAGGCAAGAAAATAATATGCTCTACTAAAAATTGGCATTTAACATTGATATGTTTCTTTTTCGATGCAGCACAGCCACAGACAGATGAATACGCTATCTTCTCTCCTGCGTTTGATCTACTCATTCACCCTTCTTTCATTTTGCGGCACATCAGGGCACACATACTGTGTTTCGCCTAATGGTGAGCATGTATCGTACCAAGGAGAGTCATGCAGAAGTCTCAATACCTATGCATTGAATTCATCTATCTATTTCCAATCTGACACTATCTTCTACTTTCTGAATGGCACTAACATTCTGGATCTCGACGTCACCGTCTCTATTACGAGCGCAACTAACATATCATTAATTGGATTAACATTCGGGTGTAACGAATCGATAAGTACGATAGAGTGCAGCGCACTATCGTGTCTATCTATAACTAGCGTAAGTTATCTCATCATTGTCAACTTGACAATCACTAACCTTGGAACACAACCTGATGTATCAGCCATGAAGTTAGCTTACGTGAGTGGCACAATATTAATAGATGGAATTAACGTTTTAAACATTTCCGGGTATGGTGTGCAGGTGAGCAACTCAGATGGGTCAGTAATAATGATAAACAGATCCACGTTCGCCGATATTAACGGTACTGCTCTGAACGTTGTGAATGCCTTGGCATCCATTAGCAATTCCCTATTTGTCAACAGTAGCACTGGTATTATGGCATTAAATACTGGTCTATACGTGGAGCAATGCAATTTCACAAGCTGCATGACTGCCTGTGTCAATGCCACATCGGATGGAGTTAATCCGTTCACCATCGAGGTTGTGCTATGCAGCTTCACATTTTCCACTACTGGGCTTTCTGTTAATAGCAGCTATAATGTAGCATTAGATCAAGCATTTTTCAACAGTGTTAAGACTGCAGTTCTCATTAAAAATTGCAATTCATATATTAAACAGTCACTCTTCGAAAATTCTACAAATGCAGGTATATATATATACTCTTATGCTGAAATATCAGACAGCAATTTCACTGTAGCTTTAGGCTCCATCATATACGCAATACAATCTGAGATTTCTTTATCTGGAAGCATACGTTTCACAGGAGGATACAGTACCGGGTACGGAGGAGCATTCTATCTCTCAGGCTCTAACATATATTTGATTGCTCCCGCCAATGTGTCCTTCATCAATAACACAGCAGAGCTCGGAGGCGGTGCCATCTACAATGAGTATCATCATTCCCAAGGTGATTGCTTTTTTCAATTGTCTGATTACTATGGATCACTGGAAAATCCCGGTATTCAACTACACTTCGAAGGAAACCACGCCGCCAACGCGGGGGGAGGTGACGTATATTCTAGTCTGCAGTGCAATCTGTACCGATACTATATTCCAAACTACCTTACTACCAGTACTACCATGGATATCTTCGAGGCGATTACGATCAAGGCTCCAGTCGGCGCTCAAGTGGAACTGGCAGCCGACCCGTTCGCGGTGTGCGTTGTAAATGTTTCGCCCAACACATTGGCGCAGTGTTCTCATAACCAGACCGATCCATACACGGTTGCCATCTTCCCTGGACAAAGCATGACAATTTCTTTAAGCACGTTGGATGAATTCAACAAAACAACTCCCTCTTTGGTATATTTCATAAATATGGCAGACAATACCATCATCGACGTCATCAGAACTACTGCAAACGACAAGGAACCGGAAATATTCGACGTAGTGAGTTCGCTTGGCAACATAACAATCCAACTGGTTACTCAAACGGTTATTACATCTGGCTTATCTCTGTACGATCAATATGTGGTCCGGTTATCGGTTACTGTGCTACCTTGCCCACCGGGCTTTCTACTGTCACGTGCGACAAATACGTGCGAGTGCAACACATTTCTTCAGGGACAATCCGTGTCATGTGACATCGTGAATATAAATCTTGTCAAGCCTCTTTATAGTTGGCTTGGGTACACTTCAAGCGGACACTTAGCAGTTTCCAATCCGTGCCCTCCTGGCTACTGTAAGGAATTACGTGACGTCAATCTTATACATGCGGACGAACAATGTGATTACAACCACGCTGGAGTGTTATGTGGTGGGTGCGCAACTAATTTCAGCACTGTGTTTGGAACTACATTTTGTCAACTATGCACCGATAACCGCAACATTTCGCTTTTCATTCCGTTTGCTATTATGGGAGTTGCACTCGTTGCCTTTCTAGTTGTGTTCAATCTGACAGTGACAAATGGCATTCTAAACGGATTTTTATTTTATGCTAACGTCATAAAAATCTTTGACTCAACATTTTTACCTTTACAAACCTCTGACACGTTTGTATATGTGTTCTCAATCTTCATCTCATGGCTTAATCTTGACTTAGGCATTGTCACGTGTTTCTACAAAGGGATGGATGCATATAGCAAAATGTGGCTTCAGTATGTCTTTCCCATCTACACTTTGATCCTGGTTGGAGGAATTGCTATAGCTGGTAAGTTTTCAAAGAGAATATCTCGTATTTTCAGTCGTCGAATCGTCCCTTTGGTAGCCACATTGTTGCTAATGACATACACAAAACTGCTGAAAGTATCTATTGCCATACTTTCTTTTTCCGAAATTAAAATAGAAAACAACAATGAGACAATTTCAGACATAGTGTGGAGACCGGATGGAAACATTGAATATCTTGGAGGTGGTCATGCTGCCCTCTTTAGTGTGGCCATTGTGGTGCTTATTGCCTTTGTAATTCCGTACACATTCCTCCTTCTATTAACTCCTTGTATAGAGTCCAAATCAAGTTGGCAAACCCTCTGCTGCACCAACAAGCTGAAGCCCTTAATAGACTGTTATGAAGGTCCCTATGTAACTCGACATCATTTTTGGACTGGTATCTTACTTTTGAGCAGGGCAATAATTTACATTACTAATGAGATAGTTTACTTCATGGCTCCTGATGCCACCTCTCTTGTTGTTTTTCTAACTGCATTTGGGTTAGCCATTTACCTGACACGCTTTGGTGTGTACAAGAAATGGCAGTACACCCTACTGGAGATGTTTCTGTGCTTAAACATGGCAGCATTGGGTTTATTTTTGTTGTTGCTTGAAGATATCACCACATTTCCATCTTCAGATTCCGCAGTCTTTTTATATCCTTTATATACTCTGTATTCCATTGCAGTTGGAAGCGTATTTATGTCATTTGTTGTGGTGATGGGACTTCAGATATACCACATCATAAGGGAGATATATGCATCAAAAAAACACGTGACAGTGAAGGAAAAATATATAGATTCTTCTCAAGTGGCTAATACCTACGTTGTTTTGGATGTTTCACACGGTATATCAGAAGATGAAGAGCTCAATTCAATTTCAAGCAGATTGGTACATTACACGCAATAGGTGCATGTTTGCATGTATTCTCTCCAGTTCCCCTTAGTATGTATCTCTCTGGACATATAATATGCATGCATGGCATCGGCATGTGTCAATATTTATGCATGGCATACATGTGTATTTAAAATTTGGTGTAAGTTGATTCGAATCGATCCAGTCTCAAGTTCACACCTTATTTGGAACTAAGCATAGATGCACAAGTCTGGGGAATGTCATTATTAACTGAAGGAGGCTTCGAATCCAAGCACTAATTGACTGCAGTGTTAATTAAGGTGGAGTCTGCAAGAGCCAAGCAGAGAAGTGAGGGTAGGACACTGAGAGAAGACGTTTCACTGATTAGTAAATAAAATAAAATTGTGATAGTTATGATTGGGTTTAGGTTGTGAACTTGCTTTAAGTAAAGTATACCTAGGGTTAATTCTATACGTTATGGAATGTACACTGTACGGTACAATGTATATGATAGCAGTGGTTTTAGACTATTAACTCATTATGTGGAACATATGATGACTGTGATAATGGATTAAGCAGTGATTATAGCATGTAAATTGTTATTTTTTTGTTGGTCTTGCCATGAATGGTGCAATAATGGTTAGACTGATTGAATTTCACATTGTGGATTTAAGATTTAATTTTTGGTTACTACACGTACACGTATAATGGTTACTATGCAGGTTTATTCTCAATCAAGCCACAAGCAGTTAATGAACTGCTGATTGTTGCTAAAAGTTTTAATAGCAAATGAGAAGACATGCAGGTGAAATGAAATTAGTGTGATCTTTAATGGTTAGTAATTATAAAAGTCTCAAGACCGATATTCATTTCAATTAAACATTATTAATGTTAATATCTGTAGGGTGGGTGGTAGGTTAATTGCATATAATCAACTACTTCCGTTTAGAAGTTATTCTAAATTTAAATCTTATTTTTTTATTTTCGCAATGCACTTGATTTATGGATTTATTAATCAATTCGGTAAGTTATTAGTTAAGGGAATGTAGGAACTTTAGGATGCCTCTAAAAGTTTGTGTTTATAATTAGGTGTTTTCAGAAAGTATTAAGTCGTTTTTGTTAATTTTAATTTCTTTACATGTACAATATAATGGTAATATTAAGAACATTACAGCGGTAAGATAAATAAATGCACCCTACTATTGCTAATAGTCAGGGACAAAGCATCTAGAGAGGATGGCTGTGGCGTTGGCTCGAACTAAGTTGAGGTTCAGCCTGCCATAGTTGCAAGGTGAGAGGCCAGAAGTGAAAATGACTCCATTGCTTCTGTCCCTCAAGCACCATATGTCTTTCATTTAATTTAATTAATTATTCAATTAATATTTACTTAGTTTACATCTAATTCAAGCCCACATTATCAGAGCAATTATCATTTAATCAGCTGTCTGTGTTCGATTTTCCTTGATTGAGAAATACCCTGAACATTCTCTACAGGAGAAAGTTCGTGGTATACATACACGTATATATATATATATATATATATATATATATATATATAATAATAATAAATATAAAAATAATAATAATAATATAGGTTTTTAAAAGTGGTGTAAAAGACAGAGAAATACGGGTCTAATATTAAGGGAAAACGAAATACTCCTATATTTAGCACATGAACAATGCAATGTCCTACAATGTGTGCTAAATCATAGTATAGTACAATTTCGTTGTCCCTTAATATTAGACCCTTGTTTCCCTGCTTTTTAAATATCACCTTCAAATCCTATATACCACCTACTTTCTCATGTTGTGAAATTTTTGTTTCATTGCTTTTTATCCATAATTGGATGCTTTTAACAGTCATGATAAAATCAAAACATTTCATAACTCATGATGCAATAGATATTGAATAATTATTTACAAGACTGATATAAAAACATTTTCCCTGAGAAAGTCAGTGGTATATAGGAATTGAATAATTAAGGCAATGGTAATGTAAAAAGTAAGGGAAGAAGGGATCACACAAATTATATGCCTAAGTATGAAGCTGGTGCTGGCATAATATACAATGGTGCATGCGGACTGATGAACGCAGTATATACACGTACGCCTAATTTGTCTATTTATTTACTTTTGGTACAATCCGGCAGGAGGTGGACAACTCGCGGTTTTACTCAGCCCAATCCTGCTTTGAGTTCTAACATGCGGCTTCATGTGCATTTCTGCTGTTCTTGGTTGCAAAAGAGGTGAGTATTGATTTTCGATCCATGCACATAACTAACTCATGGCATGCAAGTGCATGCATGGGTTACCTCCCTATTTTGGGTCCACGAAATGTGGCCAAACCGTACACATTATTTTTCTTATATAAGCATGTTAATTATATGACATGATAATTTACCTTCCACCGTGCAGGAGCTATATTCGGCATATTCCCAATCATAATAATCACAGTGCTAACATCTTTGGTGATTTTTTCCTGGCAGATCTAGTGATCTTTTTGAACAACTCTCGACTTGATGATAATGGATGTCCTCCAAAGCAAGACCTTAGTGGTGGCACAGAGGCTGCAATTATTATTGGATAGTAGCATGCATGCACTGATCTCAGTTTAGTTTACATGTAGCCTGGTACCAGTAGTATTTTTGGATGAATACTTATATCAGTCATAGATTCTTAAATGTGTGCAGACGTACATTGTATGTATACCTTGTAATAAAAACACCCCCCAACCTCATTATTTGTTTTCCAGCTACCCATTATAGTACCAAACAAATTAAAGAGGATTATGAAGCATAGACCGGCTTAATTTATTTATGCATGAGTGTATACATATCTTGCATCAGCTTGCTATTTGCTAGTATATT
Source organism: Spongilla lacustris (assembly GCA_949361645.1). NCBI lineage: Eukaryota > Metazoa > Porifera > Demospongiae > Spongillida > Spongillidae > Spongilla > Spongilla lacustris. The sequence goes on along the minus strand of OX442431.1, from coordinate 3,232,452 downwards.
TACTTCAGTATTTAACACTACACCGCGGTATGCAGGTATAGCCTCATTTCAGTCCCATTTATATTCCTGCATCGAGAGGAGTTGCTATATCAACTCGCATATTATATTATTTGATGATTTTTAAAAAACGGGATTCCTTTCTAAGTAGCTAGTTATCGGTATTGAACAAGAAGTCAAAAACGAACCATGTTGTGTTTGTTTGATCCAGTGCAAAACCATGCGGGTAAAGAGAACAAAAGAATTCAGGGGCGGGGGTTGTTGATGAATAATGATTAATAAAAGTGGTGGAGGGTACGGGAGGGGATACCCCTCCACCCAGCCAGGAGGTCTGTGAGAGCACTGTAAGCTCACCCAGCGGGGTCTGCGGCGGAGCGAGGGTGTTGTGAGAGTGTGAGTGAAGGTATTACATGTGTGTGAGTGGTTATGTGCAAGTGAGGTGTTACATGTGAGGATGTAAGGTCAGGGAATAATTTAACCGGATTCGCATCGCATTTTGCGAAGCAGTTTTTATTAGATGCGAATCAACTTCAAAACATTGTCGCAGAAAACTGCGATGCAATCTAATCCGCGTTTGCAAGCACGTTGCTCAGTGTAAATGCTACGCGAAGAGAGTGCATTTATGGTACAAAAGGGTTCCAATCAGAAAGCTGGCGCCACGTCGCATCAGCCACACTCACGTGACATCGCGATCGCGACAATTAATGTGACGATGAACGATTGCGTACGCGTACGAATGACATGAGTGCGCAGCGTACACAGCCGGTTTCGGGAAGGGGGGTGTCGAATTCTATATTAATAGAATTAGCAAGTTACCAAATCATTACAAATTAAAATTTACTTTTACGCGCAAACGTACGTGGTTACATGTACGTACTGCACATGAATATGCCGGCCAGAACGCCTACGAGACTGTGCCAATACGGGTGGTCAAAATCTACAAATATGAAAACTTTTAAATGTGATGGTAACCTCGTTTTGTATACACGGGGGAGGGGGGGGGGGGGGGGGGGGGGGGGGGGGGATCGAAGTAGTCGTTTGACTCGTTCGCCTGAAAGCGATCCAAATGCACGCAGGCGTGTCCGTGGGATAGCTCTGCTTTGTGTTCAAATGAAGAATCATCACACATCTCGGCGGGAACAAATTGCGATGCAACTGAACCAAGTTGCTAATCAATTTCGATTTTGCGGAGCAAAATTGCTATGCAATTTAAAAAAAGTAAATTATTCCCTGAAGGTGTTACTGTGAGTGAGAGGTTATGTGTGAGTGGGGTGTTATGTATGAGTGAGGGTGTTGTGTGAATGAGAGGTTATGTGGGTGAAGGTGTTATGGCATTATGTGAGGTTATGTGGTGTGATGTGTGAGGAGGGTACACTAGTACATTCACAACACATGCATGTATCACAGGTAAAAAGGCAGAATATGTAGGCAAAATAAAAGGCAGGTATACAACATGATCCTTGAAGGCACAAAGTGTAGATGCAGTAGGATATAATACATTGGGATGGTGGGCTACATACATGTACATGTTATGATAACACAAACGCTATCAACACATTTGTAAAACCACATTACGGTGGCAGGTACCAAACGGCTCTATTCAGGACATTACAATGTCCGATATTTGGGGGCTCAGCCCCCCCCCCCCCCCCCCCCCCTCATTTTCATTTTTTTTTTGGGGGGGGGTGTAACGAACCCCCACGCCGCCCCTGATTTCGAGACGTTCGGACATTCTCATTATTCTACATGTCTTGATTGGCGGCTTAGTGGAGCGGTGTTCCACCGTGAGGTTTTTTCTATGCTCAGCACTTATCGAATTATTGAGGGTCATGCTTTTCGAACAATGAATTAGGGTAGCGTAAGGTAAGTTCGGCAGGGGGGAGTGTTCGGCAGTCTACGATTCAAATGAGGTGCAAAGGCTTACCTGAAGCTTGAAAATTCCAACACAGGCTGAAAAATGTTCTCCAATGAGTGTATAATCAGAGAGTACATTTTACATTGTACAGAAAAATATTATTCGTGAATTATAATTTATTTTATTTTACCTATGCCTAATTTTGGTCAAAATGGCGCGTCAAACGGTGCGCAAGTGTTAAGAGGTACGGTAGGGGCAACCAGCTGTTAACGAGGTTAGCTGTTTCAAATAATATTTATATGCTGTTTTATACTTGACCAGTTAGCGTGCAACAGAGTAAAGTATTTTACAATACAAAACAGTGAAGAATTGATGGAATTCGAAGGCTGTCGAACACTCCAAGTGGAATTCAAATCACTTAGGAGTGTTCGGCATGGGTGCCGAACACTCCAAATAAAACAAAGTATACAACTGAACCTAAGACTATTGTTTTGAAGCTTGTGGTGATGCAAGGAAGCTATTATGTACACGGCAGGTGCGTCTGAGGGCGGGAAGCAGTGTTCGGATGGGGGCTGATATAAGCGTATTTACGTTAGGTACTTGGATAAATCGCGTAAGTAGGTCCGTAAATCGATGATCTAAAACTACGTCGAAAACTGGACACGTATTTCGTAAAGTTGAAAAAGGTCTTATAGAAGCGAACAAAGTTGTTCGATTATCTGCGAGGTTGGTCCGACTGCATAGCTTGATTTAGTAAGCCGATTTGTTGTAGAATGAAACGCCATTGCCTAATTTCGAGCTGGTTCTTGATCTATTTTTTTTTTACGCATTGAATTCGTAGTATAATCTTGGGAATGAATCTTGACTCTGATTGTGAACCAACTATCACAGGATATATATATTTATTTAAGTTAGGCATCGAATCATCATATTACAAAGTATGAGGACGTTTGGATGATGCCCAAGGGGTGCTTTAACTACCCAGGCGTTTTGTGTTGGTCTGCATGAAAAAAGGACACACATGTTCATATAAATGTATCTTTATACTTAAACTAAGTAGGTTAACTTGGATTCTTTGTCTACAAAGCATAAGCACATAACCATTCCTTACAATAAATTGTTTTGTGACTACCCTATTTATTGCACACCCCATTCTTCAATCAACTAAGTTGTAAATGAAATTAATTTGAAGACTTAACAAATCATTTTATTTCTATTGTTGTAACATTGTAATTCGATGATGCCCAAGCACTGTTCTTTTCAAGCCAAGTATTCATGTTTAATTGCATCCATATTGTTTTTTTTGCTATTTTGAATGAAGACAGTTATTGATCTAAGGAGGCTCATTAATGATTATAAAAAGGATGTGAGTGAGCATGGATCCTTCTAGCTCCTGAAATAAGAAATGGCTTAGTGTTGTACATCAACTCCAACCTAAAAAATGCCAAACCTATGGAAAAAGCCAAGATAGTAGCAAAACTAGCACCAGGACAAGATGTGAATATTAATGCATTGTGCACTTCCATTAAGCGTGTACTTCAAACTATCAATGATATGAAGAAGGATCTTACTAGAACCTGGGAAGATATTGTTTTTTATCTTAATCTGAAATTTGAATTGCCTTTAAATGAACAAACAAATACATTCAAAATTCCACTTTCATCAGTCAGTGCACAACACACTAGTCAAATGGGCACCTCCTGCTCCATACCAATAAACCTTAGATCTAGCTGCACTGAATTTTGGGAAAGAAAAAGTTCATTAAGGAAGTTAATGACATCAAATGAGGTTCTCAAAGCAAAGCTTTGAGTTACTTGGTAGTGTTAAAATGCAAAACCGCTATTTTCAAATAGAAAGTCAGATATTGAAAAAACACTCCGTTCTAAATTGCTAAGTGCAAAAAATAATAATTATCAATGATTATGAAGTTGACGCAGGAAAATTTGTCATTAAAGCAAGGAAGCCATCACAGTGAAGCAAAACAGTTAAAAAGATCATTTGTTGCATTGAGATATACCTACTACAAATCCATAATTTCCTATAAGATGAATGAGCAGAAATGGAAGAAGGAAAATAAAGACTTAAAAGAAAAAATGTGCCACATGAGAATTGAAAATGACATGCTTCAATCTCAGTTGGAGGAGCTGGCTTGTAAGGAAGAATCTTCAAAAAGAATAAATTCTAAAAATGATGAAAAAACTTATAATGTTGCTTGTCGTAAAGCAGTCTATTGCTGTTTAGAATACCATGTACCTATAACTAATATAAGTCCTGTTATTGAAAGGGTTTTAAGAGAGAATGACAATATATGGGCTGTTAGCAGATTACATTGCTGGGGATCTTAATTTAAGTGAACTACATACTTCCTAGGTCATGTAGTAAAACATTTTAAATTATAAGCACATTAAGCAATTAAATAAATACCCTTCAAAACCTTATCAGCTGTCCCAAGAAGGTTAATATGACCCACTGCCCTTCATACTGAATACATTAATACGCTTGATTGTACATAGTGTAGTGTGTTTGATATGTTTTTTTTGCATTAAAAATTGTACTGGCAGTTTGATTTGTGTAGATTTCATCAGTTAGTACCATAATTCAGTACGTATAGTTATGTGTACTATATTTGGCAGAATAACCTTCCTTCTTATCATGATCAATAGTAAGCGTTAGTTACTTATTGAAGCAAAATCCAATGCATCTCTATGTATGATATTAGTGATACTATGTATTTTAAAGTTTTGGTTAAGGCTGCACACTTATTTATATCTCTGTACTGATTATAAACTCAACCGGGACAGTTTTTGTTTCGCGTACCCTATTAATTCACGTACATTCGCGATCATTTCATTTTTGATCTTTCGAATAGCGTGGTGCTCGCAACGAAACGCATAACCATGAGTATAAAGTATTTTTGGAATGTAGAATTTTTGCTCTTTCCAACGATATATAATATGGGGCTGAAATCACAATTTGAAAAAAATATCCAACTACCTATTTACGTGCATGCATGCATATTGCAATTGGCCTACATGTGGATATGTGATATATACGAATTTGCTTTCTGTACCAGTGCAGGCGACTACTGCTCCTATATGTACTAGGCTTCACTAGCAGTACCCATTGCTCTCCAAACTGAAATGTTTATTGTTCAGTGGATATTTACTATGCCATTTTATTTTATGTAAGAATATTTTACCTTGCAGATTCTAAGTAGGATTAGCTAATACACTTAATATTTTTGCAATGTACATACAATCGTATTTCATACAGAAGAGAAAATTGGAACATACAAATGATTTCTTTCACATGCACTTGAAAATTCCTGCATGGTTGTGAAGGCAGTCTTCAAAGAATATGGAATCTGCACTGCAAAAAGTGTGTGAAGGTCATATGTCCAGAAATCACCTTCATGCATTTAGTGTGCTTTGGTCCACATTGTATGACAAATTAGATGGCAATGGAAGAATGGGCCTGCCGTCACTGCTTACTAAAGCTACCATGTTGCCCTCATTTTGTATAGAGTATCTGAAATATGCCAGGGTTTCCAATCAACAGGAAAGATCTCTGTAACACTGTACAATAAGTGGTTCAGGAAGATGGATGCATAAATCCCTTTATAAATGGAAGGCCAGGCCACTTGTGGTTCAAGTGTTTATGCGCAGAAACCCAGAAAAAAAGGAAGAGATCTCTCACCAGCAAGAGATGGAAGGAACTGCATGACGCTGAAGAGCAAGAAAGTCTCCTAAAGGAAAGAAGAAAGGAAAAGGAAAGGTACAAGGTGGTAAGAAAGGAGAGGGAAAAGCAAACAAATGAAGATGACTGAGAATGCAGAGCATGTAACTCAAGCTTCTCTCAATATGAGGAAAATGGAAATAAAACAGCCTGTGCATGTGACAAGTGCAAATTAAGAGGCGTCACTTGCATCCTTTTCACATTTGACACAAACAAGTATTTGTGTTCTATACCTGCTGGTATATGGAAGATGATTGAATAAATCGCATCCCATCATCTATAGTGCAAGCTGATTTTGCACCTCCTGCATTTCTTGTTGATTCTTGGTTTTTCATTCTTGATTATTTCTAATTTTATACAGTCCATACCTATTAAAAGAACGAGATATTGACAGTAAAAAGAAATCATAAGACTTAGTACTGTGCGCAGGGGTATTTGATTTATTAATTGCATGCATGCGCACTGCCGAACACTACCTAATTCGACTGCCGAAAATCCCTCGTGCGACTGGTAAATGTGACGTCTATTGAGATCTGCCTGTATTATATATTCAACGAAGCTTAAATATACGAATGTTTCAGTATTCTGCCGTCCCTGAAGATCTCAAAACACTACTGTCCTTATTTTTATAATAGCCTATATATATCTGGCATGGCTATTCGTGACTTGTGCTTGTACCGCGCAACTGCCGAACACTACCTAATCTACCCTAGAATTGTCAATGGCGGAGGATAGAAATTACACGTGTTTCAGGCATTTTGTACCTGGCTGGAACATTTTAGTTCTTTCGAGCGCTAGCTGCGGGATGAACATGCTAATATTATTATTAGGAAACTAGTCTTTTGTCTCAGTAAGCTAAAAGTCTTAAGAACGTGATAAAAAAATGCTTGAAACACTTATAAATCTCATCCGCCGCCATTGAATCATTCCCACCAGTGAGTGTGGCGTAACATTGGTATATGCACCTTGTTCCTAGTCCCTGTGGATACTATTTTATAGGGCCGTTGTATTAAAAGCTGATAAGCTGTTTCCTCTTTTTAATTTTATTGATAGGCCTACCTTTGTTCTTCGGATATCTTAATTAAATTCAGAGTTCTCCTTGCTAACGAGCCGTTTTCTTTGGCTTGGTCCTTTGCTGAATTAGAACCGCCTGTTGTAAACGTGTCTGCAGCTGCGTACGTTAGTTACTGAATTGTGCGTAGCCTGGCAACAGTAAATTAAGACGCGTATGTCACGTCATATTGCATACTGCTAGGCAACCGAGAATTTTCACCGATAATGAATTGCACCTGCTTGGATCATTTCAAGGCATTTCATCACCAGCTAACAACTTTAGGTCTTATTTGTATGAAAGGGCACGTTTGGAAATAAAATGCTACTTTTTGAAGCTAATCTCGTCTTCTTACGACGTTCCTGTCGCGAGTTATACGTGATGAACGGAAGACTGAGGAGGAGATGGAGTTTTGGTACCGACTTGTCACTCCAAGTAAACGGCACTGTTTAGCGAAGCTCACGTTATATGTGCATATCTGTCATGTTTGTGATGGATTATATGCGAGCTGGCGAGCAAAAGCAACTCGATCGAAAACCACGCCCACGAAGCCAATCCTACATAGGACCCGGGTCCTGATGTACATTACATCACACATCTTCGGCACTGATTCCTGTATGGAATAACCTTCAGATGACCACAAAGCGATGTAAACTCATATATGCTAATGTAATCCCCATTAAATATAATAGCTAGGTAAGTGTACAGACCTCAACAAAAAAAGTTTATAAAAGGCATTATCAAAATCCTATATCCCACATATGTATGTACACATACACACAAAAAGGCCTTGGAGGTCCATGCACTAAATCCAGTGTTGTCTACCTTCTCCTGGATAGATTTCAGAAACGACTGCTCAATTATCCTCTCCGGTCTCACCCAGGGCACCAGCTCTGTCCCAGTGATTTCCCTGCTAACAGGAGGTACCCTCTCCAGCTTCCACCCCTCTCTGTTGCTGTGCTGGGCACTAAAAAGAGACACAAGGCAATGATACGGTCTGTCAGAACCAGACAGTACATCCCAACATTTGTACATGTACATACATCTCGTTGAAAACTGCTGAATGAAGGTTGCACCTTGCCACCGCTTTTCTCACAGCAATGTCCAACAACTTTCTCCCTGATTCCTATCTGCAGCTCGCTTGAGCAGCCTTCTTTTCAGTTAAGGTAACCATTCTCAAACTCTTCCATAAATGTCCACTCCTACTTCGATCATTCCACAAATGTAACTAGCTTTTGTCTTTTGGGAGGCAGGGGCGGATGCAGGATTTTGGCGAGGGGGGGGGGGGGGGGGGGGGGGGTTCTACATGAATCATTGATGAAGGGGTGGGTCGCGCGCGAAGCGCGCTAAAATTTTTGTGATGCGCATTCTAATTTTTCCACAGATTTTATTGGACACTAAGGCAATCAACACCAACAAATGTGTGCCACTCGGTTACGTTCTGGTTTTACGGATTTAAATGGCTGTGTTGAAACATGTATGCGCGCTTTTCTTTGCTATTCAGTTGAGCCACTTAAAATTTACCATCACACTGATTCCGGCAGATGACATACTTCAAGCAGTGAACAGTGTGACATTGGCGCGCGAAAACATTTTTTGTACACATTCCACAGATTGTACAGGTATAGGGGGATTAGAAACGGAAAACGGAGGCAATATGTCTTAACCAATAAATGCGTGCCACTCAGTTACGTTCTGGCTTCCAGGCTATTGTGGTTTTAAAGGGCTGCATGTGCTTCATCATATCGCAGATTTGCATTCGCCATTGTACGTTTACAAAATTACATGCGCCGGCTTAGTTTCTTTGCTATGTTAAAATTTACCATCATCTCTAAAAGCATGCAACAAGGTGCATTCAACTTTGATGGGTACTAATACTAGTGCACCAATCAAAATAACTGCAGAAGGAATCGCTCTATTACGTCCGCGGGTTAGCATTTTGGAATACATTTAGATTTACGTATAAATACCAGCCTACTACGTATCTCGCAGTTTACAGAATATAGTACTAACCAATGAATAAGCAATAAGAATAAGCTGTTTAGCAACTTCACGGAGTGCACGCTGAACTCTCCATAGATAGGTACTTGGATAAATCACGTAACTACCGTAAAAAATTGTCTCCCAAAAATTGTGCCGTAATTTTAGACTGCCGGAGAGGATTGATTTGTGGCGATCGATTGTTTGTGCTGGTTTCGAGTTCTGTTATGCTTGCTATATTCTATAAAGGTAGCCCATGGCTTCTTTTAGCATTTGCTATTCGTTGTATACGGTGAAATGATTCGCAGTAGTAAGTTGTGGGCGTGTCAAAAAAGGGTATGGCTTGCTGGTTATAGAATTTTGTAGCGCATTGAATGGGTTCCATGAAATACATATGAAGGCATTTAGGACACCTAGTTGCATTACTCATTTAAGTATGAGGGCAATCAGACGATGCGCAGGGTGTTGTCTCGAAGCCTCCACGAACGGCTTCATATGGTTTAAGGTACGCGATTATCGTGAAAGCTAATAGCTTTTATGACAGTGGGACGTCATACTTATTTGCCTTAATGTTACAAGGATATGTTTTTCACTTTTTTTTACGTAGATAGAGAGTGTTATAGAGGTGTTCTATATAAAACGCACCTTATCGTTGCCGTGGGTTCTTTAGCTAGATTATTTTCAGACTCTGCTGCTTATGTAGTAAAAGCGCCTTGCATATCTCGAGATTCTGATTTAGCGCAGTGCACTTATCAATCAAACCAATTTAATCAAAATTTGTCATAGCAACATGCAATGTGAGCTTATATTATTAATTCGTATTTTAATACTATGTTTATGAAATTCTATATTTTTATTCAACACTTCTGTGTGTACTTGAATGGATAATGAAGACTGTTGCTGATGATTTGAAAAGAATTCTTTTTACCATTTTAAGAATTACATTTAATGAACGTAACTAACTGTAAGCACCCGTGATACGAAAGGGGCTTGGTGTTTTTACATCCACACTAACATAGCATCCCAACGTTTAGAAAATGCAAGAAGTATCGTATAATTCTTGAGCACTCTGCTGGAAGCAGTCTTAACACTACACCTGATGTGTTGCGGTGGGCAATACGTCATAATGTCAAAATTTTACAAGGTGTTGGGCTGAAGTACAGGTTTTCTCAATGAGCAGTTTATAGTGTCTGTTGACACAGCTGAAAATGTAGCTGTTCCTCTACCAGTTTTGAATACAGAGCTGGATAAATGTAATGTGCAATCCACCTTATTTTAAGAACTGATTAAACTTAAAATTAATAAAACAGCTAAATTAAAAAATTCATAAGTGGCACATACCGGCAGTTTATTGTAAATATAAAAATTTGCTGTCTGTACACAAGGGATGTAAGATAACACAGAGGAGATTTGCAAAACAAAATCACTTATTTGGTTCAAAACATAGAATTACATGTAAGTAATGAAGAATTGCTACATCGATTATCAGGCTCAAATATCATCATGACCAGAAATGATAGCAAGACATATAGCACTGCTTGCTGCAAGGCTATTTACTATTGCCTCCAATATGGAGCACCCATAACACATGTGTGTAATCTGATTAGCGCAATACTTTTTGAATTGGTGGGTACAACTATTGATAGTTAGCGCAATACTTTTTGAATTGGTGGGTACAACTATTGATAGTCTTCCTCATAGTAGTACAGTATATCAATGTGTAAATTAGGGATCATCAGTGATATTCAGGTAAGTGAAGTAATGTATGCAAATAAAAATCTCACTCTTTCATGGGACTCAACAACAGTTGATGCATGGGACTCAACAACAGTTGATGCATGGGACATCAATGACCTCCATATCAGTGTGCACACTGTGCCAGTAACTTCGTATGTACTGCAATTAGGTGCTATAGCCTCTGGTCAAACAGAAGACTATGTATCACATCAGTGATATAGCTTGACTCATATGATTTCTGTATTCAGTTGCAGAATTCATTTTTATATGTAAGGTCAACAATACTTAACCATTTCAAAAATACCTTAACCGACAGAGTTGCTGAGCAAAAACAAAATATTCTGCATTATAGACACATTATTTCAGTGAAAAGTACTGGTAAAGTTCCCAAAGCCACCAACTGTTACTGGACACAGGAAGACATAGGAAGAAGGGGAAGATGAAAAAATATGCATATTACAGCTGTATTACTGGAAATATTATTTTTGTTGATTTTCCTGACATGTGAAATGCCTTTTTCATTGAATGGTAAAATTTTGTTTCCGAGAACATGATATATGTACATTTGGCTATATATTTCTATATCGCTACCATGAGCAGCCTGCATATTTGGCATGATTTTATGCATAATATCGGCTGTAGTACCTTCTAAAAAGGATTTTTATATGCAGGTATGTGTGGCAGTTACTCCTTATATATTTGGCTGCAGTAGCATATTTGGTAAGATCAATGTAGCGAATATAAGTTAAACCGGCACAGTTTTTTTTTTGCGCGGTCATTCAATTCCATACATTCAAAAGTACCGCTTTATGCTGCCGTATTGACCGAATGAAAAAAGATGATATGATAAGTAATATACCGTTAGAATGCACATTTTTTACTCTTTTTAGAACCATGCGAATTGTTGCAAAAATATCAATTTGAAAAAAATATCCAAGTACCTACCATAGAAATGTATAGCTCACGTGCGCCGATTATACATTCATATTCAGTTTCGAGGGGGGGGGGGGGGGGGGGGGGGGGGGGGGGTTCCAACCCCTGGAACCCCCCCCCCCCCCCCCGTATCCGCCACTGGGAGGGGAATGAAATATCTGACTGGCAGCTTCTTGTGAAACCAGAATTGCTTGTTCATCAGATACACACACACACACACACACACACGTTTTGTATGAAATAAGAACCTCGGCATTGTTCCTGAAGTTAGCACATGTAGTCCTCATACAATATGTACAACTTGATGTCAAACCTCAGCATTGGGTCCCTACCAGTACTACATGAGAATGCCAGTGCACATACACAGTACATACAGCCCTCTCTCTCTCTCTCCTCTCTCTCTCTCCTCTCTCTCTCTCTCTCTCTCTCTCTCTCTCTCTCTCTCTCTCTCTCTCTCTCTCTCTCTCTCTCTCTCTCTCCTCTCTCTCTCCTCTCTCTCTCTCTCTCTCTCATCTCTCTCTCTCTCTCTCTCTCTCTCTCTCTCTCTCTCTCGCTCTCCTCGCTCTCTCTCTCTCTCCTCTCCTCCCCTCTCTCTCTCCCTCTCACACAGACACAGGATAAGCTGGCTGTATTATCAGTTGTATGGGGGTATATAAAACCCATGGGCATCTATATAAATTTCAATTCATCGCTGTTTACATTATCAGTACTAAAATATACAGTAAAAATGCACAGAGATAAACTAGATACAGGCCTATATTGCTAGTAATGGGGCAGTTTATGGTTACATGATAATGGCATGAGCACACACAGTTGCATCACTTGCATGCCCATTGTCCAAGCACAACCCCCCCCCCCCCCCCAAAAAAGCAAACTATACACTTTATATGTGACCATGTAAGATGTGCCCATAAATGAAGAGCTGTACTTGTAATGCATTGGTGTTGTGATTTCAAACAAGTACCAAAACTTTACTAAGGAAGAATACACAATTGCATTAATGGTATATTTGGCTTATTGTGTCTCTCGAGACCAGCACTTTCCCTGTGATATACAGGATATGCTAAGAAAGACATTTCACATACCATTTGCACATTATAATGGGCATTGCTAAATTCCCTGGCAACATGTGCTATATTAAACTAATGACACCTGTGAATATTTGTAATGACATGTAAAATGTAAGAATAATATATACATATATTTAATGCCGTGCTGCAAGTGCAATGGTGTACACGCTTGCTGTAGATCTTGCGAATGTGTGAAGCACAACCAGCCATGTTTAAGTTGTCATGCAGGGAAATATGGACGATGCAGTAACATGCTTCCTTCAGGTAACCAAGCCGAGTCACTGCCTACAACTAGTACAAGTACGGTAACCCAGGCATGCGCCGGCCTCGACACGAACTTTTGGGTTCTTGGCTGGAGCCCCCTCAACAAAATCAAGAAGGGTTGCCCACCCTATATTAGGCCAATAGCAGTGGAGGAAACATTGAGGGGACTAGCTGGGAAATGTGTGTGTGCCTTCTTGTTGTGAAATACCTCTTTGACCTCTGTCATCATGCCCACCTAAGTGTTAGACTAGAGAAAGGCAATGGCCTCACTAGAGACAGTAGACTGCTTGATCACACCAGACCAGCAGACATTCTCATTGCCGGATGGGACAGAGGCAAACCTGCTGCACCGGACATCACCATCACATCACCCCTCTGCCCAGCCATCTTAGGTGTGTCATGTTACCAAGCTGGTGCAGCAGTCCTTGCAGCAGATGCCCGTATGCTACACTCTAATGGACCCAAATGCCAGGAGTTAGGTTGGTCCTGCATTCCATTGGCAATGGAGACATATGGAAATTGGGACAAAAGGCCCAGGATACCATCTCAATGCAGGCTGGCATCTCACCTGGTCATTCACCAGTCATCCCCTAAGTCATCAGTGGTGGCTGAGATTTATGGGCGATTGAATGTGACTCTGATCCGGTCCATCGCCAGAGCCATCCTGGCCAGGGAGCACCCACCCTCCTAACTGCTTATGTTTGTGTTTGGTGTAATGTATATGATATTGCAATAAGTAGCTGCAACGGCAAGAGAGCGCTCTGTAAGGGTTGCACCTGTGCTAAAGGCAAGAAAGTCTGCATCGACTGCTACCCAGGAAGGAAAGGTAAGTGTGCTAACGCTTCGATTACGCCCACAGCATCTCAGACATTGTCGCAGCCGCTGCTCCCTATCCCATCGCCTTCATGCTCATCGGCTCAGGCCTTCCCCGACCGTATAGATGATCTGCCTCCTTGCTGCCTCCCGATAAAGCACAATCACTGTGCAAACAGGGCCTTAACATTAGCAGAATCGCCATTAGAAAACTCACACGCCGCTCTTCGCATTGACGACGACGACGCTACTTCGCCTGACGTGCTGACGCCTGAGGTTTCTTCTCATGAATTAAGTGAAGAGGATCCCCGTGAAGTTGAATTTGCGGCAGCAGTTATCGATGAATGTAATAATGCAGCTGTCTCTGCCTGTACTTGTAGTTCGGTTCTCTTAGCAACGGATCCTGCCTCGCATCAGCGGTCACCTGTTTCACAGTCGGAAGGATTACAAGTTAATAACACCAGTGTAGGTAGTATGGGTAGCAGGAAACAGTGTGCAGTGCATGGATGCCCTGAACTTATTGCTCCCACTATGTGGAGACAACATATGTCGTTACATGCTAAGGGCTTGCTCCCTGGTAGCGTTCCAGTCAACTGGCTTAACGAGCACGGCCTTTTTAAGTGCTCAGACTGCAACAATCTTGTAGCAGAATCACATCGTTCCTCCCATCAGGTAAAGTGTACTCACATCGTTCATGTTGACTCAGAGTTGCCTAGTAGTATGCCTCGTAATGCAGGCTCCCTTTCTTTCGAGTCTCTTCCTACCTTTGAAGATGTATGCAAGCTGCCATGCCCCACAATACATCATGTCCCAGCCAAAGCTAGGCCAGCACTAGCTAGGGCTTTATCCACATGCTTACGTTCAATCCTTCGTGAGAACACTGAGGAATCTTGGAAGAAGCTTTTTATGCTCCCAAAGTGCTTGGTTTCTTCCCCAAAACAAAGAGGACGTCACCACAAGCCCTGTTCAATTGAGCGCCTCTGTGATCAATGGTTAAAAGGTGAGTACCATCTTCTTTGGCAGCGAGCTGTAAGCCAGACCACTGGTAAGTTTCGTCAGAAGCAGCAAGAAAAAAACGAGAGAAAGGTTAAAAATTCAGTTGCTTTAGCCAGAGAAGGACTCCTTGGAAAAGCTTGCCAGGTCTTGACCTTGGCTGGAATAGCACCAAACAACAATGAAACATGGGAGCTCATTCAATCTAAACACCCAAAAGGACCTCCCCCCATTCCACCAGCTCCGAGCAATCCACCAATTCCAATTCTCAGCAAAGATTTCAGTATCATTACGGTACTGAGGTCTTTTCCGAAGTCAACAGCATGTGGACCGTCAGGCCTTCGTATACAACACCTTTTAGATACTGCTGAAGTGCCTCTACAATATCCCATTTTATCTTCTCTAAGAGACATTGTGAATTTGCTTGCCTCTGGAAAGGTTCCGGTTTCAGTGTCACAATATCTAGCTGGAGGTAGTCTCACCGCTCTGGGGAAAGATAAGCCAGGTTTTCCTCCAGACATTCGCCCCATTGTAGTGGGGGAAGCCTTACGTCGTCTAACAGGTAAGTGTCTTTGTGCAGTGCAAAAGTCCAAGGCTAGCGAATTCTTTGCCCCATTTCAATTTGGAGTATAGCCTGTCCTGCGGGAGCAGAAAAAGTGATTCATGGTCTCAGGCACTGCATTGAAGAGCACTGGGAAGAAGAGGACTTTGTTGTGCTGAAGATCGATATGTGCAACGCTTTCAACCTTGTTTCTCGTCAAGCTCTGTTAGATGAATGTGCCCTTCACTTCCCAGACCTTCTTCCATGGGCATCCTGGTGTTATGGGCAGCAACCATTGTTGCAGCACCCCCTGGGCACTGTAACATCAGAGGTTGGGGTTCAACAGGGTGACCCTCTAGGTCCCATGTTCTTCTGTCTTGTACTGCACAAGCTTGTGAGTGCCATTGCCATGGATGAAGACGCGTCAAGGTTGCTTTTCCATGCCTGGTACCAGGATGATGGTGTGGTTGCAGGTCCAAAGCAATCAGTTTTACGTGCACTCTATATAATCCAAGAACTAGGCCCTCCATTAGGACTGGTGATTAATCCATCAAAATGTGAGGTATATAGCCAGAATGACTTGAGCGGTTTTTCATCTCAGATGAAGCAATCCAATGTGCCTCATCTTGAGATACTGGGATCTCCTATTGGGGACACAATTTTTTGTGCTAACTTTGTGTCTTAAAAATGTGCGCAGGCCTCTCAACTGCTTTCTCAGCTTGAGGAGGTTGGCTCTGTTGACCCCCAAGTTGCTCTACTTCTGCTACGGACATGCGGTGCATTTTGTAAATTGGTGCACTTGGCAAGATCCACACCCCCTTCTCTTGTTGCTGAAGGATTCAAGTACTTCGACAATGATGTCCGTCATTGCTTTGCATTGTGCACAGGAGTGGACACCAGTGATGATGCTTGGGAGCAGGCACAACTCAGCCTAAGTAGAGGTGGTTTAGGGCTTCGTCGTCTCACAAAGCATTCACCAGCCTGTTAGATTGCTTCTGTGTGCAAGTCAGGGTTGTCCTCAGCTCCTCAGCAACATCTCTTGCAGTCCATTGATGATTTTAACCATTGCATTCCACCTAGCAAGGCTATTTATTTTGAATCTTTGACAAACACTCCAAGCAGCCAGAAAGCACTTTCGGGAGAGATTGAAGATGCAATGTTTAGGCAGTTAGTATCAAAGTCATCAGTTCCAGATAGAGCACGTTTGCTGTCTGTGTCATCCCCACACGCCTCAGCCTGGCTTTCCGTGGTTCCTTCTCCAGGGCTTAATTTACATCTGGAGCCTGCTGAATTTCAAGCGGCCATTCAATGGTGGCTTGGAATCGGGGTTGCCCACTGTTCAATGTGTCCAAACTGCCCTCATTCTCTGGATCCATTAGGGCACCATGCCTTAACGTGCAAGCATGGTGGGGATGTAGTTACCAGGCACAACAGGCTTCGTGATGTTTTTGCAGAGTCCTGTAGACGAGCCTGCATCAGTGTTCAAGTGGAGGCAGGGAGTGGATTAGGACGCGATGAGCACCACACTCGCCCAGCTGATGTCCTGGCCGCCAACTGGATGCTAGGGAAACCTGCTGCCTTTGATTTTGCTGTCACATCTCCGCTTATTCTTATTTCAAGTACCTTACATGAAGCGAGTGCGACAGCAGGGTCAGCAGCCTATGCTACAGAAGTGAGAAAACATCAGGCAAATGATGTGAAGTGTGCAGAACTGGGTTGGGTCTCTATTCCAGTAGTGGTAGAGACGTATGGGTGCTGGGGTACGGAGGCTAAATGGGCATTGTCACAGCTGGCCTCTCGATTAGCCATGAGGCTCAATTGCCCAAAGTCAACAGCAACAGCATCCCGCTATGGACGACTAAGCATAACCCTTGTCCGAGCCAATGTCAGGGCACTGTTGTCCAGAGTCATCACTCTGGATGGTTATTAAAGCTGAACAATACATGTAGACTTAGTGGTGTTTTGTTGTGCTATAATGTCATGTGTATATTCACTATGTTATCTCTGTTGTGTAGAAAGGGAGGTTTAGTCATCCAAAGACATAATGAGATTAGGGATGCCTTTGGTGATTTGGCTTCAATTGCATACAAAGATGTTGTGAGAGAACCTGTTGTAAGAGAACCCAACGACCATGAAAAGGTTACTGCTTTGGTTGCTGATCTTTCTGTTCGTGGTGTATGGCAGCCTCAAGCTACTACTTTTTTTGATGTTCGAGTAGTAGATTCAGATGCGAATTCTTACTTGCATCGTGATGTGGGTGCAGTTCTTTCCTCAATTGAACACACTAAGAAACACAAATACTCACAAGCTGCTGAAACAATCAATGCTTCTTTTACACCATTTGTTGTGACAGCTGATGGGGCACTGGGTCTTGAGGCAAAGACATTTGTACGTCATTTGGCTGAAAAAATAGCTGCAATTTGGCACAAGTCTTACAGTGAAGTGCTGGGCTATGTGCGTGCAAGAATGCTTTTTGCAGTACTTCGTGCTACAAATCTGTGCATTCGCGGCAGTATAGTGAAATGGAGGAGAAGGATGGAGATTGAAGATGGAGCTGGGCTTCCATACCTGCCAGAATGAATTTCAGCACCCAATCTCATGTTTCTTTTGTATATAATATATATTTAGTAGCTTCTGTAGTAGTTTGTGTGTGTTTTGTGTGTTATTGTATGTATTTCATGTTCATATTCTTTATTATTATTATTATTATATATTGTTATCTGTTTAAAAAAATATGTATTATTAAAATATGTATTATTTTTTACAACAATAACTAATACACCACTAAACTACCTATAGAATATGTAATAAACACAACACTTAAATCACACTACAGTTAATTAAACTTTAAGATGGGAGCCACCTGGAGAGGATTGCTGTCACATTCACTCTCACTACATGCAGGTTCAGCCTACTGTACAGCTCAGACAGCACAGCTGATTTTGTTTTGCCCGATGTTATGGCAAGATGGGAGGCAAGCATTTTAAATGAATCTATGGCTTCTTTTCCCCAAGCACCATACGACTCTGCAACCAGAGGTATACAACACCACCCCAAGGCATTGCATTTGGGGTCATTTTCCATGTGTTTGCGCTCTTCAGTGGACAATGCAGCTGCCCCAGCTGACAATCCCGCTACTGATAAAACTTTAGGATTTAGCGGTGATGTCACTGAGATATCAAAGGCAGCTGGTTTACCAAGGGCCCAATTGGGTAGCAAAATGTCTGCGGGGCGTGAGTGGTCATGGTCTGAAGTAAGGTTGCTACCCATCTCCACCTTCACACTCAAGCGGGCTCTAGGGCAAGTCTCCACCAACACATTGCGCAGATGGTTGTGACGGATGACCACGTCTCCTCCTTTTTTGCATGTTGTGGCATGGTGACCAAGGGGATCTAATGTGCAGTTTGGGCATAGGGCACACTGGGAACCATTAGAGGTGTCCAAACCAAGCCACCACTTGACAGCTACCTGGAATACTGAAGGCTCAAGATGAAGGCCGAGACCTTCAGAAGGGACTACAGACAGCCATGAAGCAGCATGTGGGGATGAGACAGACAACAGACAAGCCTTATCAGCAACAGAAGAAGCAATCAGGATGCTATTGAACTGATGGATATCAATCTTGCTTGAAAGTTGCTTTTGATGGACTGGAGATGAAACTAAACCATCTGTCTGAATTGCATCAGAATGAAATACGGATGCATTAAATGTCTGTACTGCATGAGAGAGATGGTGATCTGATATGGAGCCTTAGCCAGAGGAGCATAGATATGCAATGAATGCTGCAGGTGAGTGGCGGGACAGAGACCTCATGCCCAACCCCCCTTTGCTTAGGCTTAGCTGGGCTTGCTGCCAGGCAACATCAGTTGTATCAACTGCAGTGCATGATGAGAAACATCTACGACCATCTTCATCAAAAAGCTCAAGAGAAGCCATAACAAGTGAAGGCGGAGTGGCACGGGCTAGATGTGCAAGCCGACAGAACCTGCCACACATACGCAAGAGTGTTAAAGCAACCAGAGGGTCCACTGCACCAACTTCCTCAAGTCTTTCCAGCAGGGGTCTGGCCTCTAACCTCTTTCTGGAGACAAAGGCTGAGCAAAAATCTTTGTCACCTATTGGAATTCCCAAGATCTCAATGTTGGGATTGCGAGACTGTTTCATGTCAGATGGGAAAGAGCTCAGATCACTTTGGCTGAAGAGCTCACATTTTGACACATTCACAAAGAGGCCAAGTGATGGACCAATACCTTTGATCATAACCCACTTACCCTTCTGGAAGCGGGAGTGACGGCTGGTGCAGCAGCTACGGCTACCGAGGAGAGAAAGCTTAAAGCCAACACGGGCAAGTGTGCTGATTTGGGTTGGGTATGTGTCCCGGTTGTTGCGGAGTCTTATGGGGCATGGGGTTTGACGGCTAGGGATTTCTTTTCTAAACTTGGGTCCCGTTTGGCTACATCATTGGGAAAGTCAAAGTCAGTGGTCATCCATGAGCTGTACGGAAGGTTGAGCATGAATCAATGCCACCGCGATCCTGTCCAGGTCCATACCTCCTCCTGAGCTTCAGTAGGCTAGCAACTTGTTTTGTGCATATCATGTGTCTGTGTCATGTTTGTACTGTATCAATCCAATATGAATAATAATTATTATAATGATAATAATAATAACTCACTGGTGCATGGGCAAGCCTGCGGCTCTGGACCTATCCGTTACTTCTCCGCTTAACCCACTTACCCTTCTGGAAGCGGGAGTGACGGCTGGTGCAGCAGCTAAGGCTACCGAGGAGAGAAAGCTTAAAGCCAACACGGGCAAGTGTGCTGATTTGGGTTGGGTATGTGTCCCGGTTGTTGCGGAGTCGTATGGGGCATGGGGTTTGACGGCTAGGGATTTCTTTTCTAAACTTGGGTCCCGTTTGGCTACATCATTGGGAAAGTCAAAGTCAGTGGTCATCCATGAGCTGTACGGGAGGTTGAGCATGAATCTTGTCAGGGCCAATGCCACCGCGATCCTGTCCAGGTCCATACCTCCTCCTGAGCTTCAGTAGGCTAGCAACTTGTTTTGTGCATATCATGTGTCTGTGTCATGTTTGTACTGTATCAATCCAATAAATAATAATAAGACAATAATAACAAATAAATAAATAAATAAAATTTAATAATAATAATAATAATAATAATATAATAATTATATATATATAATATTTATTTTTTACAACAATAACTAATACACCACTAAACTACCTATAGAATATGTAATAAACACAACACTTAAATCACACTACAGTTAATTAAACTTTAAGATTGAAGCCACCTGGAGAGGATCGCTGTTGCATTCGCTCTCACCAAATGCAGGTTGAGCCTACTGTACAGCTCAGACAGCACAGCTGATTTTGTTTTGCCCGATGTTATGGCAAGACGGGAGGCAAGCATTTTAAATGAATCTATGGCTTCTTTTCCCCAAGCACCATACGACTCTGCAACCAGAGGTATACAACACCACCCCAAGGCATTGCATTTGGGGTCATTTTCCATGTGTTTGTGCTCTTCAGTGGACAACGCAGCTGCCCCAGCTGACAATCCCGCTACTGATAAAACTTTAGGATTTAGCGGTAATAATAAACAATTTTTATGAGGCTATATGATTCCACAAGCGGCTGAAACAACTTGCTACATTTACAAAACAAGCAGTATACAATTCAAATACACATTACGTTAGGCTATCAGCAGGAAGTCCACACTAAATTATAAAATCAAGTGTTATGGCTGAAAGTTGCATTTGAAGTGCTCCTAATGCATGTAATAAACTAACAATGAACATTCTAGTTGCAACTGAATTCTACCTGACCTGCTGGCACATTCATCCATGCATGGTAGCAATAATGATTTTCCAAAGTGGATCATGGTGCACCAATTCGTATTATGTTTCGATGTAATACTGTTTGGATAGATGCACTGCATTGAAGCACAAAAATTTCCTCATTGTGTCTGCTGAAGGCTAGCTTTGTATTAATTATGACTAGCCGTTTATGTTTTGGTGATTTTCTTGTGTAGATACTGGTGGTCCTAACAGGTAATTTTACAGGCTGTTTCCACACCATGCAGCACTATCCCTATTGTGTGGAAAAGTTCCTTTATTATGAATGTGCTAGCATTTCAGGTAGAATTTGCAACTATTAGAACTGAAAATGTAACTTACAGCCATAACTAGTCCGAACCAGACTTAGATACTGATAGCTTACCTTGGGACCATGCACTATAACACCTACCATTATTTAGCAAATATAAATGCCTGAAATTTTGTGCTAAATGTAGGTATGTAATATTTATAAATTAATGAATGCATAATATCCATAATTCCTTGTTTCCTTACTTTTTACTCAATTGCTGTCTACAAATCCTACATCACCAATTTTATTTTTATTAAATTTTTATATCTTGTCAGTGTATATTGTGGTACTTCGTGGACAGTAATGAGAAAGTCCACCTGTGCTACAGTCCGCTATACATGTATTTTGGAGGTTCCCATAGACCGGACTATATCGAGGGTACACTGTGTTGTTCAGTCCATAAACAATGTTATACTGAGCTCAGTTTTAGTACTGATACCAGCGAAACTTTATCTTCTCATTACTCTCTCTCCTCTCTCCCCCCCCTCTCTCTCCCCCTCTCTCTCTTCCCCCCACTCTCTCTCTCCCCCTCTACTCTCTCTCCCCCCATCTCTCTCCCCCCACTCTCTCTCTCTCTCTCTCTCTCTCTCTCTCTCTCTCTCTCTCTCTCTCTCTCTCTCTCTCTCTCTCTCTCTCTCTCTCTCTCTCTCTCTCTCTCTCTCTCTCTCTCTCTCTCTCTCTCTCTCTCTCTCTCTCTCTCTCTCTCTCTCTCTCTCTCTCTCTCTCTCTCTTGATATGACAATAACAGGTGTGTTCACCATCTCTTCCTTCATTACATACAGTGCTCTGAGTGTAAACAGTGTACATGTAGCTAGATATATTTCTCATGAGAAATGTATCTGGCAGCAGTACTAGTGTATCAGTGCAAGCTGTTCTGTATACACTTTCTTTTTGAGGAAAGTACCATGCAGGTGCAGAATAAATTGTCATCATCCCACCTGCATGTGACCATTGAGGTCACCTCACTCTGCAGTAGTTAGGGGGAGGAGTAGATGTAGGTAAGGTGAGGAGTATGGGTAGTTACTAGTACGTAAGGGGAGGAGTAGTGGTAGTAGTAGGTGAGAGGAGTAGCAGTAGGTAAGGGGAGGAGTAGGGGTAGTAGTAAGTGAGGGGGTGGGTAATGGGAGGAGTATGTAAGGGGCGGGTAAGGGGAGTAGTAGGGGTTGCGGGTAAGGGGAGGGGAGGTAGTAGATTAAGTAGGGAAGTTTTTTATTGACGTTCTTTGAAATGATTCCTGTGTCGAATTTGTTTTTCGAGCCAGCAAAGTATATACATGTATATTCCTCTGACCGATAAACCGCTTCAGTGAAATTCTGAACATATTGGCAACACTCGCGTTCTTTGAAACGGCTCCTTCCTGGAGTTCTTTATAAATAATGGAAGAAAAACAAATTCCGCTAATCATACATGAGAGTTACTAAAGTAACATAACTCTGGATACAAGCTATAGCAGCTCTATAGTCCATGCTAATAAATACCATGGTTTGTATATGTTCAAAAGCTTGCCTTCAGAGGACATCCATTACCATCAAGTCGTGTGTTGTTTACAAAGATCACCAGATCTGCTATCCACCAGGCAAGAATTATCAAAGCTGTTACCACTGATAAACCTGCGATTACGCCTCCTACACCGCCACAAGCGACTGCTTTTCCCTCTGGATGGTGAAATATATATCATGCATAAAAGTTCAATGTATACCTTAATACATGCAACATCCTCATCTATACTGTAGTGGTTAATTATAAGCATTTGGCCATACCCCACGGATCCAAAATAGCTGAATTGCCATGAGTATATATAGTTCACAGGCATTTATATATACAGGATGATGTTAAATTGTCATTTTTATAAATTGATAATCACTCACCTCCACTACAACAAGCACCAATACAGCCGAATATGCAAGCTAAAACACAGAACAGGATCGGGGAGAGAAGAACCGCGATCTGTCCACCTCCTGCCGGATTTGACAAAAAACAATAATATTATTATAATTATTACATTAGGTGTATAGTGCATGCATGCTCCACCATAATGACTATGCAATAGCTTGATCGTTTGGCAAGTTAAAATTACTATTCAGGCCCGTAGCCAGGGATCGGTCGTTTCTCCTTTCCCCCTCTCCTAATCTCGGCCCAGACCCTGATTCCCACAGCTGCGGTTGGATTACATCACCACCCTGATTTTTAGGCGCACAATCATGTCACAATACGAGTCAGTGAAAATTGTTAATAAGTCATAACTAATTGGAAGGGCGGTAATGTAGGTATATGTAGGCGTAGCCACGCCTTGGATCATTTATGGCGTTTTGCGTCACGTAATGAGGAATGAATCGAAATTGGGTCAAATTGGCTTGCAAATTAGCAAAACAACACCCGCGAACAACTATTGCGGGGGTGGGCGATGCCAACCCCCTTCCCTTCCGGACGATTCATAAAATATTCATGATGTATTTTGCGTACCGCATTCGATGATACGGTTAGCTACAGCGCGGATACGTGTACGGTAAGCCTGTCGAAAAAATCCACACAAAAATTCCCCAAAATGCTAACCGTAAATACGAAAAACTTTCAGCTAAAATTCCGTTTCACCCGCCTTTCGCAACAAAAATTGACGGTCTCCCTTTTTAACCATGTTTTGAAGCGTAGTCCTTCGTTTTTTAGTTACTAAAATTAAACTTGCCAATCAGCAAAGCAGTTGTCACACATTAAGCAGGGACGACTCAACACCGAAATATGATGGCGCAAAACTGTATAGCAACCCGCATGCGTAGGCGTAGCTGTCTTATGCCGCTACCTGTACAACCGAATAAGCGACGAGTCAAAATATACATTCTCATCGGCACGTGCGCACTAAATATGGCGGCGTGATCGATACATAGCCTTAATTTATTTGGTAGTATTCTGGTGTCTATAATTAGAAAAATGCTGGCAGTTTGCTCAATTAAAAAGTGCTTAAAAATGCCGAAATTCCGGTGGAATTTTTTCGACAGGCCTAATATACTGGAAGGGCCAATTATAAAATATGATATGATTATATTTGCAAACGTGCGTATTGAAAAGAAGCGATTGGCGCATCAAACATGAGCTGTATTTTTTGGCCCACAAATTTTAGTACTTACGTTTTAAAAGCGGGAACGCTATAAACTCGTACTTTGGCAGTTGCTACAATAAAGGACATTTAATTATTACATGGACTGGAAATCACAATAAATTAATGTCGCCATCCTCGTTACTCATGAATTATTAATGCATCAGAAGACTGGGACTTGACTGGGGGTTGCATGTGTTTTGTTATGTATAAACCATTCTTCGCTTTAATTCCTTTCAGTCTGCATTTTTGGCATCGCTAATTCAAACTGAGCAATGAACCAATAATTAATAACCATCAGTTCTAAGTAATGTTTAGAAATAAACACGGGTCGAGTCATCATGTGAACATAATCTTTTCTTTAAAAAGCCATCCTGGTATATAATGTAAAATGTTTATAAAGCCATAACTCATACCATATTTGCAGAGGCCTGTCACGCAGAAATTGTATACCGGGCGAAAATTGTTCCCCCACCCGGTATACTTTTCGCAACCAAAATTGTACCGGGCGGTACAATTTTGGTTGCGAAAAGTGTACCGGTGTCGTAGTGCACAATGTCCCCCCTAAAATTTGTCCCCCCGGACGTTTTGCACTAGTGTACAATGTCCCCCCGGACATTCTGCACTAGTGTACAATGTCCCCCCGAACAATCTACACTAGGGCAAACTGTTCCCGTCCAGGGTAAAATGTCCCCCCTCATATCATTTTATTTCATGGATGACAAGGCTGGGAAACCTTTACGGCAGTACACGGGATCGCGTTGACGCCATTACTCAGTAGCTCCTAACCGTCGCCAAATTCATTCGTTCATGTATTCTATGTATTTATCCTGTACTTTCATTAAATATATATGGGACAGTAGAATTTTAGTATTAAATTCTTTTTAACGAATACACAGCTCACGAACATTCATTATTAAAATTCCTTAATAAGGAGTGGTGATTGATATACTTTATATGGCTGAAATCTCATGAGTATGAGAGATTGAAATATATTGAGATCAACTAGGATCATAGCCTGAAAAGTAATGTCACATAAACACAGCTCCACACTGCGTGCACCGCCTGACATATCTCAGGAAAGGCTATTCCCATCGTCAGTTCATCTGTTGCGCTATAGTACAACCGATCAGTCGGGTACCCAGACTAAAACCCATCCTAAATAGCATGCATCCGGCGTCCAGGGTGGGATTAGTGTAAAAACCTTACTTGGAGGGGTTTGTCGAACGTAGACGTATGAATTGAATTATTGCAGCTTCAACATTCGACAGAACTAGGGTAGAACCACATGTATTCCCATCCTGGACGCACAATCCGGCAGGATGGTTTTTACGCCATATAAGGACGGTTCTTCGTTAAAAACCAGCCTGTTGGACGTTTATAACTCTATTTGTTATCCTATAGGTAGGACATTGCGCCCTAGTATGGAGTGTCCAGGGGGGGGACATTTTACCCTAGGGGGGGACAGTTTGCCCTAGTGCAGAATGTCCGGGGGGACATTGCGCCCTAGTGCAGAATGTCCGGGGGGACATTCTGCACGGGCCGGCCGGGGACAATCGGCCCTCCCACACCGGCCTTAAGCTTGCCAAAAGTGTACCGGGTAGTGAGAAAGGACAGTTAGTTTTACCCTGCTAGAAGTAAGTTGTCGGTTAAACCTGGCGAAGAGATATTTGATGTCCTGGCTCAAATGCATATCTATGTTGGTGCTATATCATTGTGAATTTTTTAAAAAAAATCGGCTTTTTAGCTGAGATTATTGCATTCGTCCAGGCATATATACAATTTGCCTATATGGTCATTACGTAACGTTGTTATTTATTATAGCTTTACCACATCCACACTGAAATAGTTCAAATGACATTTGGTATAAATATCATTTAACGCTTAAAACAGGCCGGTGTTGTTTTTTGTGCAAATATAATTGTTATCGTACAGCTCATTAACAACTATATCTGTTATCAAAATAGGCAAAAAAAAGTGTGATTCAGTCACAATGCATATTCATTGAGTTTATACTATTACATTCGCCTAACAGGTTCATATATAGTGGTTGGATATGTTGGCAAATAAATAGCTTCTTGGAATGTATTGCACCTACAATACTGATGCATGTCTTCACAGTGATGTGGTGAAAAGTGCAGCCACTTGTATGTGTGTCCAGATTTACAAAACAGCTGTATCAAAGCCAAGGTCGTTTTTCAAGGCATGCTGTTATCAATGCCATCATACATAGGTCGGTCACTAAGCTGCAGTAAATGGCCATCAACACTTGAACCATTAGCCTATGCAGATCAGATGGCAAGCGACCTGACGGTTGTTCCATTGCCCCATGGAAGTCTGGCCAGTGTCTTTACTTGTGTTGACACCTTCGCAGCTCATACATCTCTGCATGATGCCACAATGGAAGCTAGAGCTGTAGCCACAGCTGCTGAAGCCAGAAAGAGGGAGAAGTATGCTCTGCTGTCCAAATCCCACCATTTTGTCCCAATTACAATTGAGACCTAAGGTGCCCTTGGCCCTGATGCTCTCAGTTTGCTCACTGATATCAGCAGGCGTCAGTAGAGCATCACACACGGTCACCAGTCCCTCTCATTCCTTCTATTGCGCTACAGCACGGCAATGCTGCCTCTCTATTAGGCACCTCTAGTAGCATGTAATTTATATAGTGTAACCCTGGGTATATGTATCCAGTACTTTTTATATAGTGTAACCCTGTGTGCTTATTTATACATTAATATTATACACTCTTCAACCACGTGGCGTAATTAGGTATATAATAACTCGGATCGCTTCGCTTGATAATATAGGCATGTAAGAATTGGTTGACGAAGCATACAATGTACAGAAATGGAAATTGAAAGTAAAATATATATAGTGTTATGCTCAGTGAAGTGCACTATAGTGTCAGTATATACAACTGTAGGTTCAAGTGGTTTAGTTTTTATTTCAGCAAACTGTGTACAACACACATTAAACTAGCAGAACACTTAATCCGACATCCACAGGGAAAAAATGCATGAAATCAAACGCGTGATTGAACATAGAATCACAATCTTAATGTTCAATCACATAGTGATTTTACAGAGGATTTTAAAATCCTTTATAAAATCAAAATTTGATTCTACGCGTTTTTTCCCTGTGATCCAATATATAGCTAACGGTCCTTTCTCACTACCCGGTACACTTTTGGCAAGGCCGGTACAATTTTCGCAACCAAAATTGTATGGGGCGGTACAATTTGGTTACGAAAAGTACAATTTTCGCCCGGTACAATTTTTGCGTGACAGGCCTGACAAACAGAACATGGGCATCGGTAGATTAAAATCGTTTGCCCTTTCTGTAAGAAGCATCCCTTCCAATACAAACTACCATGTCAGTTGTACCATATCATGAAGCGCTGTGAGCTGTCCCGACAAATTTGGTCCTAGGCAAAATCAGTCCGGCCGGACCATTTTTGTCGACAAAAATGGTCCGACCGGACCATTTATGATGACAATATCGGTCCGGCCGGACCGACAAATTTGGTCCGAGGTAGACAAAAACGGTCCGGGGGGACAAATTTCGACGTCTATGAAACCAACACAGGGAAATATGCTCAGGACATTGGTAATGGTTCTCTCCTTTTTTTAATCAGTAAAGCATTTATTTATCGGCGGATTTATACAATATCCTCAGCTGCATGGTTAGAGTAACTTATATATACTTGTACACTAATTCACCATCGAACACTTCAAACTGTGACGCCTTGCGCCTTATAACCCGCTTCTGGTTGTCCGTACAGTCTTCTGGGTACCTTCCCTCAACTTTGTACATGTACGCATTTTCGATCAGCTTAACCGACTCGGTGGTAGCATTTTCTTCACCAGTGCCATCCATTGACGGAAAGTGTGTGACGGTCGGTTCGCTTCGCTAAAAGATGCTGCTATATGCATGCATGTTGAGCTGTTCAGTTAAGGTTAACCATATACTTGCCAAATCGATACTTGCTTCTTGATTAAACGGGAGACCGGTGAGCTGAGACACGTGTTTAAAGGCGGCCGGACCGTTTTTGTTTGTGTCGGACTGTTTTTGTCGGACAATTACGGTCCGCCCGGACCGATTTTGGCAACAAAATCGGTCCGGCCGGACCGATTTTGTACCCGGACCATTTTTAGCGTGACAGAACACCTTTCAAAACAAATGTCTACTCATCGGTGTGTCCAGGAGCCTAACCAAAGTAGCTAGCAGAACACGCACGTAGAAGCTATACCCGTACGTTAACGTAATTATTTAAAAAGTTTCACGGGTTTACCTCAACAACAGAACAGCTTTCTGTAACTTAAAAGTCTCTCCAAGGGTAGTCCGAAAAGGTTGGGAACGAGGCGCAACGAGGATAGCACGTTACGCGGCGGTTTCCAGTCCATGTAATAATTAAGTGTCCTTCAGTACTACAACAGCTACTTAACATGTATTGCTCAGTTGCGAAAAAAATACATGCATTGCACACGTATAAACAATATGGCTACTATGTATAAGGCCTGCGTTTTTTGCATAGTTTTCGGAGCTTTTGCAACGCAAAACGCTTTGGCTCCTGCATGGGGCTCCGCAGCAGGTCCCGGCCGATGAGGGAGCTTACAGCGCTACACCATACCCCCTACCTGGGCTGGGTGGGTGCCCCCCCCCCCCCCCCCCCCCCCCCCCTTCCAAATTCCTGGATCCACCTCTGTATTGCTGAACGATCACACCATTTTAGCTTGTCGAATACCCCTGGCAAGCATCATAGCTTGTCATATCCGGTGATAAAACAGCAAGTACATATCCTACGCACAGAAATACGTATATACGGAGTTACATTTCTTTCAGTCCGAAATAGCCAAGCCTGCCATCACCTCAACTACAAACCTACAACCACTTTTATATTGCCTTCAAGCGTCACCTGTGCGTATATAGGAGATGTATTTGCTGTTTTATACCACCGGGTATGACAAGAAAATCTGCTATGTGTAATGATGGATGCTTGCCACTGGTATTCGACAAGCTAAAGGTGTGATCGTTCAGCATTTATCGCCATGTTGTTGTTTGCTAGTTTGCTAACGTGACGCGACGTGACGTAACGCAGTAATTGCTCATTCGTGCCGACCCTACATGTATGCGGATACGCAAGAGTGTGGCTACGCCAGACTAATATGTAACAGTGTTTCTGACTCTCGCTTAAAAATCTACGAACTGTTTGTTGAACCTTTCGCGACCCATGTAAAGGAAAGTCGTTACGCTTCTGCCGTGCTGCTGGCTGTTGCTTTTCTTTGAGTTTGTGGCTTTTTGCTTTTTGACAGTATGGCGCGCGGCGAAGAACCGCCTTTTTACCCACTCTTCTGTTCATCCTGCCGTTCGTTTAGCTTGCCACAAATACAGGACCTTTGTTTTAAAGCTCAAACACTGTTACACAGCTAGTTATAGTACCGCCCTACCAATTAGTTAACCGTGTGACTTATTAACAAATTGCGAATTGCATTGACGTCACGTGTACTTTGCATTCCTAAAATCAGGCGCACGTACTCAGAACGGCTTTTTGACCCCCCTCTCGTTTTGCCGATGCTTGAGTTCTGCCCCTCCATGCTGGTACAGAAAATGTTTCTTTTTTTTTTTCTCCTGCGAACAGTAACGGCCCTCCGTACTCTTATTTGGTCAAATCTGTGCGTATTTTTCTAAACCCCCCCCCCCCCCCCCCCCCCCCCCCCCCCCCTTTGCTTTCAGAAGTCCCACAGTTCTATCAATCGATCCTCCCCGCCAGACACATCAGTCCTGCTTTTCTGGGATCTGCATATGTTTGCAAATAAATGTGCGTCGCATACAAACATGTATAGGCCTATATGCATGCGGGTTGATATAAAGAGGGATCTTCACGCGCATGCAGTGAGTATTTCACATGCGGTTTTGTGCATACTATACTCTAACGTGCATCGCTTACCCAGCCCACTTTGACCGATGTAAAAATTTGCCGCGCCAACGTCGGATAGGAAAAGTGTCAAAAAGAAGGCAATAAGCTGAGACTTCTGATTAATGGGAGTGCAGATGGTAGTGTTGGGACCGTACCAGCCACACGTTGAGTACCCACATCTGGTCTCTGTTAGAGTGAAGCAGCTCTGACTGCACTGGCAAATGCCCTGGTTGCACGTAACGAGAGAATCAGGGACTGTGTATCCAGTGAGGTTTGCTGGCAAGCAGTCTGCTTGAGAATTGCAGGTCCCTGCAGCTTGTCGTACATCAACACTATATGCAAGGGAGAATGTATTGTTAACTCTAGTACCAACTTTTCTATCACGTGATTTTAACCGGCGATAAGTGTTAATGATATAGATCGTCACCTACTCGTAGGCGTGTTAACGCGTTGCAAATTTCTTTATTCCAAACAATGAACAAACAGCCAACGCTTGAAATAATGAGGATTAATATACCAAAGAGGGCGACTTGCAAGGTGGGGGCAGAAAACAACGCCAGCGAGCTGCTAGTGCTACGTACACTTTGTAGGGGCACGCCCCTCATTTAGCTGGAGTTGTTCCGATTTGCAAACAATTTACTACAAGCATCCTTCGTTGTATAGGCAGCTATAATTTTAACTCTTTGCCAAATATATACAATTTCCAACTTTAATACACATTTTCATCAAGATCGTGGGCAATTTTTGATGTGATGACTCGCGACAGCACATGCAACAGGGTTGCCGAAAGTCAGGCCGGGGTCCGGCCTGTGACCAGGTCGGCCTGCCAGGTCGATTTAATACGTATTATTAGTATATTCATAGTTGGTTAACCTTAATTTACATTTGATAGCGCTACTCCCCCTTTATCATCTTGCTTCCCTGCATCCGGTCCCCCGATATGACTAGTATAAAGCTCCAGTGGCGGATCCGGCCCCCCCCCCCCCGAACTCGAATATGAATATAATTAGCGTATGACGTGCGGATAAATCGGCATAAGCTGCTAAACAGCTTATTCCTATATTGCCTATTCATTTATACGTAAATCATGGTAAATGTATTCCAAAATGCTAACCCACAGTCGTAATAGAGCGATTCCTTCCGCAGTTATTTTGATTGGTGCGCTATAGTATTAGTACCCAACAAAGTTGAATGCCGCACCTTGCTGCAAGCTTTTAGAGACAGCAAAAAGGCTGGCTGACCATTGCAACGATGGTAAATTTTAACATAGCAAAGGAACAAAGCCGGCGCATGTAACGTACAATGCAAATCTGCGATGAAACACAGCCATTTAAATCTGCAAAAACACAATAGCCTAGCTGGAAACCAGAACGTAACGGAGTGGCACGCATTTATTGGTAATGATTGCCTCCGTTTCTAATTCCTCTACATGTACAATCTGTGGAAAAAATTGGAATGTGTTCCGGCAAATAAAAAAATTTCGCGCGCGAATGTCATACTGAATGATACTGTTCACTGCTTGAAGTAGGTCATCTGCTGGAATGTGATGGCAAATTTTAAGTGGCTCAAACTTGAGCGCATGCATGTAGCAACAGCCATTTAAAAGTACAATAGCCTGGAAACCAGAACGTAACGGAGTGGCACTCATTTAGTGGTGCTGATTGCCTTAGTTTCTAATCCCCTCACATATATATAATCTGTGGAAAGATTGGAATGCGAACTATTTTCGCGCGCGCCCCTCCCCTTCATCACTTATTCTTATCTTATTGGACCCCCCCTCGCCAAAATCCTACATCCGCCCCTGAGCTCTATATGTCAGGGAGCGCTGAAAGTAGTCGGGCCACGCACAACTAGCCATCCCGTTCGTAATTGAACGAAATGCTCGTATTTTACAGCGAAATCGAAGGTTCCAAGATAACGCCCATACATATATGCGCGTATGGTGTGACACCCATGCTCTGTGGGCGGATCCCGGCCTGTCAGGCCAGGGTCCTGCCAGGCCAAACTGAAAGTCCGGCCTTGCAGGCCGGGCTGGCCTTCGGCAACCCTGACATGCAAAATTGGATGCTATCTTGTGTGGAGCTATATACCGGTATGTGTATACGTAGCTATTATAGGTCGAAACTGCAAAGCGATAGGTGTATAAGACAGCACAGTGGTTTTTGCCATGCATGCAGGTCATTCGTACGCCGCGCGCATTTATACAATATAATAATAATATTTTTAACAAACACCATTAACACTTGTACTCGCGATCCTCACCTTTTTGTCTCTTGCACCAGAGGGGAGGCATCAAGGCCAGTGAAGAGGGCGAGAACAACAACGGCAAGAACAGTGTTTGTGTTCATCCTTCAGCTAATATTGGAACTTTTGGTATCTGTATGTCGAATGTGTCTTATTTATATATGTATCGTGATAATAACTATACTTAATATGTAACTACTTTTTTTTAGACCAATGTTATTACACCGCCACATGCACAAAACATCCGGCTGTGAATAAGAGAAATGTACTTTAAAAACGTGTAGGCAGCAAATATGTACGCACAGTTGGCGGAATTCCATGCTCATGTATGTCATTGAACTATAGAACACAGTCACACATGCTGACATGCAAGAGGATGTAACTTTTTAAAATAGCATTCAATGTTAGGTTTAGGATGTGTGGGGTGCACCTGGCAACTGGCAAACGCACATGATTTTAGTTGGCGGATTCATGTATGTCATTAAACTATAGAACACAGTCAAACATGCTGACATGCAAGAGGATGTAACTTTTAAAAATAGCATTCAATGTTAGGTTTAGGATGTGTGGGGTGCAATCGCCACTTGTGCAACAGGCCTCCAGGCAACTGGCAAACAGTTACATTGCAAAAACATAATGACACAAAACACACCATCGATTCAGCGCTAGCAGCCAGAAACCACGTATTGATACATAGAACAGTCGCCATTAGGTTAAGAGAATTGTAATTTTAAACAATAGTATAGGCAGAAATAAGGACTGTACTGTACAGTGGAGAACGTCTTACTTGGCCATATAATTTTTTCCTCTAAGTTTCATCTTCTATTTGTTTATTTTTCTGAACTGGTATGGGCTAGGATTAAAATATTTACATGCATCCATTGCCAACGTAGTTGGCAATAT
The DNA here is from genome assembly GCA_949361645.1 of Spongilla lacustris. NCBI lineage: Eukaryota > Metazoa > Porifera > Demospongiae > Spongillida > Spongillidae > Spongilla > Spongilla lacustris. The sequence continues at coordinate 3,199,162 of OX442431.1, read as the reverse complement.
ACAAAGTGATCATGTGATATTGATGGTTAGTTAATATGGTTTTTAGTTCAGTACCCCTCTCCAAACCAACTTGTTTGTCAATTTTCTGCCTGAGTTTAGAATGATTTACAATGAAATTGGGTATATAACTAGTACGTCTGTGTTTCCAACTTTACAGTCTTACGTATCCAACATTCGATTAACGGTTATGGCTATATTCACAAAATACCACCATTTTTTAGGTCCTTTAATGTTTGGTCAAAAATTTTCTCCAGCACATTGTTAGCACTCGGGATTTCCAGAGTCTATCTTGAGGTCGTTGTTCTATCGTATTCGCTCAACCAGAGGTCTGTAACACGTCACGTAGCGTAGAAAACGGACAAGTGGCTTGATGACGTCGCCATTTTGAAGAATTAGTCTTAATTAGGCGTTGAATACGTTTAAAAACGAGTCAACTTTAATAACATCTGATTGCGTGGGCGTTGTTTTGTTTTGTTTCATTGGCATAGTGGGCGTTGTTTCTGGCGATGGAAACGGTTGTGTCTAGATCCTTCACTGAAGAACTTGAAATTAGTAGTCGCTCATCAAGGCACGCTATAGCAAGGCTGCCCAGTTGGCATGGGTAGAGCTGAAAAGCGAAACACTCCTTAAGATAACCCCATCAAAGTAATGTGAATTGTTTGTAGAAATACAAGGGGAATCGGAAGAAATAACAGGTTTGTGAATCTCCATTTGGAGGTACTTAGGTATTCGTCGTCCGCATCGACAATTCGCCCATTATTAGAATAACGATATCCGGATACGCGTTTACGATATAACGATAATGATTATAGTCCGCGACAGCATCGAGGAAGTAAAATTAACATGCCGTTTTTTTTGCATTTTTGGTGTGTTTGGGGTCCGAATAATGGGCGCGATACATTATTTTCAGTACCCCAATTCGTTTAACCAAAAAATTCAGTGAGTTGAATAATAACGATGGCATAATTATTCACGATCGTTTACGCTAAGCGCGTGTGGCTACTAATTAAATTCATGAACGAAGGTACAAAGGAACGGCTCATAGATGCGGAGGATGTACAATTAAACGCTGAGTAAACTATGTTTCACGGTTACTTTAGCGAGTTGTTTTTGTTGACACAAGGTACGAGGTGTCTAAAGATGGCGCCAGTAATAAGGCAAAAACGTTAAGATTCTGTTCTTGAAAACCAAACCGATAGTATGTAAGTGATATACGAGATTTTTTGCACTTAGAGGTACAATTACACGTAGAATCAAAATATGATTTCTGTTTTTGGATGCGGTACTAAATAATACTCAAATTGGAATTAAAAAATAAAAGTACCCCCAATATACTTGAAAATATTGACAAGGTTTTGCGCGGCACAAGGTGTCCGTTTTGATACTATTAATAGCTGATAGGTTTTACAACATAGTGGTATTGTGGGCATGAATTTAATGTTATTCATTAAGAAGCCATAAACGTTTACTTCCTCGATGGTGTCGCGGACTTTAGTTCTAACGTAACGTCACTGTTGTTACTATTTATATATACGTGGGGACGAGATCACATGCAACAAACATCATTTGAAGCTAAATCATATGAGCATGGAGTCAAATTTAGACCAAAAGAAATGCAAGGCAATGTTTTAAACGCTCTGTTGCATGCAGCCATGCAACCTTCATTGCGCAAATATTAATTCCCCACCCCCAAAAAAGTCCGGCTAGTCTTATTGTAATCACACCCTTGCGCTTTGCGGACTGTCTGGAGACAATGCCATATGTTCTGAAAATTAAAAGTTAATCATAATGTTACGTTACGATCGTACGAGGAAATGCGAGAAATATAATCGATACTGGAAAGACGCGTGGCAAAAGGAAAGGAACCTGTTGTAGCTGTAATAACACATCATTAATTCCAGGTGTAGTATAATTTCAGGGACTGAAACGTTCAATTCTCGCGTGTTAGCGTAAGTCCAGGTAACATAATTGCATTCCTCGTAAGTCGTAACTAAGGTAACCGGCCATTAATAACTTTTCATGTTTTGAAACTAGAACAGGGTATGGCAATGTCTCCAAAGCGCTAGGGCGTTGCTATGTCAGACTACAAAATGAATTCGAAATGGTGAATGGATTTCCAAAGGCTAGGAAACTACTTCAGGAAATTTGTAACCTGTACCAAAATACAACAGTACATTCAACTAACTTTACCGTTAGCGGTGATAGTTTTTTTCTTGTTCCATCTCAGTCATCGAGAGCCGTTATCGTTTCTTTAACACATGGAATCGGAGATCACCGTGCGCATAAGTCGATATAGGGTTGAATCTGAGAGCGGGCGTATAGGACTTAGTTTGCACGAGAACAGACAGACGTGTGCATTCGACTGATGTGAGCACCGCGCATGCAAAATTTGCCGATCATTCATTTATTCAGTGTGTTTATATTGTTTCCTTCCGTTATTAAAAAAATGTTGGAGGTCTGATGCATGCCCAAGAAGGTCATCATTATACAGACCTCCAATGACTCCGTGCATGGTATTCAGGGCTAGGGACGGAAGCAAGAATTGGGTGGGGGGGTCCGACATGAATAATTGATAAAAGTGTTGGGTGCGCAAGTCAAATTTATCCATACATGTAACATATAGAGAGAGATTGGAAACAGAAAGGCAATAACACAGTACACTTGTACTTGAAATGTGCATCATATTCAGATGACTTAAATCTCGCGGTGAACAGTACAGTATCGGAACTAGTAACTAGTGTTTGACGTGTCGTGAATACGATTAGCAAAACATCCATTGCGTGAATACGATTAGCAAAACACCTAACCTCTGGACTTTGGCGAGCGTATTTGGATAGAGCCGTCGAATATCTATATCATGCGTAATGTACAATTTAGTAAAACATCCGATGCTGAAAAAGTTCAAACAACAAAGATAAAGCTCACTCGCCACAACACGTACACTTTCGGATCTGATAACTTATAGATAAGATTCGCTCGGATAAGACATTGTTACTTCGTCACAATTGAAGCAGTGTTAATGTTAGCGGTTATGCGGAAGCACTATACATGCATATGTATAACCAACAATTTTGAAACGTACTGCCGCGAGTTTTATTTGTTTTACATACGTACATGTATATTACGAGGTCTAATGCATTATGCATGCCAAGAAGGTCAGCATCCCCAATGACACCGTGGTATCGAGGGCTATAGGGGCGGATGCAAGAATTTGGTGCATAGGCGGTTCGACATGAATAAGTGATAAAGGTGAGGGACGCGCTGGTGCGTGCGCAAATTCGACACACGCAACTGAATTTATCCATAAGGTAGAGAGATTGAAGCATAAAGGCAATAAGGTATATATACCGACGAGGATCCCGATATCAAGTCCCACTTGACACCTCCAATAAAGCGTTCGGATTCACTGTTTTCTTCTAACACGTATATTATCCGGTTAGTCGTTTACAATTTCGTGAAAAAGTTCGGTATAGTTAATACCACACAAATTGATTAGCAGCACTTCTTAATTTGTTTTTGACAAGGTCAACAGCCCTTACGATGGCTCGAGATATTTTCAAGCACACTGTAAAAAACGCGGTGGTTATAGCCCACTAAAACCTTACCCCACCAGCGTTTTTACTGTCCCACCGACGATAAACGGTGGACCAGGCACACCTTGAGCATGGTGGAACGGGGGATATTATCGTATAATTGGAGAAGATAAATCAACAAACTACATGTAGTTGTAAAAGAAAAAATGGCATGGATATGAATCGAACCCGGGATCATCCATCTTCAAGCCTCTTGTATAACGCTTCAGCCAACTTAAACATAGTTAATCGCTCTGGTATTCGCTAGATTTATGCCTTCCATGAGCTATAGCTGTCATGTTGTTGAATAATATGTATGAACAAATGCATTGCACCTTTGTGTCACTACTGGGAACTATTATCAAACCCGTCCTACCCTTCCTGTGCATGTGTCAACAAGGCATGCAGTGGAAGCACATGCATTCGCTCCATTCTGCAGTCACTGTACGCATTCTGTGACACTTGACAGAGTACAGAAATTACACAAACACACCCGGCGTTTTCCCCACACATGTCTCACTGCTGGGGACTCAGCCATACATTTTTCAACCCCCCCCCCCCCCCCCCCCCACCCTTCCTGTAAATCTGTCAACATGGCATGCAGCGGGAAGCACATTCACTCCATTCACATTCATCCTGTGACACTTGGCAGTGTCCCAGAAATTACTCCAACTCACCAGGGGTGTTCCCCACACATGTCTCACAGCTGGGGACTTAGCCATACATTTTTCAACCCCCCCCCCCCCCTACCCTTCCTGTAAATCTGTCAACATGGCATGCAGCGGGAAGCACATTCACTCCATTCACATTCATTCTGTGACACTTGACAGTGTCCCAGAAATTACTCCAACTCACCAGGGGAGTTCCCCACACATATCTCACTAATGGGGACTCAGCTAAACATTTTTCAAACCACTCACCCTTTCCTCCTATACATGTGTCAACAAAGTGTCCAATAAATTATACCTAAACACCAGGGGTGTTCCCTACACATGTCTCACTGCTGGGGAAGCGATGCTATGATAGCAATGACTCCCATACTGTTGTATACATGTATGTATGTATAACAAGTGTAGAACTAGAACAAGACAAAGTGACAGTGTATTCCTGTTATGCCCACCTTCCAATTTGTCAGTGAAACAAAGTTAATAATGTGTTCAACAATGTGATGCATATTTAGGAGGAGGATATTTAGTTGAAACCAACAGTGTAGCATGCTCTGGCATTGCGAGGCTAAATCTGGTAGATGCTTGGTTGACTTACTACACTGCAATTGCAAGGCCAGATGAGCAACAAGCCAAGAAATACAACTCTGAGCTTTTATACCTTAACCCACCAAAGGGCATGTGGATCGAACCTAACTCTCTGCATTTGCCTTGCGCTTGCATTACATTGACTTAATCCAGCAGCTGACCCACTTTTTAAATGGACATTATACTTAGCAGCTGTGTATATTATTGATGGTACGCAAGTATTATTTTAAAAATCATTATTTAAGAGTACTATTTAAAGGTTCAAGGTAAAGGCATGGAGATGCTAGATGCCAACTGAACAAACCACTTCACAGCCTCTAGACCCCAAGCAATATAGGTCTCAACAACCAAAGGCATCATTACTATTATTATAGATTGACAACTCTCTTATAACATAAAAATAGCAATACACATACCCACATAAACGTAGACAAAAATAGTTTTGTGAAATGAACACACATAAAGCCCACATCAAGGAAAATGAAGGAGGCCTGCTCCATCATCCATGCCATGTCCACTTCCCATTTTACCCTGGATCCACGCAAGCAAAGGTTTGTTGCACGTACAACCATTCTGGCACGAACCCATCCCATTACTCAGAATGTGACTTCTCCAACTTCGCTGTAGTTAATTTTAAAAGAATAATATCGCAATATTAAATAACGTACACACACACATAGCAATAGCGATGACCAATGAAGGTCCAACTCTTGACAGCTAGGCTATTGCACAGGTCTTCACCAAAGTGAGGATAATAATGATTTTTTGCGGATGGGGCTGGGCCTCGTAGGAACGTAAGACCAATTTTACATACAGTTACGAATAGCTGATAACACTCACCAATATGTTTCAAAACGGATGCGCTGCTGGTATTCCAGCTAAACTGCTCACAAAGTGCACAAGTGAACATGACGATGCATGTAGTTCTTCCGTCTTCATACCCTTTCTCTTATGTTCTAAATAAAGAGCTTGCGCATGCGCGGTATATTTGCACATGTTTTTATTTTATTTTATTTTTTAGCTGTCGTGCGTGAACTTCAGCTACTGTAGCAGGTGAGCAATAAGGTTGTGCTTGTGTCTTGCATCGAAAGAGACAAGAAGTTCTCCATTTTCACCACAAAGGAGCAATTGGACTTGGAATTTCTCTTCACTATACCTTTCGAATTCGTCGAACGCAAGACCACGCAGTTACGTGTCTGTGCTTTGGTGAAGAATTTGGTGGCGAGTTCGTTGACACCTAGGATGATGCAGTTTTCGGCTGTGGTTGTCGTTCCACTGGCACAAGCAACACATTTCAGTGGCTACTAAACAAAGGTGAGTAATTTTTTTTAAATTGCTCTCAGAGTTTAGCATTTTGACCCTTCAGAACTGGAGGCTACGGAGACTAGGACATTGAATCATCGCGCAGTATCATATCGCCGTCAAGCGTTATACACATGGACTCCCAACGTCAGTGGTATTCAAACGCGTGAGAAATTCACCTAGTGTATATGACATTAATGCGCGCTACTTACTTACCCAGCGCCAGTGACTTTGAAAATCCGTGGCTGCTAGAATTCACTGCAAGAGCGTCTTGTGACATTGAGGCAAGCGTGACTTTACCCAGAGCTAGTCACATAACCAGTTTGCAGAAAGGTAAGTCCTCAAACTTCTTTTCTTTTTACTTTATTATAACAAAATCTGTTAACAGAATGAAAGCAAATAAAATGAAAAATCAAACGACTCGGCCCTGAGGAGAGCTTGTGTATTGAACTGTGAAAAGTTTAACCTCTTACCTGTGTTCAGACCAGGCAAGCTCTTAAATTATATTTGGGATGTTTTTAATTAATGTACACTTCTTTATTAGGCATGGATGCTCATGCTGGTAATATTTTGTCTGAATGGAGTGAAAGAAGCAGCAGAAATGAATGCAGATCAGTGTAGGTAATGGAAACAAATCCAGTGTGTTCTTGACAGCAATTTCCACTCCCAGTTTATGCCCTTGTCCGGCTGCTTTATATTCTTCAGGATCCTGGAGTACATGTTACATTTACAGTGCAAGCAGACCAGGCAACCTTCAGTGGCTCTTTTCATGGCATCTTGGACTTTTGCAGAGCACTGGGACTCTTTGAATGTACTCTGTATAAATATTGTGCACTTTTGATTCCGATTTAAAACTGGTTACAGGTTATTAAAGTTAATTTTGGTATGCAGTACTAGTGTGGGGCTATATATAGCACAAACCTCACCAAATCTAGTGGGGTTATCACACAAAAACACGTGAGTACAGGCCTCTTCAACTAGTGGGCTATACCACTCAAAAAGAGAGGTGGGAATGACACACCTCAGATGGTGTACCAGTTGGGACAGCGCTAGCACACCAAATTTGGTGTGATCAAACCACCAAATTTTTTACAGTGCACCTTCGAAATAATGGACATTCGGTCTTCTGTGGTTTGTGTGCCTATACTTACCCCATGTAAGCCATCTTGGTGTTAACCTTCCATGCTAAGGCCCAGAACACATTGCTTTCTTTATTATGTCTGGTCGATGCACATAACTTTGTATTAACTTAGTTCATATATATTCTCTAGATCTCGACCTAATTTTAGAAATTAACAAAGGCCGGAAACAATATATATTCTCTGAAGTCTTGAAGTATACATGTATATTCAAATGCTACATGTCCGATTCATGTGAGCAGCATTTCAGCCCACCTATTCATGCATATGTAGGTAGACACTGAACTATAATACGTATATTTCACCTGTATACATGCTTGTCCAATCGATGCTGTCTACCAAGATATAAATGCTGTGTGGACAACTAACCCATGTGGCCTTTAGCCCCGGTCTCCCCTTTTGCATGTGCTTGGAATTTTTTAGAACAATCGGAACGGTACCCTTAATCTGTGACGAGTTGTATACGTCATCGAATTCGTTACAATCCTCTTCGCTGGTTCTTCAGTGCTGCTATAAAACAGTCTGGCGACTCGAACAAAACATGAAAATGATTGTCTTTCTATTGTGGATCACAGCTACACTGTCCGTTTCTCGGTTCGTGAGTTATACGCGCGAAGCGTTTTTATTGCTGTCACAGAAAAATCTGTCGCCCGGAAATTGTGTCGCGGCGACTGTTTTTCCTCAGGAAATTATGTTGCTCACTATTAACATAGCGACCGTATATCCTAAGGAAATTCTGTCGTCAGGAAAAACTGTCGCTCGACATGGATCGGTCCAAATATACGACGTACTGGCAATGCTGCTAGCTTTCTGCTGTAACCAAACCTATATATCCTCCTCTTTGTAATAAGAACGAAACATTGAGCATCAGTATACATAAATGGTTGTATTTAGCAAAGAGAGCTGTTGCAATTGTTTGGCCCAAACACTCAGTCTGTATCTTAGATCGCTTCATGCATACTGTTCCATACTCTCATATCAAAGGAGGACTGAAAACACATGCAGGATTCATAGATTCATGTGCATGTAGTTATAAGTAGACAGTTCTTGATGAAACTCTTGACTCAGATCCTGTTACAATAAGCCAAATACACAGTTAAATTCCATCAGCTACAATTCCCTTTGTTGCTGCAGCATGCCCTTATATATCATTGCCTGCATTTTACATGTATAAATACCTGAACTTTACTTCAAGATTGCTGTTCATGTCATAAGTTTCTGGATACAACTTGATTTCATATTGAATTCAATGGGCAAATGAACATGTCTGCCATATACCAAAAAAGGGGGAGGGGGATATTTGGTTGAAACTTAATTGAACAGAAAAACGATATGAAAAATGTCTATAGCATCAAGATATTGTAACTGACGCGAAGTGTTTGGTTGAACCACTCATCCGTTTCACTACTCTGAGGATGATATGCACTTGTCAGGTTACACTGTACTCCAGTGATTCTGCACAATTTACCGTAGAAAGACAATTTCATTTTAACAAACACGTAAATGCTGCTGCTGTTAATAATTTTAAAAGGTACATTTATAACAAATTCTCGACCTTGATCTGTTCTGCAATATCAAACAGTGTAACAAAAACTCATGCAGCAACTCTGATGGCAGGGGCTCAGGGCTGTTGTGGTAAAGGACCAATCAAATCAACATCTATACGCATGGGCCATGGTGTGCCATACTTCACCCCTTACATGCAGGAGTTGGGTGGAGCTCTGCTGATGTCTTTTCAAATTTTCTGCGCACATGTACATATGCATAGAATAGCATCAGCACATAAATACATGTTTGCTCTTTGTCACTTGTCACACGTTTGCAGAATTCTAGATCTTTCACGTCATCTGTATACCATTCCACGCCGAAAACCTCTCCGCTATTTTGTACACTGAGCGTCTTATCTTGTCCAAAGTGACCACCATTAAGTTCAGCGCAATGATATCCTTCAAGAACGTTTATTGTTCATCCTTCCGTCACAACCTATAACATATCATCAGTTAGGCCTAGCGCAAGATATTCCGAAGTACGTGTAGTTGACTCCACCTTCGTTATCGCGAAGTACTCCAGAATCACGACAATATTAGTTTGCACTTCTTCGAAAACAGTCTCTTTCCTTCTTATTACAATGAGGAGGATATATAGGTTTGGTTACAGCAGAAAGCTAGCAGTATAGTGTACGTCGTATTCGGACCGATTCATGTCGAGCGACAAGTATTTCCCGACGACAGAATTTCCTTAGGATATACGGTCGCTACGTTAATTGTGAGCAACATAATTTCCTGAGGAAAAACAGTCGCCGCGACACAATTTCCGGGCGACAGATTTTCCTGTGACACCGGACCCAAGGACCATCTAGATATGATTGCGACGTGGTTGTTCTTGCTGTTGGTGTGTTTTCATCACAATATGTGATATATGTTCATGCATGTGCATGTAGTTGTTCGCTCCTTAACCTATAATATTGGATAGAGTCTACTATTGAAGATTCATGCTCCTTGTGTGTGTTCTATATTTTAAGGACATACATGAGATGGAAATTCGCCAATTTTAATCATGCATGAGCGTGCATATTTCCTGCCTACACGCTATGTATGCATTTATTCTATCAGTTGACATGCACTTTTATGTGATCAGTGCATGCATCGTTTAAAAAAGGACGCTACATATGATGTCATTATCGCCATATACATTGTATAAGACAAGTATCACAAGAACCACAAGTTCCAATATTAGCTGAAGGTAGACATTAAAAACAAAAATGCTCAAAGGATTATAATATTAGTGTCATTAGAAAGAGAAAAAAAAGCTGAGTTTTACAGTACTTCATGTGTCACTGTAACATATTAAATACCGGAGATACTTAGCTAGGTAGTACCGTAACTAGTTGATCTAAAAGTACGTCAAAAATTGGACTGGAATTTGTGAAAGTTTGAAAAGTAATTAACCATAGAAGCGTAGAAATTTGCTCCGTTACGTGAGTGGTTTACCCGACTTCATTACTCGATCGAGGAAGCAATTGGTTGTAGAATGCATTGCAATAGCCTAAATTCAAGCTATACTTCACGATCCATCGATATCAGGCGCTTTATTTGAGTCTTGAATTAGTCTTTTGATGCACAATCACATGATAGTGATTTTTGTTTAGTATAGGTCGGTTAGGTCCAAGTTAATGATACTATAAAGTTTCAGGAGATTTGGATGGTGCCCCAAGGGTGCTTTAATAGCCTAGGCGTTTCGTATTGGCCTGCTTGAAAGCACCTATCATTTTATTTGAAATCATTATATTTACGCTTTAGTCTATAAGATTAACTTAGATTTCATATGTACAGAGCATAACCAAGTAGACCTTTATTATAACACAATGTGTAGTGTTAAATTTGTGACAATTCTATTTATTACACACTTTATTCTTTGAAGTACATAGTTGTGAACAACATCCAATTGAAGTTCTAAGTGAGTAGTTTATTTTTATTGTTTTAGAATTGCAATAAGATGGTGCCCACGCATAGATATTATCAAGCCCTTTATTCATATTCAATTTTATGCATATGCATACATGAACAAAATAACGTTCCAATCTGCTTTATTACTATTCAGAATGAACATTGTTCTTGATCTAGAGTGTCTCATTGAAGAACATATAAATAAGTTAGCATCAGTGGTACTCTTAATAAATGGATTAGCGTTGTACAAAACTACAAATTACTGAACTAACCCAAATGAAACAGCCAAGGTAGTTGCATGACAACGGATCAAATCAGCCTAAAAGCCTAAGAATCACCCTTTCTAGAACTTGGAATGATGCTGTTTTATTTGTAAATATTCCATTTAGACTTCCATTTGATATAGTCCCCATTATACATGCACATATCTATCCTTCTCTTTCAGTTTTATTACTCACGAGAGCAGACAACCAAACATTTCCTGTCCCATGTCAACTAAGCTTACATGTAGATACTGCAGTTAGGCTGAAGTAAGGCAGTTAAAAAGATCACTGGTTGCATTGAGATATTCTTATCAGAGTTAGTGCAGATTCAAAATATCTTCTAAAGAACATAACTGAGAAAAATAAAATAATGAAAGAAAGCTGTATAAATAACCAGGATTAATTGCAATTGAAAGAGGAAGTACTTGCATATGAGGGAAAATAAATTTGAAAAGCATAAATACTAAAAGTGATGAAAAAGTATATTGTTTCTTGTCACGTAAAGCAGTCTATTAATTGCTGCATGTTTGGAGTATACGGTGTACTTATTGGTAATATATTTCCAGTTATTGAAGGAGTTTCAAGGGAATTGGCATGTTTAAGCCTACCGCAGTTAGTTATTGTGCAGATGAACTTGGACTGCATGCATTTTTAAAAAGGGATTTAATAGTAGAAGTAATGTATAATGGAAAAGATATTACTTTCTTGGGACCTCATGTTTGCTACGTAATACACGTACTCTATAATGGAAACCTTTGTAATAAAATCTAAAATTCCTAAAGCCATTGTCGATGATTGAAAAACAGATGAAGCTGAGTAAGAAGGGGAGACTGTCACATATAGGCTACTTGCAGATTATCCTGATATTAACTTAAGTCGATTTAAAATCCACGAACCTTGTGCATATACAGTGATGATTTTATCATTGCTAATTTATGAGTAAAGTCATAGTAGTTCCATCTGTCTAGAGTTTAGTTCATGTTTAAAAAGTTTGAACATTAATCTTCATCGCACGGCGCACATGCGTATATTATATGACGCAATGACCTCCTTTGTTGTTTTGACATATAATAATAATAGTCATAGGCACTGCGGAATCCTTGATTTTAGACCGAAAAATCCTAGACGTCAGAGGTAAATTTTTCTCTTTACCATTTTAAAAATATATTTATTGACACCATTTGGTAAAAACGATCTGATAGCTTCATTGTGCTTCATTGTGGCTTACTATGCATTCAGAACCACTGCCGAATGCGTACATTAAGGTATCTTCAGACCAGACTAGTTTTTAAGTTTTAAAAAACACGCACCGTATTTATTAAGTGTTGTTCAAATCGAATATAGTTTTCTGGCCACGATTTTCGACTCCAAACGCTGCGTCCCCTCCACGGTAAGTACTCTCCCCTCTAGATAATTTATCCTTCTATCTTTCTACGAAGTTTCATAAAGATTTGACGAAGCGCAGGGTACCTTCTACGATGCGCCAGTTACTGAACATCTTTGGACCGATACATCAAATGGTACTATACACCAGGATCTACAGAAACATAATTTTTTATAACTTAGATCATAATTTTTGGGTTTGGATCACTAAAAATGTCGGAATTCCTATCTGACACTTAATTTTCAGGGTCAAAACATTAAGGTATCTTCAGGTTAAGGTTTTTGGCTTACAACTCAACAAATAGTTCGACTTAAGAGCTCCTTTTTGTTGCACAGATAGCTCATTATAGTAGCTTTATATATGGAATGTTTGAACTCTTAACTCCAATTCGTTGTGAAGTTAGGATTGTTTTTATGCTGTGAATGATTATAGTTACATCTTATAGTCTCATAAGATGACTATACATATCATCTTGCAAAATATATATACTATGACAATTCCACAGGAGCAGCACACCTTCATTTCCAGAGTATTTGCTAATTCAACTATGTAAATTTCACCAACGTACTATACGATGGGCAGATAACTCATATAAAGCATGCAAATTACCAAAACTGAAAGTACAATATTGAATGATGGATGAATCGGAAGAATAACGAATTGATGGTCATTGACATGCTCATGGACTATTTAATTGGTGATTTAGTGTTTGTGGCCAATGAAAATAATATTCTTTAATGCTAAATGATATTGTGCTCAAGTGTATGCATGCTAGTCAGTTTTTTGTTCACAATTTGACATGAGAAGAATTTTAGTTAAAAAATCGTCTAAAAGTCTTAACAAAGCCAGAACCACTTATATGCAATGTTTGGAATTAATATCTTACGGAATGGCAAGGTTATGCTTTATTGTTCCTCAACCGTCACAGTTTTTATTGCGATTACGCATTGACCGCTGTACTAAAAAAGTTGTCACTTTGGCGCTACATATCTCCGGTGCTAAATATGCTATGGTGACGCATAAAGTACTGTTAAACGCAGCTTTTTTTGCTCTTTCTAACTATAATAATAGTGTAATCTTTTGAGCATTTTTTTTTTATTCCGCGGTGCCTATAATAGATGAAAATAATCTAATGAAGCAATATTAAGTGCACCTCTATGTATAATATTTGTCGGACTACACGTATTAAGGTTTTGGTTAAAATTGCGCACTTATAAATGTCTCTGTATTCAATAGAAACTCAACCGGACAGTTTTTTGTTTTGCACATCCCATTCCTTCGCGTACATTATACCGATCGTTTTTATTTTGATCTTTAAAATTGCGTGGTACTCGCAGGAAGATACACCATCGAGCAAGTAAGGTATCGTTGGAATGCAGAAATTTTGCTCTTTCTAATGATATACAATTTATGGCTAAAAAAGTAATTTGAAAAAAATTGTCAACTACCTAACAACGGGGTCCACTTAAGCGATCATCAACCAACAGCACGGCAGAAGAGAGACCATTTAGAAAGAGAAGCAGCGAAAAGAGCCAGAATGGAAATAACCAAATCAGTGGAGCTGGAGGAAAGTACATCTAATGAGCTATTACAGAACACAAATGATTTGTGGCAAGCTTTTGTATGGAGTAAGGCAACGAAGAAGAAGCTGCCTAGTGAAAGATCTAGAGTATCAGACGAAACACTTAAAGAAACTGGGGGATCAGGATGGAGCACCATGGTGCAAAGCGTTCTTTCAGCAGCAACTAGAACTGCTGAAATTTTGTATCCTGCCAACTCCTTCTAGAAGTAGACTCACAAAAGGTTCTAGTGCATTTGATGCCAAGGATCACGACAAAGTAATCAAGAACACAATCATGATAATGAAAACAAGCAAGAAGCGTTCTGTCCAAGGTCGTGTTCCTCGAGCAATACTAGTAAATGGGCTTCCTGCTTCACGAGTAGATGCTTTGAAAATGGATGGTATCATCACTTTAGTTTAGGCGGCTCTTCCATAGACCAGGCAAGGAGAGATTTTAAACAGATGGAAGCTGGCCAGTCCTTACGCATCCCTGTGATCTCACGAAGTCGGTTTGATGAAAAGGCACTTAAAGAAGCAGTTATGTATATCCTGTCTAAGGATAATGTCGTGCCTATATCTTGGGGAACCAAAGATATCAAGCTTACTGACAATGAAACAGTCACTTTGCCAGCTCTAACACGGCAAAAGACTCCCAAGCACTTGTATGATAACTATACTTGGCCTTCTGCAATGACAAAGACACAGATGCTGCTGGTGAGTCATTTCCATCCATATCTCGTGGCATATTTTATGAGATTCTAAGCAAAGTAACAAGTGGTGGTGAAAAAATGCTAACTGCTGTTGACTATGTGACAGGGGTTTTAGTGAACGACTAAGTGACTTTGTTTGCAGCATATTGTGGATGAACTTGTCAGTGTAGATATGAAGCCTGTTTTGTCAAACTACATAACAATCATGCGTACTTTTTTGAAGCGCCAATACGATTCTCATGCATTATTGGAGGAAGATGAAGTTGGCACACATGGAATTGTCTATGGACTTATGAAACCTGACTTGAGCATGCCAGTCCACAAAGAGCAATGTAATGCATGTAATTTATCCAATTTTTGTACTTTAGAGCTTCAGAAAGCTGTTGCAGCAGCTGCCCAACTTCCTAACTCAAGCATTTCTGAGGATGTTATGAAAGATGCCATGGAAGTCATCATGGATGCTGCACATAAATTGGAGCTCTATCGTGGACACAGAGTCCGTGTAGCTAACCATGCAGCAAGTTCATCTGGATAAAATCATAAAAGACATGGAGAAGCAATGCCTGGAAAATAAGGGTAGCTCTGATGCATTGGTATAGTTGCAGACTGGAAAATGAAGTTTGAGCCCATGTCATCACGAGAAACATCACAGCAGCATTTTGCCAAATGGGGAATTGGGTGGCATGGATGTTCGTGTTTATATTTCAAGTATGAAGAGCAGCTTATTGACGATGAAAGTGGTGTCACAAGTATTGAAGTAAAAGCTGTGCGATATACAATATACTGTGATCAGATATTGGAAGGGTCGAATAAACAGGACGGGTTGGCTGTGATTTCTATGCTTGAAGCATTCTTAATTGACACAACTAGCAGAAGAACTTCGTCACATTTGAACCGTGACATTGCAGTCGGATAATGCAGGCTGTTATCAGAGCAAAGAACTACTCCTCCTGCTTGCAATTCTAAATGGTATAGCAACAAGATCAAGGAAACACGTTATATACATACGGAAATACAGGATGGAAAAGGGCTAATAGATGCTCACATTGCCAAGGGAACAGCTCACCTGGTGAAATTTATGAAAACGTCACAACAAAACCGAATTCGAGTTATTGCAACAGCAAAAGGTCTTGCTGCAGCACTTGCATGGGGTGGAGGAGTCCAGAATTCCTTTGTTCAGCTTATTACCCTAGATAGAAGAAAGCTACATGAATTGAGCAGAATAGTTGCCAAGGTTGTAAAGGAGGCAAAAGCATACTTTGCACGTTGCAATGATACATTCTATCTACAATGCAGAAGTGACCACATGTTGACATCTATTGAAGATTTGGCCAGCTCTGAAATTGCATTCCAAATAAAATGTTTTGCTTACACTGGAATTGGAGATGCATGGTGTTGTTTTCCATACCTGTTTGAAGCAAGGTACATTCAAGCCATGCAGCAGCAGTAGAAGTTCAGAAGAAATTGAAGCTGACAGCAGCTCAGGCGGTAAAGAGGATGAGGCAGATGTCAATGATGATGGTGATGAAGGTGATGATGACAATGATGTGATAACTGCAAATCAATCAGTTGATTATACTTTTGGCCATGAAGAAGACAAAGAGAATGAAGATGATGATGACCTTGAAGAGGAGATCTGCTCTGAAGTTGAGGATAATGACATTGCACCTTCAAGATTCTCAGCATATGGAAATGGTGACCCATTGAAGGGTGCAAAGTTACTAACTGGAGTCTGCATGGAGAAAAAATCTGGTCTTGGCATAGTCATGGGACCTCGTGATCTAAATAGGAAAGTTCGCAATCATGTGTGTGGGACTGCGGAACCTTTGCTTCGAAAGGATATGGTGGCTATGGCAGTTCGCCTAGCTAATGTCTTGATCACAACTCAGAGGGTGCAAATTAGGGCATCAGATTCATACATGCACTATAAGGGAGGAGAGGGTTAGTTGAGCTAATTTTTAGGGTTATGTTTATACTGTCTCAGAGGTTAATGAGAGGGGCATTGCAATTTCACAGTATAGAATATGATTATTAAAAATCAACAAGAGTGCATAACTAACCCAGTCAAGTGGGTCAGTTGTGCCAGGCTGGGTACATGTACATGTGTCAGTTGAGTCAAAGTGGTGCGCATATGCCAGCATAAGTTGGCCTAAGTAAAAGGTCTTGCTGTCTCTTGTCCAATTGTTGGACATAATATTGTCAAATTGTTGATCAAAACAAATTCATACACTAATGCATGATACGTTTCCAATGAGGACCCATGAAACTGATCGGCAAGTGTTTTCAACGTGATTTACAAAGTCATTTTCCATTTCACAAATAAAAACAGAATGCCTCTGCGATTGCTGCATAATTAAGATTGTTAAAAACCTTGTAGATGTTGATGCATCAGGGCCCTTCTTTCACATCGATTTTTCACCACATGCTACAATGAGTCCTGTGTCAACACCACGCCATAATTTTCGCTCAAACTTTTTCTCTGTCAGAGTTATTCATGTTTGGAATTCTTTACCAGATAGTGTGGTCACATCATCCTCTGAACAAATACTTAGGTCTAGATTATGCAATGTGAACTTGTCTCCATTTTTAAAATGCTACCCTTATTAGGAGTGGGCAGTATATTAGTGCATATCCATATGCCATTGCTTACCGTTGTGTAACACATGTGCACATAAAAATTATACACTTTGCTTCAATTTTATACAACACTCTTTATTGGGCAAGTTAGTAGTGGGGTTAGTTGAGCCATTCACATAGACGATCACAAGCAGAAGAATATCGTCTTGCTGCAAATTTGAATGTTACAGAACAGAATTTTACTGTGAAGCACCAAGGTTGGGCAAGACATCCTCCACAACATGGTGCTCAATATGGACGAACGTATCTTGAACCATACAAAACGGACATAATGGAGATGTTTGCTCGTGTCTCCACTGATAAAATGAGTCCATGTGCAATGTTGGAATCCCTTCAGTTGCTCTATCCTGGTTGGTATACTTTAGCTGGTGAAAATGAGATTCGCACTGAAATTACTAGACTGTTTGGAAGGAAGAAAGACAGTGATAAGGATGATATAGGCAATTTTGATACTGAAAATGATGACGGAAAGGCGGGCAACAAAGCAATCTACCCGGGCAATTTAAAAGAACTCGTAAAACAGAACCCAATGATCAAACCTGCAGAAGCACTACGCAAACTCAAAGCTGCACTGAACTTGCCTGCCCACCCATCTGAGCAGGATAAAGCAATAAAAACTAAAGCAAGCAAGTTGAAGAGAAGTTTTAAAATGGGAGAGAAAGCGAACATTTTGTAGATAAATTTGCAATCTGCATGTACTCACTTCATGTTTTTTTTCTAATCAGACATACAGGTTTGCCCTTATCTAATACAAATGCATGCATACGCATTGGCCATTTTTCTGCATGTAGCTCCATACACATGTATGCAGGATGGAGGATTAAATACGGTATAGTGAACGATTGGCAGCTTCTCAGTAATGATCTATATAACCCTTGATACGACTGGTCCCTGGAGCTCCATGCACCGTGCCAACCACGTCAACTATAAAAGAACGATATATACCGTACGCGTGCGCACGTGCGGTACCACACCATCAGTTTATAAATTGACTATACAGGTCTATATAAAGCACTGAACAAGTGTAGGAAACAAATGATACACTTCGTATACCTTGTAATAAAAAAACACCCCCACTCTCCTTATTTGTTTTCCAGCTACCCATTATAGTACCAAACAAATTAAAGAGGATTACGAAGCATAGGCCGGCTTAATTTATTTATGCATGAGTGTATACATATCTTGCATCAGATTGCTATTTGCTAGTTTATTTACTTCAGTATTTAACACTACACCGCGGTATGCAGGAATAGCCTCGTTTCAGTCCATGGCCAGTTATATTACTGTATCGAGAGTTGCTATATCAACTCGCATATTATATTATTTGACCCCGATTATGATTTTTTAAAACGGGATTCATTTCTAACGGGACTTTTATCAATAGGATCACTTACATGTAGCTAGTTATCGGTATTGAACAAGCAGTCAAAAAAGAACCATGCTGTGTTTGTTTGATCCCGCGCGGGTAAAGAGAACAAAAGAATTCAGGGGCGGGGGTTGTTGATGAATAATGATTAAAGTGGGGGAGGGTACGGGAGGGGATACCCCTCCGCCCAGCCAGGAGGTCTGTGAGAGCACTGTAAGCTCACCCAGCGGGGTCTGCGGCGGAGCGAGGGTGTTGTGATAGTGTGAGGGAGGTATTACTAGTGTGTGAGAGGTTATGTGCAAGTGAGGTGTTACATGTGAGAATGTGAGGTGTTACATGTGTGAGGATGTGAGTAAGGGTGTTACATGTGAGTGAGAGGTTATATGTGTGACGGAGTGGGGTGTTATGTATGAGTGAGGTGTTGTGTGAATCAGTGATCGTGAGAGGTTATGTGGGTGAGGGTGTTATGGCATTATAGGGTGTGTAACCTTTTTCATAAATCAAAATCGATTAATTCTACTATGATAAAAAGTCCAATTGATTTTCAGGTTAATAGCAACTTGAGAATCGGTTATTAGAAACATTAAATCGATTTTGGCGATTAGTGCACCATTAATTTGCCAACGATTACCTAGGTTTTTCGAGGTTTTTCCGATTTTTGCCGGATAGTGGACACAGTTTCTCAAGTGTATACAAGTATAGCCAGTTTTATTGCTTATCAGCTGCTTATGCCAACATTGAAACAACAGTTACACGTCCTAGTATCCGCAGGGACTGGGAACGAGATGCATTCCAATGATCTATGATGCCACATCCACTGGTAATGGCGGTGGATGGGAATTATAAGTGTTTCATATTTTTTCACGTTCTTGCATTTTGGGTGGATGGGTGGAACACCTTTCCACGCATATGCCAAAGCCGCCAATCAAGACATGTACGATTTCATAATGTTATGGCCGAACGTCTGGAAAAGACTTAGAGCCAGTCACCGGTGCTGCTGTGCAAAAGAGTACACACGTTCGATTAACGCACATGTACTATACATGTATATACTGCAGAGAGCGCGAACGTATTTAAATCGCCGTGCCCACTGACTGCGCGTATTTAGACAGCCGGGTCTCCAGACTAATGTTCATTACATCATGTTTCTGTTTATCGATTAAATAACCCTTTGTACTGCTGGCGTGAAAAGAGAAGGGCATATAAAAATAGGGTAATCGATTTCCTACCGATTTCTGCATATGAAGGAAACGAATATCGACTAATCGCGACTAAGAAAAACAGAACCGGTTATTTCGACCAAAGGAAATACTGAAATCGGTAACCTGCTATTCTACTAAATGCAGAGTCGACCGAATAGGTAATCGCGAATAATCGGTTAACCTACAAAACCTGAAACATATGGAGAAATCAACGGACACGAAAGTTGCGGTTTGTAAATTTTAGGATTTCATTCCGCGGTACGTTCCATAGAGAATGTATGGCGTTTTTACTAACTTGATTATTATTTACTTAACTAACGGACCTGCAACTTTTGCCACCCTCTAATACTACTCTAAATGATGTTTAAATGTAGGCAATTTCAAATTTTATACCTTGTATCGTCCAAAATTCTGGGACCATTTCTGAAAATATGATACTCCATAGACTTGTACAGAAAATGGAAAAAAATCATGCTAATTAAGATATTCCATTAGTTATAACTAATGAACAGAGGGGGGTAGAACTTTTGCCACCCTCTGAAACAATTCTACAACTATCCAAATAATATAATATATGAAAAAAAGTGGATGTTGTCGTGAAGAATTTGGGGACCATTTTTTAAAATAGTAAATCAGTTTTGGTGTGCAATAAGGCGCCATTTTTAAATGGCGTTTCTATGTGTTGCCATAGATATTTAGTAAAATCAAGGATATTCCATAGTTAATAAAATGAGACTAGGACATACCAGCATTTTGCAAAGCTGGAGTCGAGCAGAGGGCGTGGTGGGCCAGGTGCCGCCCCGTGCCGGGGGTAACTACTAGTACATGCCATGGAATACTAAAAGCTTCGAGTCTGTGTTTTTTGCAAGACAGATCGATGTATTGAAATGATGTTGGGCTGCTTACCTCGACCGGCTGCTCAGACAAGAGATGTAGGCATACACGTAGCTGTAGCTGGATCTGAGCTATCCGAGTGCATCCTGAGGTCTACAGTGGCGACGAGGGTGCATGGGATAGCTAAGAAGGATGGCAGGGGAGTGTGACGCGTCAACGGAAGACTGGTTGAGTTAATACGTCGAGCGGCTAGAACATTTCTTCCTGGCAAATAAAGTGGAAGCCGAACAGAAAAAGGACGCTTTCCACGCCTGTATTACATTTGGCCTGCTCCGAGCGCTCGTAGCACCCCAGAAATTGAAAGACCGAACGTACGAGCAACTGGTCGCAGCTGAGCCTTAACGACACACGTAGCGCCTAAACCTCTAGTCATCGCAGAACGTACGGTTCCACAAACGGGACAAAAGGAGGGAGAAAGTGTGATATGTGGTATGCAGCAAGTTTGCAGAACTGTGCGTTTGGTGCGACGTTATCAGAGACGCTGAGAGACAGGGTGTTCTTTGGTATGAGGGACGAGGGGGTACAGAAGAGACTCCTCACAAAGGCAGACCTCACTTTTGCCAAGGTGCTGGAGACAGCGGAAATAGCGGAAAGGGAGACTAGAGACGCGCAGAACAGCTGCAGAGTGTCACAAAACAGTACATCAAGTGGCAGCACCACCAAGAAGGGGGAGACCGTCAGGCCTAGGGGCTTGCAACAGGTGTGGAGGAGCGCATGATACTCAACAGTGCAGGTTCAGAAACAAAGTTTGCAGGAAATGGGGGCAAATTGAGAGGGCGTGTTGTGCAAAGAAAAGGGCAGAAGGAACAGGTGTTGGAAAGGGTGTACCCACTAGAGACCACTCTGTGAAGGAACTAAAGGGGGACGATGAAAGCAAAGAAGAATGGGACAGACTGAAATGGGGATCACTACATGGCCTAGCAAAAGACAAGAGAAATGGAATGAAACAGAGGACAATGGGTAAACCTATATGTATGTGGAGTTCATCATGAATGAACAACTGCTATGTATCAATGCAATTGGTTGTACCCCAAATTGTACAGGCCTGTACAATTTTATAGGCCTGTACCACTGTACTGGCCACTACCCCTCCCTGTACACGCCATTACCCTTGTACAGGCCTGCACCCCTGTACAAGCCTGTACCCTTGTACAGTCCTGTACCCCCAACCCCCCCCCCCCCCCCCACCCACCCCAGTACAGGCCTGTACCCCTGTCCAGGCTTGTACCCCTCCCTGCATGTACACGCCTTTACCCCTGTACAAGCCTGTACTCCTGTACAGTCCTGTACCCCCCCCCCCCCCCCCCCCCCCCCGCCAGTACAGGCCTGTACCCCTGTCCAGGCTTGTATCCCTGTACCCCTCTTTGAACATGCCTGTATCCCTGAGCAGGCCTGTACCCCTCTGTGAACAGTGGTACAGGCCTATACCTCTCCCTGTACCCTTTCACAGGATTGTACTGCTGTACATGTATAGTTCATGTCTCTACTCAAAGCATGGCTTTATAACCGGACCTCTTCTGTAGTTTTGGGTGGCCATCCCTCCTGAATAGGCTGAAACACCCTTGCTAACACCAGGTCCCTTAATTGTTGTTGTTCTTCCTAATTCTGCCACCTCGTCCAGGAGGGTTTGTAGTTGGGAATGTCCCTCCTTCCTCCTCGTCCACTTGTGTCATCTGCATGTTGGCCACCACTGGGAGACGTGAAAGTGCATCAGCATTTGTGTGCTGAGTGGTACTCTTGTACCTGATATCAAGACAGGGCTAGCCTACCGCATATACCAATGCAACCGTGCTGCTGTCACTGCTGGTAATCCCTTTTCAGGGTTGAGAATGGACAACAAGGGATGGTGGTCTGTCACCAGTGTGAAATTGGGAGGAACTGTGATGTCCGGAAACATTCAGTGATTAGATATATACAGGATCACGTGTGTGTATGTGATTACGTGTATGATTCAGTATAATGAATGAATGGTTGTTGATGTTGTGAGCTATCCGAGTGCATCCTGAGGTATCGAGTGTCTGAGAAACAAACCAGCCTAGGACGCCATTGCATGTGGTTGAATCTTTTGAAACATGATCACATGTACATGAACAACAGTGCTTTGTTGTGACACCTGCAGCAACAGTAACGCTACATTACATCCATAGTGACATCCATGCACATGCACTGTTCCTTCTGATTGTTCCTGCAGCTAGTGAGCGTTGTATGTGAAAAATCAATTTAAGCTGTCACTTGAACTCCCTGAAATAAAAATGCAGTGATTACTAGAATACACCTGAACACACATATTGCATACTGTAGAAGAGAACAGGTTAACTTACGTCCTTTTCTTCAACCCAATATAAGTGTCTTCTTAGCCATATTACAACACTAGATAAACTATTCTTCCATTCTGGAAAGCATGGTATTATTATTATTATTTTTTTAAAACAAACCCAGCTAGCTTAACTTTTTCCTTTCACACACGATCCTTTCAGCCGGATAGTACTTCATTTGACATGCGCTATAAGATGAGAGCCGGGGCCAGCGGGGTGAATGGGGATAAGGGGAGGAAAGGAGAGAGGAGGAGGGAGAGTGATGGGAGGGAGGGGGAGGTAGGAAAATTGACGGGATGAGGAGGGAGGGAGATGGAAGGGGAGGTAAGGAAATTGAAGGGAGGAGGAAAAGAGAAAGTATTATTTGTTTTTTTTTGTACAGGTTGTGGTGGCAGTTTGTATATGCCAAAACATTGAGTGTCTGACTGGCTAAATACAAATGAGGGATTCATGAAAGTTTGTGTTATGATGTTCTACTTGCATTGCTGCAGTATTATTGTAGGAAGTCTTCCCTTCATATGTACAGTTAAATGGCATGTTTGTGGACCCTGGATTAATTGACAGAACAGCAAGTGACATGCCACGTGTACACCAGGGGGTAGGTGCGGTAAATCCCTGGTGTTATAGAAAGTACATGCATGTAATGGAGTGCTTCTTGTACACGTAACATCTGTAGCAAATGCATGACTGGAAACCGTAAGTGATACTGGCAGATGTTGCCTATTCCTGCTTCCTCCTCCCACACATTCAGCTGATATGTGTGTGTGTGTGTGTGTGTGTGTGTGTGTGTGCATGTGAGTGTGTGTGTGTGTGTGTGCATGTGAGTGTGTGTGTGTGTGTGTGTGCGTGCGTGCGTGTGTGTGTGTGTGTGTGTGTGTGTGTGTGTGTGTGTGTGTGTGTGTGTGTGTACATGTATGTGTGTGTGTACATAAACACCTGCTGATCCTATCTTATTTCGATGTTTGTACAAAGTAACAAAGGCCCAATGTCATGTTGTGTGGCCAGACTGCTGATAAAAGGTCTAGGTCTGTACATGTACATACAGTGAATAATCTCATGCACACCTTTGTGCAAATACAACCCCTAGGCCTGGTTTTGCTGGTTGTCCTAGGGAATAGCTGTGTCCTGGAAGTTCATAGTATGTTAACAGATGTGCAGCACTACTACTTGTGTCCATACATGTACATGTATGTACATTTTTGGTGAGCCCCAGGGTTATTCTATTGCCTGTCTACTTGTTGCCAGCTAGGCTTGGAGTACTACAGTTGAGAGCCTTACTGTTGACAGTAATGAGAGCAAGGTACTACATGTAATGCCGTGCATACTAAAAATGAAAACCTTTAGGGAAGGCCAACTGTATAGGGAGAAGGCCAACTGTATAGGGAGAAGGCCAACTGTATAGGGAGAAGGCCACCAGTACTAGGAGAAGGCCAACTATATAGGGAGAAGGCCAACAGTATAGGGAGAAGGCCACTGTATAGGGAGAAGGCCAACTGATCAACAGTATAGTATATAACATGTACATGTAAGTTGTCAAGGGAGGTGTGTCCATACATGTATGTACGAAGTGGGCCCATAAGGTTATTCTATTTGTGATAACTAATGCAAACACTAAATGGGCATGGGCCAACCTACATGTATGAAGCTTTAGCATAGCCCCAGAACCATTATCCCTTGTTAGGCCAGTAGCTTAGGGCTGGCTTGTGGTTTCCTTGTCCACACAATGGATGTGCAGGTGGTTGCTTTGCAAAACTTAGGTAACCACTAAAATCACTATCTATCTTTGAAGTACCACTGCATGTACATGTAGTGACCTACAGCCAAAAAAGTTGCATGAAGGGCATATGATGACTTGGCTACATACATGTATAGAAGGGTTAAGGTTATCACACGTACATGTAGGTAACATGTTGCATGCAACTCAAATGAATATAGCGCATGGTCGCCTTTTAAAGCACAGCCTCATATGCAAATGTAGTAATATTAAATTTACCAGAACTTTTGTGTAGGTAGTCAGGGTTAGGGTTTATACCTGTATCTGGTAGCCACCAGAAGAGACCATTTTTGAAATTAGTCCTGGGTACATATACTAGGTACAGGATTATGTAACAGTAGATGGTGTCTATAAAGATAGACAATGGTACATGTAAAGAGTACATGTACAAGTTAATGTACCTCTCCAGGCCCTTAAACAGAAGTACTTTAACATGCATGTTCAAAGACCTCTGATGGAGCCGTCACCCAAGTGATGCATTGTATGTGTACAAAGGACACCTCCCCCCTTCTGGGGGATTTGGAGAGGTGATACAATGACACCACCAACACCCCTCGAGGGGAGTGAGGAAGTGTTCTCAACACCAATGCATGCAAACAAAAATTAGCATGTCCAAAAATACCATGCGTACTCTAGTGCATGTAACCACCATCACAATAGCCCCCAAACAGCCATTCACACACCTGTTATCTGTCGTCACTGTGTTCAAAGGACTGGGGAAGTAGCCAGACCAGTAAATACTTTGGTTTGTAGTACTGCAGTTAGTAGGTCTTCATTGATCCTCTGCTCCTCCAGTAGTATGGTAGCTCTCTCCTGGTAGATTGTTGTGTCTTGTTGTGGTTGTACAGCAATCTGTGTGTGTGTGTGTGTGTGTGTGTGTGTGTGTGTGTGTGTGTGTGTGTGTGTGTGTGTGTGTGTGTGTGTGTGTGTGTGTGTGTGTGTGTGTGTGTGTGTGTGTGTACATGTACATGCATGTGTGTGTTTGTGTCCAAATTATTATTATTAATATCTGATGTATATGGATGTACATGTAAGTACCACTGTGTACAGGTATATGTGTGGACATCATTGGTGTGTGTGCCCATGTTTGAAGCACACAATACACAGCTCTACATCAGCGTGTGTAGTGTGCACATGATGGAGACACTTGTGAATATGTGCATCTCCACCAGTAGAGCTACTACATTGAGTGTCCACACTGTAACTGAGCGTGCGTGACTTGCTGGAAGTGTCCATGCACGTGTGTTATGTGTGTGTCCCACAGGTCAGCTATACACATGGTAAACAAAGGGACAGAGATGCTACACAAATGGACAATGCTCAGTGGTTCATATAGGGAGAAAGCCAATAGTATAGGAAGAAGGCCAACTGTATAGGAAATAGTATAGGGATAAGGCCGACAGTACACATGTAGGTAGAAAGTCAACAGTATAGGGAGAAAGCCAACAGCATAGGGAGACGGCCAACTGTATAGGGATAAGGTCAACCATATAGGGAGAAGGGTCAACAGTATAGGGAGAAGGCCAACAGTATAGGGAGAAGGCCAACAGTATAGGGAGAAGGCCAAGAGTGTATAGGGAGAAGGCTAACAGTATAGGGAGAAGGCCAATGTATAGGGAGAAGGCTAACAGTATAGGGAGAAGGCCAATGTATAGGGAGAAGGCCAATGTATAGGGAGAAGGGCCAACAGTATAGGGAGAAGGCCAACTGTATATAGGGAGAAGGCCAACTGTATAATAGGGAGCAGGCCAACAGTATAGCGAGAAGGCCACCAGTCTAACACTACAGGAAGCAGTATAAGGAGACGGGCAATTAACGGTCCGGGAGAAGGCCAACAGTACAGGGAGAATTCCATACAGTACTAGTATAGGGAGAAGGCCATATCTCCTCCCCCTTCACTGCATCGAATAAATGCCTGTTCTGCACATACTAAATTCACACAGTATACTCACCAAAACACCTGAATCTCAGAAGTTGAAATCATGCAGGGCAATCCGTCTCCACATCTCCAAAGCTACGATTGTGTATTATCGTTAATAATTCATCTGCATTTAACAGTTAACTAGTTGCAACGTACGTAATAACTGTAACTTAATCCCAGATGACGCAAGGTATTACGTTATGACACATTGTTTATGAATAAATTATGCGCGGTAGAAATTAATTTTTTGTCTTGATTTTACTACACGAATGGTTCATGTCATAATTTTATAAAACACAGATTCACAATCAGACCGATTTATAGTAAGTTATAAATGTGTTTAAAATTCAATTTAAAAATAAAAGCATGATGACCGCCTATGTATGGGCCATTTCTCCATATGCGGTTACACACCCTATGGCATTATGTGGTTATGTGGTGTGATGTGTGAAAAGGGTACACTAGTACTAGTACATTCACAACACATGCAAGTATCGCAGGTAACAAGGCAGAACATGTAGGCAAAATAAAAGGCAGGTATACACATGACCCTAGAAGGCACAAAGTGTAGATGCAGTAGGATATATGGGACAGTTTCTGCGAAAATGTCACCCTTTTAATGTTATAAAAATGCTTCTTGTTTGAATCGCTATATCTTCCGAACGCTAAACGATATCGACTTTCTATTTTCAACAATTCATAGTACACCATACGCTGACGCAACATTCGGCTAGCGTCATATTGTAAAGCCAGCTTAACCGTGTTTAACCCGGTCCGGTTCCGGTTTGAAGAAACGTCATTTTCCTGCCATGAACACAAGACAGGTTTATGCCCATTTAGTGCATGCGTGCATGTATCACATTTTGCAGCCAAACATGCATGCCATTTTCTGTCAGGATCAAGACTCAATGGATATCATCATACTTGTTCACAGGTGCTCAGTGCATGGTGGATCCAGTGAGGGTTTGAATAATTGCTCCTCCACCCCCTTTTTGTTGATTGTCAAGTACAAATGGTAGAATCAGTATTATATTTAGTAAAGTAAGCCTCAGCTTAAAACAAAGGAGCTCCTTATTTTGGTGTGCTTGCATCTCTGCAGTAACATGAATAGCTAGTCCATAAGTACTTCTCAATTGTAAGAGCTTTCTATTGGAGAGCCACTGCGCAACCAGTTCGACTGACCTCTTTACATGCTATCTATCGGACCATCTTCTTCATACATGTAATGGTATGTTAGGATGGACTGTGGATGTAAAGGTGTATTAGCATGGGACTGTGGTTGTAAGGGTGTGTTATGATATAAGAGCGTGTTAGGTGGATGTAAGGGTGTGTTAGGATGGACAGTGGATGTAAGGTAACTAGGGTGTGTTAGGATGCATGGGTTGTGGGATGTAGGTACATGTGTGTGGCTGTGTCCACTGTTAATTCATATGTTTTTGAAGTTTCAATATGGTGACTCATAACTGATGACAACCGAATAATGCCACACCCTTTATCGTAAGAGGATTTGAAGAAATGACACTGTACTTGAGAACCACTGTGTAACCTGTTCTACTGTCCTCATCTAGGACCATCTTCTTCATACCAACCAGGAATATTCACATAGTCTATCAATTTTTTAAGCAAGCAATCCAGTTAAATTACTCTGCACGTGTCTCAGGACTTCTCCCTATCCCAATTCTCTAGTGCTTTGCATGGTACAATTATTCACCAAACTGAGCAAGAGGATATCTTAATTGGGTCATTGCCTATCAAATTTGATGGATCCCAGTCCTTTTGTATATCAAAGTTGATAGTACAATATAAAGGAATCAATTGTCACATGCTCACACTACAATTGCTTTTTGCTGAGATAATTATAGTGTTAAATACTAGCTAAAGTACATATCTTGCATCAGATTGCTATACAATCTGATGCAAGATATGTACAGTCATGTATAATCAACGTCTATGTGTGTTTGTTTGGTACTATATGCTGGATAGCTCAGTCATGGCCGACAACAAAGTGTATGTGCAAGTGGGGGGCAACTTTTGTAAAGGAGGGACCGCCTATGGCAATTTGCGGCACCGCAAGTGGTCGCGGGCATTAATACAGGCCTGTAGCCAGGGGGGGTTCGGGGGGTTCGAACGAACCCCCCCTCAGAGGATAAAGGTCCTGCACTCCGCTTACGTGGAAGTACTACGGTGCCGCCGTGCAGGCAGCTCTCTAAGGCGGATTTAGGCGATTAGGCTTCCCTGACTAATAACGTATGTATAACATGCAAAACTTAACGGTTAACCTGTATTTATTATTATAATTATCAAATTACGTCTCAATAATTAAAAAGTAATTTGCGCCGGTTAATTCACGGCTGTTTCATTCCATTGAAAAGTTGGACATTAGGTCTCGTCCCCATTCCCTGCTTGGAGACAGGCAACTGAACCCTAGTTACCGCATGGCACTGGAATGTGGCTTATCCTTCTTTATCCGTACAACGTAAGCTCACTTTGAATCGATATATCAGTCAGGCGTCCTACGAGGACTAAAACAGTATAAGTTTCATCTTTGTTGTATTTACATACGCGCGGAGAGGGCCGAGACTACATGCACTTTATTTTGAGTTGTTCGTGTCAATAGGCTTTTTTGAGAAATCCGCCCGGCCAAATGAAAAAACTCTTTTAGAAACGTGTACTCAAGAGACGGCTGTATTTGGTTCTGTTTAGGGTGTAACGGGGCTTATTTTCTGCGCGTCGTGCCAACGCTTTGAAAAGGGCAGATTTATTTACGTAGCGAAGTGGTCCTCTCATATCGTGTATGTGCGAAACACACATAGGCCCTACTAGTATGCTTGGAAAACAAAAATCACACACTATTCTTTGCATTTTCTATTTCGAATTAGCTTTTCTGGCCTCAAAGACTCCAGTTTGGAAACACACTTACAATCAGGCGTACTAGCCCGACCTTCGCGTATATTCGGGCTACGCCTAATAATTAAGTGTCCTTGGGCGGTTGGCCATATTCATATGTCCTGTACGACTGATTGAAATGGTTGTGTGCTTCGTTACCCCATCAGCCCAAAGCCTGCATGCATTCATGATTGCACCATGTTTACTGTCCTTTTCATGCTAGGAGCCTGTTCTATGGCTTTACCATACACCTGTATACAATTTCTTTACTGCTGCTTCTTGTACTTGCACGCTCTGGAGGGATATCAAACAGTATCATTGCGTATGTCTGCATTACACATGTCAAATAAGAGCTCCATTGAAAAGGCAGCACGGGTATATTTTGTTTGAAGAACTCGTTTTCCACCCTTATATAGTTCAGTTATGACCAAATACTCTCTGACAGAACTTCTGGACATGACGTCCATTGCGTGTTTTCCATCATAGATTAATAACCTTAGTTATTAACCTTAGTTATTAATCTATGTTCCATTGTCGTCGTATGTCAAATTTATACAGATGGGTGTGGCGACGTGCATTATTCATTAGTTGCATGGTCCCGAGTAACCGTGTCGTTCTCTCACCAGAAAATAAGCCCCATCATGTACTAAACGCAAAGGTGAAGTACAATGATCGCTCTTTGAGTAGGAGAAGTTTTTAAAACCATCTGCCGGGCGGGTTTCGAGAAAAATCGGTTGCCGCCTGAGCACTTAATGAAGACATTAAAAGGCGTGCCTTCAATAGTACCATGCGCGGCAATTATGGGCCAAAGAAGAGCGTACTTTAACTGTGCGTATCATTCTTTTTAAGTACGAAATTGGTTGTGGAATAGCTCAAAAGCATAATGGTTGTGTATATTGAATTGGTAGTGGCAAGCAACGCCTCTGAACGTAAACCACAACATAATTAGCTTCTCTAGGATCCCAAATACCAAAGTACTGTAATGTTCGAATGTGTTCTAATTACAAACCTAATGTCCAGCTCGAAACAGCCGTGGGTTTAATAATTAATCTATACGCCGTCGCATTAATAATCGCCGGGCCGATCGACTATGCCGGGTGGCTCCCAACAAAAGAAAAGAGCTAGAGAGCGTGAACGAGCGGAGTGCTAGTGCTCTTCGAAGACTGCACAATTATATGAGAGCCTCGATGGGAGCCGTCTTTCTAGCCTCGCTCTCCTGCATACACATTATGACATGGACGTGGACTTAGATGAAGTTGTCACACGCTATGCCCATTTGCACCCAAGGAAGCTTGAACTTGACTCTATTATTCGCCCTTGAATTATGTTAAAACACTCTGTCACTGTATACTCATTAATTGTGTGTGTATATAAATGTATAACCTGCCTAAATATGTAGTATTTTTCATGTGCCATTAATTCATATAAACACAAATTTAATATTTAACTAGTAAACTATGTAACTATGTATGAGTCAACCATCTAAGTAGAGGTCTGAGACTTTAGCACGGGGACCTGCCCTTGCAAGAAATGCTCTGGCATTCGAGCGCACAAGGGAAAGGTTTAGTCTGGAATAAATGCTGTCCAGAGTGGTGGAAGTGGAGGAGTTAACCTGGACTTAAAGGCGGGAAGCAAGTTTCTTGAACCTGTCAGAGGCAAGTTGGCCCCAGGCCCCGAATAATTCAACAACAAGGGGTATGCAGCTCCAGCCTAGTTCTGCACAAATCCCTGAATTTGCTTGTATCATTCGCTGTTCTGTGGCAAAAGCTGCAGAGCCTGCTGTGTGTCCCGCTTCGGAAACTATGTCTGGTTGACTAAGCAGCCATTGAACCAGAAGCATTGTTTTTTTTTTTTTTATAGCGAAGATCGATTTAGATTGCATAGCAAAACGACATGTTAGGTTTAGCCCCTTCCCCTATTTTCATATCAGCCAGCTCACCTTGGAAGGTCGCATGCAATTGAATTGCTCATCTTGTTTATTTTTGGGTTGTGAGTGTTTTGGTACATGTACATGTGTCTGCAAACTATTAATTCTTTTGTGTTGCCAAATCAATGTTTTCAAAAGCTTCCGCGCGAAGCGCGGGAGGGGCACCCTCCCCCTTTTGATGAACCACGCCCACTTTGGGTCCACATTTATTTATTTTCGAACCCCCCCTTTTCAGTCCTGACCTGGCTACGGGCTTGTAATAGGAGGGACCCTCAAGCTATAGATCCGGACGGGGACAGCGAGTTACCTGTGACACCGCGAATGCCATGCACCATGCGGCAACTGCCAAATTAAAGTTGTGCATTCATTATGCAATGGCAGCTTCACCAGACACCATAAAAGGTGTTGGTTGATCTAGGCATATGATCATAAATCTCTTCAGTGAGTGTTTTTTTTTTTTGTTACAAGGTATATATGTCTTCACACATTTAAGAAGCTATTATCAGTACTAGTATACTGCATGTAAAGTGCATACTACTACTACCCAACAATAATTGCAGCCACTGTATCACCACTGACTAAAGGTCTGCCTTCAGAGGACATCCATTACCATCAAGTCGCGAGTTGTTCGCAAAGATCACCAGATCTGCTATCCACCAGGAAGTAATGGCTAAAGTTGTTAGCACTGAGATTATAGCAATCGGGGCTCCTACGATGCCCGCAGTTCCTGAACGGTGGAAGGTAATTATCATGTATATAAGAGTTCAATGTATGCCTTAATAAAAATAATAACATGTTTGTAAAATAAAAAAAGTAATGTGTACAGTGCAGTAAAAAGGGTGGTTGCCTATGCATTTGGCCACACTGCAAGGACCCAAAATAGCCGGGGAGGGAACCCATGCATGATATAAAATAAAATTAATACTCACCTTCTTCGCAACCCATACAGGCACAAAGGCAGCCGCAGATGCAGGATAGAACGCAAAGCAGGATTGGGCTGAGTAAAAGTGCGAGCTGTCCACCTCCTGCCGGATCGTAACAAAAATAAATAAATAAATAAATAAGGTGCATGTACTTGCATGTATACCATATATTCATCAGTCTGCTTGCACCACTATATATCATGCATGCACCGGCTTGATACTTAGGCATATAATTCGTGCGTGGGGCCGGCCGTTCAGCATTTGATATTGGAAGCACATCACGTGACCATTAAAGCTATACATACGCGCGCACTCTGTGATCGGCGAATCATACCTTTCTATAGACTATTATAAATCGAGGCAGATCGACGTCGTCAGAGAGTGGTACTACTGATTTGTGCCAGGCATTTCTCATCACATATGTGTTATTTAACGTATACATGTATCGACCTTAAAATAGCCACACTTTGAACTATACATGCAAGATGTAATTGGTAATTAATCAGTTCCATCATTCTTGCGTGTTTGCGTACTTCTGTGAAAGATGGGCAAGTCTCCAACGGTGTACTATATGCTTTCTCTGGTTGAAGCGGTCATTTTTCAAGGACAGAATTTTTTTGGTTTTATTTTATCTTCACGTGTGTAACAATAAACATCGTCCTGCAGTATAGAATATAATTTATATATATAGGACGTAACTAGATTTACTTCGTGCATGTACCTGCATGTTTATGAGCCATTCGACTGAAGTATTTTTGTAATGCAAAATATAGTAATCCTAGCTGATTGTTCAGAGAATGCTCCAGTATGGATTTTTTTTGTCGTTTTCGTAAATAGTGCATGGTTTTCTATAGCTATAAAAGCATGCATGCATGCACTTCTGCGAACATGCAGCGCTGATTTACGAGCTCCTCGTGCATAGGCTTGCGCCTTCGTTGTAGCATACTGCTATACCTATACCGCTTTTTTAGGCTATTCCAAATGTGATTGCTGTTTCCCGTCCTCCGCCCGCATCATTATACCGGTAGACCACCCGCGTAATGTCGCCATTATGTCCATTATTCTAATTATCGGAATACGTTTTCAATTTTATTTGCTTGAGATGTTGGTAAACGTGTCAAAATGACGCTGTATATCCAGACCTGTAGCTGTTGATGTCTGAAAAGCAGCACGCAAGCTTTTTATAATATTTTATAGTGTGCCGCCTTTTGCTCATGACGTACGATTGCATAAGAATGATGGAAGATTGCATGATAATTATTGTATTCATTTTTTATAATTATGTGCATAATTATAATGAATAATAGCCGCCCCCCCGCATGGGTTTTGGTAAAAGGTCCGGACGGTAAACAACAATCAGATTTGGGATGGCCTTTAAAAGATGGATCAAAACATTTCTCAATATCAGATATCAACTTCTCTGCAAACTAGCGGAGGACCTCCTTACAGTTAGGCAATTACAATGTAAGAGTTTCTAAGCATTTCCATCGACTCCATGCAACAGCGCTTCTCGACGATAGAGTCTGTATCTTAAAGCCCTGACATTTTGAATACAACTTGTGTGAGTGTACTGTGTTGTTGAATAGGGTGTGTAACTTCCACTGAATAATGAAAATCGATTTTTCCGAATACACTAATATCGATTTTTCTCATTGGTTTTCCTGGATCTGAAAATCGATATTTATGCATGAATACTTGAAAAAAACACAATCAATTTTTTTCCGAATAGGTTTTTGACAATTTGCCAGCCGAATACCTAGGTTATTCAGGTTTTCTGCTCAATGAGTTATGGTTGTCACTTAGCGCTCAAACATTGCGACCTACATGTACACGTCACACCAGAAATCAATACAAGATGTGCTTTTAGTTGTTATATGGATACCTGATAGCTATATGGCCTGCAACTTGTTTATAATGAGGTTTTTCTAAATAAACTCTGCCTGTGGAACTCAACCTCGCAGGCAAGTCTTGTAAGCCCTATTCATCAGAAATAGGCCTTATATGAACATTAAGCTCGTACAGATCCAAAGAGACTTTAGTATGATTAACATCTCACAAGAGAAGTCAGCACGCAATTAACTGGCTATAAAAGTCATGACACTCTGTGACAAGGTCAGTCTTAAAATCAGTGACATACGTAACCAAGTTGTGCTATATATGATAACACCTGAAATCCTTATAAGATAACAATAAATAAACAGAACCACATGTCTGAGACTCTGCAAAATAACAATCTAACATTGTAAACACCCAGAAGGCATGGTATACATTATTGGCTTGCAGCCTTACCTAGACCATTTTGACCAATGTAAAAATTCGCCACGCCAATGTTCGATAGGAAAAAAGTCAGAAGGAAGGCAGCAAGCTGAGACTTCTGATTTAAGGGAGTGCAGATTGTACTGTTGGGACCATACCATCCACAAAGAGAGTACCCACATCTGATCCCATTTAGAGTGAAACAGCTCTGACTGCACTGGCAAATGCCCTCTGAGCTGCACGAAACGAGGTCATTACTGACTGTGTATCCAGTGAGGTTTGTTGGCAAGCAGTCTGCTTGAGATTTGCAGGTCCCTGCAGCCTGTCGTACACCAACACTATGTGTAAAGTATATGCAAAGAGAATGTATATTGTTAACTCTAATAATGACCTTTCTATCACGTGATTTTAACTTCAGAATTCATTGGCATTCTCGCTTAATTCAGTGATCAAAAGGTATCGAGGCTACATCGTATATATCAATAGTTGTGTTAGCAAAACACGTATATTTTTAAGCATCTTGTATCTGACAGGGCTCAATACGATCAGATAGTTTAGAACTTGGTCATATTTTGCTCAAGAAGTTGTATACATGTAATCCGATGTGTACGGTTTGGGCACTTGGTAATTAACCTAGTGGTAATTAACCTAGTGAAATTGTGACGCGTATCCGGTTTGGGATATCAGCGGAACCCCGAACTAACTGGTGAGGACATCACTGGTGTCATGTAAAATTGGGGCCCCCCGTCCCCTATTTTCTGGAAATCTGGGCCCCGTCCCCAATTTTACGGTAAATTGGACACCCCCCCCCCCCCCCCCCCCCCCCCCCCCCCCCATTCCGGAAAAATGGGGGTGCCTTCGTGAAACAAGGAACCCCATGAATGCTTAAGGCAAATATGTATAACCTAGTCGAATGACCTGATAGTATCCTAGTGACTGTGCATGCCGAACGGGCGCCTATACATACATGTACATTATATTTGAACAGCCAAAAGAATATTGGTTGGGCCATGGAGCTTTGCAATTGAAGTTTGAAGTGTCAAGTATGAATGTGCTAATCAAAGTAAAGAAAGAAAGATCAGTTTTATACCTATACCGATATATACGCAATGAGATGTTCATTACATGATTAATTTTACATCGCACTGAAAACTGAGTATTCTATAATTGCTTTCATATATGTATACCGTTTCGCTGAAGCAAGGGGGGGAGGGGGGGGGGGGGGGGGTACTGAACGGTCACTGACGTCTGAGATCATATTTCCCCTTTGTCTTGTTCTGAAACGCGGATATATCAGTCTATAGTACTAAAATTCTGTGTATGCTTGGAATTGGAGTTATAAACGTATAACTGAAAATAAGTGCTTACTCATTGGTAACATGCTTTAGAAGCCCCAGCCGATTTTTTTTTACTTTTGCGTTCATTTAATTAGCATGAAATTCAACATACTTTTTACAGCGTAATATTGATAACCAGCAAGCACAATATTCGGATTGATTGATAGAAGCTTGCGTGGATAGCGAATAGGAAAGTCTTAATTCCTACTGCTCAGGAATTAACGCCATAGTGACCGTATGCTGCATGGTCTAAATGAGTGGAATAAAGCGACACACACGTTTTATATACCTACCAGGGCTGCCAAAGGCCAGTCGCTTATCAGGCCGGTGTCACGTAAAATTGGGGACCCACCACAGTAATCAAGGTCGGAACCTTTTGCTTCAAAAACTTTGCCGAGTCTCTTTCGTACGTAAAACCAACTTATCTGCTTTATAGAAAACCTTATAAGAATATAGACGCTGCAGGATTCGTGTAAGTCATAGTCTTGTATAAGATTTCTCGTAAGAACATAACTGCATGGAATCGTATAAGAATTGGCGCTGCA
>OX442431.1:3066409-3162349 GCA_949361645.1 Spongilla lacustris | reverse complement strand
GTGCACGTATAGTTTGTTCAACTTTATCTCCGTAACGGATGGCATAAAAATTCAAATCGATACTGAGATACATGTATAGGACCTCTTTACCTACAAACCGAATTTGAAGCGATTTGATTACTCCTACAGAAAGTTATGTTGGGTTTGAACCTGGTGGGGTATCGAACGTTGCAATGATGGTAGGCCTACTGAGCAAGTGCAAGACACAAAAATGTATTTTACCCTAGGGCAATGGTGTAGTATGAATAAAGTGTTGAAAATAGGAAGTCGATAGCCTTTATTGTTCGGCAGATACAAATGTTATAACACGATTATTTTATAATGTTATAAAACATAGGAAGTTATCTCGGAAACTGTCCCGTATATAGCTATAGACATCGCGAAATGAATTAATAACTTATTATAATAAGTGGGTGCATGGATCCCGGCCTGCCGGCCTGTCAGGTCACGGTCCGGCCTGCCAGGCCAAGCTAAATGTGCGGCCTGGCAGGTCGGACTGGCAGGCCGGACTGGCCTTCGGCAACCCTGTCCGCGTGCGTGCGAAAAACAAGGTTTTTGGACAAAAGAGGGGGTTGTAAACCCCAAAATTAAACCCCCTAAAACTGCGTGCAAAAAAAAGGAATTTGGACAAAAGGGGGGGTTGCAACCCCCCCCCCCCCCCCCCCCCCCCCCCCCCCCCAGGTATCCACGTATCGATACATCCAATTCTAGAAGCACTTTCGCGACAAAACCTAGCTCACGCCTCAATACATTCAGTTACTAACTTTTTAAGCTGCTTTACGAGTCGCACACGCCAATAGTTGAGAAGCGGTTACCCCACAAAAAAGTGGACTCCAATAAAAGCACTTGAAAACATCATAAGTGACGTAAAAATACCAGAAAAGCGGGGGGTTTTTTCGCTTAAAACAATACCCCGCTATCAATCCCACTTTTCTTAATATAAACCTACCTGATCCTGGTCACAATTCTCGAGTACCAAACAGAAAAGCTTCTTTTCCTCCCCCTTCGTCCGTCCCTTGAAAAGGTGCGATTAGCGCCAGATAGCATCGCCCACTGAGGCTCTCGTAGAAATGTATAGCTCACGTGACTCGTTTCCAATCCTCTATATATTATCTCTGGTGGCCTTGGGTATCTATTACACTATACACGAAGCATCGTCCGCGTTAATTGGTGTTGATTGGGTTCGTTTCCAACCCCCTTATATATTACACCGATGTCCTTTAAGAACGTAACCAGCTGTGCACGCGGTACATAACATAACCAACACATAAAAGCCATACTAGTAGTGATAAACACCTCTCACTTGCAATTGAGGGCTATATCCGAACACGTCTTGCGCGCGGTGTTGTAAAAGCAGATCTAGAGATAATATATAGGGGGATTGCATGGAAACAAACCCATCGACGGTGGCGGATATAGAATTTCGGCAAGGGATGCCGGTGGGGGGTCTGCCATAACCGCGCATGCGTTGTGCAATCAAATTTATCCATATGGTTTTATCGATCAGTTTTGTTAGATTTGTACGTATATGCGTACGCATGCGCTTAGTATAACTTTTAATCAATACTTGAGACACTTAAAATATCATATTCAGATCAGTGACTTAGCCTTATAGAAATTTTGTTGCATTTTTTTTGTAATTTGCAGGTGTCTAAAGGTAATAGCTGACCGTGTTTTTCTTCGTACTGCTTGATTATTACTCATGCAATGTTGAACAGCTATATCTATAAACTTGTATCCACCTCTATATTTATTCCATCATAATTATAGAATAAAAATTTATTTATCCCCATGAAGCGTAACTTATAGCCGTTCAGCTACAGCTTCCGCTCTTAACATTTGTGTTTGGGATTTTATCTGTAGTTTGGTGCTGTATACAATATCTGTGCACTGGATGTCTCAAAGAAACGTGGTTTTCATTCGAATTAAGTTAAATTTTTAGTTCGATTTCAGTTTTGTTCTATTTGCGCGCGAGTTTATAGGGCTATTCTTCAAGCAGTGAACAGTATATCATTCAGCATATTTGACGCTATACGTGATCGTATATCATTTGCCACTAAATATGCTAGCTATAGATACCAGAGATATACATGTAAGTTTCCTTCTGACAGATATTGAATTTTACGAATTTGAGCTTAAATAAGTATACTGACTGAAACACACATAACTCCTGATTCCTTTATCTCTAAAGCTTCAACATTGAACTATACATGTTCAAACTAAGTAAAAACTCTTAATTCAAGAAAATATTGTGGCTTGTGACATAGAATGATAATTGGACTGATACATACAAATGCACTTTGCCCACCCCCTCAAAACGGGTATATAGTACCGCAAAATGACTACTTTGTGTTCTGAAAGCTACAAATCAGCAATATCTTATTGAAACTGAAATGAAAAGAATGTATGAGTAGCAAAATGACTTTTGAACATGGATTTCAATGTTGAAGCTTTAGAAATAAAGGAATCACTGAGGAGTTATGTGGGTTTCGGTGTACTTATTTAAGCTCAAATTCGTAAAATTCAATATCTGTCAGAAGGAAACATATCTCTGGTATCTAGCATATTTATGGGCTTATACGACTTTAAATTGGCATGAGATCATCTCATTCCACTGACAAGTAACAAAGCTCTAAAGTAGCAGTATACAACTCTCTTATTAACTGAGACAGACAATAGACAAGAGGCGGATTATTGCAATATGGCATTCGATCGGTATTTTCTTTCCAGTATTAAACTTATGCAAGACTTTATTACTTTGAACTTGCCAAATGCTTCGACTGTGATATGGCTTCATGGTGTATACATGTATGTTTTATAATTTTTAACACAAATAGTTAGACACATATAACCAGGAATACATCAAAACGTGTTTGAGCACTCTATTCAGCTACAGTACAGTACATTTACATGTAAACAAGAAGACTGTTCCACCTAATTGCTGGCTAAACAGAACACTGAATCACTGTGATTGTTCAATATGCATGCAAGCAAAGCCAATTGCAGCATTACTGCTTACCATTGCATGCAGTCCATGCACCAATGTGTTGTGTCTTGCAGCCACATGCAATGCATGAAGCGTGCCCTGTAATGTGACCTCATATGGTCCTGTTATTTTTGCCGTCTAAATGTGTTCTTGTAATGTATGCTGTATGTCGAGAATGTACGCTGCATGAGGAATGCCCTATAATGTATGTAGCCATGACCAAAAAAAAAATTTTCAATCAAACCAAAAGGATAAGGTTCATGCAGTGCCAATGTCAGCAATGCATAGGTATATATATGGTCATAGCAATGATAGCAATTCCAGTTCTGATCATTACTTTGCAAATGTTGATGAAGCAACACAAAATATAGCAAACTATAAGGCTAGCATACCTACAATGAAAATATATAATCAGCGGCAGACGAATTTTAAATCAAGTCTCCATCTGCATTGACTGCATGGGGCCTGTGTATTGATAGAGAACATTGGATTATATCAAAAGCTGCATTTAAGTTTTTTCTTGTAGAATGCATACATAATGCACCTAATGTTTGACCAGCCCATGCAGGATAAGGTCAAAATGGCAACCACATGGACTTACTTCATTCAGTCATGTTAGTATGGAATTAATAGGAGAAGAGATGGGATGGGGGAAGGGGTGAAGCATTTATATAACCTATATTGATGTGCTTACTTTGCACTGCATTTCCATTGTATATAATTGGATATGAAGTTAATTTTTTTCATGGATTAAAAGACACAGATCATTTTGAGCAATGAGTAGGAAATCCGGCAAATATTGTGTAACTTATTAATTACACACTGAATTTATTGGTCCATAGAATTTCCATTGTACACAACATTGGTGTGCATGTAGTGGAAGAGACCCACCCATTACAGACAAATGTCAAAGTTGGCACTTACACACTGCATGCATCATTCAGCATTTACCAAATGGAATATAATTATATAGTGACATACAAAATATTACTACATTTCATATCAGCACTTACACCCTATATGATGCATTGAGATCAGAGCAATACATATAAATACATTTGCATATCATGATCAGTTCTTAATATCGCATAGCTGGGCACTTACACACTGCATTAATTGATGGAGTAAATCATTGGAAATTAAGTTAAGATTAACCATTGGTCTGAAGAATGCACCATTGCACTTACACACTGCCATAGTATCAGTGAGTGCATACAATGCAATAGTAGCATGGGTGAATTGAAAGGATGCAGCAATACTTGGTTTCATACAAAAATCAAATCTTCAAAAGATATCACTTACAGTCTATATATTCCCCGCAGAGATTGGTAGAGATACATGTAATATAAGAAGCTAAGGGTAGCATAGATTGGTGATATGCATTAATAAGGAACTGAATTAAAGAGTGATCAAATCATGTACGTGTACAGGCAACATATTCACAGACATAATTTTGGACCTTCACTCACATTCTGATCATCCATCATGTACTCCTCGAACGTCTTGGTGGGCTCTAGGCTGGCAAGTATTTCTATAATGTATAGAGAGACATAACAGCTGTAGTAAAATATTCATTTATATCTTAATTGCTGCACTGCAGGGGTGTTCGTTTATGGCCATGTAAAGAGTTAAGTGAGGATCAAAAGGCCTATATGTATGTGTTTAAAGCTGAAGAAAATAAACTGAAACATACTCTGCAAGAACAGTCGTATAGTGGTGATGTCCTTGGTATCACCTTCATGAGAGTCCTCTACAACGTCTTGATCTTTCGAAGATAGACTCATTAAAATTGCAACTCACATCCAACACCCCATGCATAATCAAAACTACCAACAAAACCGCATTTGCTAGCCATGCATATAGTATGTTACACTAAATTTTGACTTACACACTGGATATTTTGCATCCATATCCCAGCGCAATGCATGGGTTCAAACGATCAGCATTTAAAAGCAATAGTATCAAACATAAGAGCAGTTCTTACACGTACACTATGCATGTCAGTATATTGCCACCAGCACGAAGTAAAAGGAGTGCATGTCAATTCGTTTCAACCCAATATAATATTTCACTTACATCCTACATGCAGACGATGATGCAGGATGATGATGAAATCATTCGCCGAATTTGAGGTAGGTCCACTATAAACGATAATCATATTGACACTTACCGGCCGTCTTCGTATACAATTAATGTATATCCAATTAATGTACAGTTTCAGTGGAAAAAGATCTAATTATATAAATAACGCTTATA
Source organism: Spongilla lacustris (assembly GCA_949361645.1). Lineage (NCBI taxonomy): Eukaryota > Metazoa > Porifera > Demospongiae > Spongillida > Spongillidae > Spongilla > Spongilla lacustris. The sequence goes on along the minus strand of OX442431.1, from coordinate 3,157,107 downwards.
CACCCAAATATTATACTTACATATTGTGAGTTGTCCCGATTGTATATACACTGTATAGTATCAAAGTGCCGGACGGTATTTACCGGCCGGCAGTGTTGCCGCGATATATCGCGCGAAAGGCGATGTATCGCGATTAAATGTTTATATCGCGAAAGGCGATATATCGCGATTAATCTTCAGTCATATCGCGAAATAAACGTGTACGGACATAAACAAAGATATACGGAAATAATTTAGAAACGTGCATACAGAGAATAAGCATACATTTAGGTATATCATTTACTGCTACAGTTAAACCAGTTTAGTTTGAATTTTGCCTTAGAAATATACATTTACCTTTCATGCAAGATGCCACGCCCCCAAGGGCGCAACCTTTTCGTCTTAAGTAAAATACCTAAGCAAAAATGCACAAGTACTTGCTTGCTGGTTTAGCTATGGTAGAGACGTATATGGCTCATGATTCCTCCACCACAACAATGGATCATATTTTCCGAAATTGATTTCTAGTCTGCTGACAAGCCGGCTGCTTGGGAAAATTGCGCAAGAGCGTAAAAAACAATTGATTTTTTGTGCCATCCAAAGCCTTCCATACGGCAGTTTTGAAGGCTTTGTGATCAACGCTCATGAAATCGTCTGTGGTAGCAAGCACATTTAGCGTAAAGTACGTGGTAACCACCCCAACTTTTAATAACCAAACGATAATTGATCATGAATAATTTAATATATCGCGATATTTATATCGCGATTAAATGCTCATATCGCGATATATCGCGATATAGGCGATTAAAAATGAAGGTTATTTCGCGGCAACACTGCCGGCCGGTACATGTATAGATATGCATGTAACACAATATCTCCTGCGGTATGCGGTCTATGAAAAAAATTGATGACGCAAAGGTGCAGTGGTAGGTCAAGTGATCTTTTTCTGTTTGCACATCAGTGCAATTAATTGTTATACTTACGCACTGCGCATGCGCATTATATATATAGAGCAGCATGTCGAGACCATGCAAATATTGTATTTTAAAAACACTTACGAAGTACTGTACACTGGCAATTTAACATTTCATTGTTCGCAAATTCAAAGGAAAATCAAGTGTCCACGATAATATATAATACATCTCATAAAAAATTATATACAAGTTAACAATGCAACCTAGTGCGCCTATATAGTATAGTGAAACGCGGGTCAATGTAACTCACTGCAGCACATGTATACACTTATAAGGCCGGATTACGTTTACAAGATATAATATATTCGTGTATACCATGCAATCAAATGCATGCATATATGCATTTAGCGGAGCATGTGAGCGTCACATGACGGGGAGATACTCTGCATGTCAATTTCGATCTCATTTGTACGCATATAGCAGCGTTTCCGGCACCAACCTGTGATCGCATGCATGCACGATTGCATGCACTGACAAATCTGAATGCATGAATCAAACGCTGCATGAAATGCATGCCGGGCATATACCTTTCCCTTTGCATTTCTGGGAAGGTACACCGCGTCTGAGGCAACTACCAGCACTAGGAGAAGGAATACCAGCTCTCTCATCATCTTATTCAAGTACTGATTATGGAGGTCAAACGTCTAAACAGTGCATGAAACTATATACAGAGCGGTGCGCGAAACTTACCGGTATAGGCACATGAAACCCTACAAGCCGAAAAATCGTTTCCTATAAGGTCTGGCAGAATGCAGCCAATATGAGCCCTGCGCGCGGCACCTCGTAATCTTTGGCAAATAACCACTTCACTATATATAGGAATCAGAGCCCCTACAAAGGCAACGCGGAGTGCAATTCAGTTGTTGGCTAATCACTACTTAACTTGCGCGTGTGCATTCCACAGGCTAGGGTTTTTAAGCCATCTTATACCAACGTGCATGTACCCCCGCCCCCCCCCCCCCCCCCCCCCCACCCCCACTGTGCAAGCTAGGGCTGCATCTCCGTATAAACGGACGGGATGAAGAGTACATATGGAGAAACTGCCCATGCATACATATGCGGACATTTTTTCAAGTTGATTTTTAAACACATTTACTATGTACGATAAATCGGTCTGATTGTAAATCTGTAATTTATAGAATTATATCATGAGCCATTCTTGTACTAAAATCGAGACAAAATTTTAATTTCTCCTGCAAAATGTTTGAGCGCTAGCTAGCTCACGAGACGCATACAAAGCCGGGCTCTGACGTAATATTACTAATCAGGGCCGTAGCCACTCACTATTAGTATAGTACGTGGTCCGGTTACTAAGTGGGTCCCTTTGCGGGGAGTCAAAACGTTTGCGTCTACATGTATACATGTATGTGTAAAATACAATTTATTTTCGGGAAAAGTGGTCCGGTTAAAACCCGTAGAACCGGACTGGAGACTACGGCTTATATAGCTCCCGTACACACAGTTTGAACACGCACCGCAGATGACCGAAAGCCATATAGGATGATGTTGACTTCGTATCCAAAGTGTCGACCACGTCCGGTCGGTATGCTAGTACGATGCGTGCAGATGTTACATGTATACCTCAACATGTCCTCATATATGCTCCTAGTCTGGGGACCAGACCGATGGCCATCAGTCTGGTCCCCAGACAAATATGCTCCACCATGCATATTTACCCATTCTTTCAATATTGGTGCAGCGTCCGTTGTGCACGCCACCGGTACCAGCGCTTTTTTTTTTTTGAAGATCCACCATTCTATGCGGCTATTGCGAGGACAGCATATCGTAAAAGCAGAGATAATAAAAAGCGATACTTCTTACGATAGACTAAGAAGTATGCTATTACATTTGTAGTGAGACAATGCATATGGCAGATCCATTGATAATTTAGTAATTTTTAAACCAGACTCGAAATTACCGGTTGCTTTAAAGCGATCGCGAACAACCTTAACCTAGCGGTTATTTTTTTAAACAATCACCTTAACCGAGAGGTTTTTATTTTTTAATAGCCTGTTACAACTGGTTTTTTTTTTTTTTCTAATAGGTTTCAAGCCTTAACACTGTGGCTCTGCTTCATGATTTTTTTTTAGTTTGTTAGCAGTCTGGTTAGTTGATCTACATTTAGAACACATAAAGGCTTAAGGACAAACCCCAAAATCATGAAACAGTGCCACAGTTTTACTACGATATACGGAGAAATCCTAAAAACGCGTACGGGTGCAATTTTCAGCCTTTGATTACTTATTTAATGCTGGTACCAAGGCATTAATCAAATATTATAAATTATATGAATACCCCAGGGACTATTCCATGGTATTCCATAAGATCTCACCTTTAAATCGTTATCTCACAGATGCAGGTATGCCTCCACTCAACAGCATCTCATTGCCGCTACTCTATGTCACAGACGTCAATGACAACGCTCCTATATTACCTCTGGGTATGTTATGTACCTGCTGCCATGTGTGACTTAATTGTTATATATCATCTTACTAGCTATACGCGAAGCGTGAAGCAACCTATATAACGGGGCCGATTTTAATAACCAGTAACATTTAAGGGCTGCATGATTACTCGAATTACATAGGGACCATACAGCAGTATCCGTAAAATAAATTTGGGCCCTTAACTACATTTCTGCAGGGCACAGTGATGAGAAAATGTTTCACAAACCCAATTGCAAGTTGTTTACCTGATTACCATGCATTGTTTACACTTAATAACTAACATCAATAGCATAATGCTTATGTAGGAACGATTGAAGATTCTGAAAATAAAGTTTGCATCTCATATAACTGTATGGTTCAAAATTGAAGTTACAAAACTTTAAAAAATTGATGTTGTGTGGAGTACTGTAATGGCATTGTGTGTGAGGGATTGATCAACGGGAAGGCAGATGCGAAATTAGGATGTATGTAGATGAACACTGTATATCTTTATTTTTTCATCTCCCATTCCTTTTTTCAACTTCTGATCATGAGAAAATGTGTCACAAACCCTATATCCAACATTTTTGTCCATCATATTACTAAATGCTATGCCTCTTAATAACAGTTAAGAGCGCTTTGGTGTATATAGTGTGTTCTAGAGTTGTATAACTTTTGGAGTGATTATTCCCTCCCACTACAAATTCATTGTCAGGTGATTGTATCAAGAACCTCTCATACAAACCATTATAGTGACATGAAAGATGATCAGTGATATTACAGAAGGCATGAGAAAAATGTCAAAAATAAGGAGACAAAGTTAAGTTTCCATTTGTTCTTCATTGTCATGATCTTCACCATAATCACCCTCCAGAGGCCTACAGATCCCATCCCTACACATAGGCAGGGTTAACAATACAACACAAGCATCAGAAGTTATAGCATAAACACACCTCGCCTGTACTGATTTTATGTCTTCTTTTTCTTCATCAGAGTTGTGATCCTGCATATTGTTAAAAAACACACACAACAAGATGTACCATAATTAATGTACTAACACACAGCGGGAACCTTGCGGGAACCTAGGTTCCCGCCCGGGAACCACTTTTCGTGCAGTACTATATCATTATTGGCAAAGTTATGACGCTTTGAGTGATACAAGTGTATACACCTACCAATGCTGTTTCTTCCCCATAACACTAAACGCCATACGTTGGCTAGACGCTGAGATATACAATGGTTTCTGGATCCACCTCGCACACGTAACTTCCCATTTGTACGGAAGGCTCCCGCGGCATGGTCCCATTTTAATGGCTACTGTGTAATAGTGGAAGATGCGGTGTTTGTTTTAATTACTCCATAAGTTAAACAAGTAATGGTTCAGTGTTCCCCATAAATAACTAGACTATAAAATTATCCAATAGGGCTGGAAATACATAAATAATAAGTACATGAGGTTCCCGCTCATATAGAGCAAAATCATTGCACGATGAATTCATCTAACTGGTTGTTTTGCAAGTACCGTATTTATAAATTAGCGCACAATAAGAGAGAAGGGGAGGTTGCCCCGCTGTGTCATTGTGCGTACGCGTGTGTATTTGAATGATCTACGTTTAATTTTATACATGCATGCATGCACGTTGTACTCCGCAATTATGTGTAGCCAAGAAATGACAAGGGGTACTTTTAAAAGGTCCTGCCGGCCTCAAGCGTTGAGGCCCAAGGTCTGAATATATCCCCTGCTCGTCGGCACCCGAAAATAGAGGTGGCTTTTGTTTAAACACGATTTCCAACTTATAGTCTTGGCGCCAATTATTTTGAATAACTTGTACTACCACGCCTTTCTCACATTGTATTGGTGGTTCCCGGGCGGGAACCTTGTGTGGAAAATTGGTTCCCGCTCAGTTCCCGCGAATAAAAATATAGAACAAAATAAATGTTGGGTCAGGATCGTCACTATACCAGTTATACATTCGCATTAAAAGCGGCAGAAATCGTGCATGCATTTTAGCAATACTAATTGCGGGAACCACGCGGGAACCAAACGCTGTCCGTTCGTACATTAAACATCAAACCAGCATCTGTGTTTGTAATAATTCTAAATATACATTACATCACACATCTTCAGCACTGATTCCTATATGGAATAACCTTCAGATGACCACAAAGAGATGTCATACTCATACATGCTACTGTAGGTACGTGTACAGACCTCAACAAAAAATTTATAAATGGCATGATCAAAATCCTATATCCCACATATGTACGGTACACATACACACACAACTAAACCCAGTGTTGTCTACCTTCTCCTGGATAGATTTCAGAAACGACTGCTCTATTATCCTCTCCGGTCTCACCCAGGGCACCAGCTCTGTCCCAGCGATTTCCCTGCTAACAGGAGGCACCCTCTCCAGCTCCCACCCCTCTCTGTTGCTGAGCTGGGCACTAAAAAGAGACACAAGGCAATGATACTCTGTCAGAACCAGACCATACATCCCAACACATGTACATACATCTCGTTGAAAACTGCTGAAGGAAGGATGCTTCCATTGGTCCTGATGAGGTCAGATGACAGCCACATCTTGGGGCTGGATGAAGGGATGATGCTGCTTTAAGTACACACAACACAGTATGTACATGTATATACAACTGTGTGTGGTTAAGTAACCAGATTGGCTCATGCCAAACTTGTACGTGGTATACATATACATGTACATGTTGTTTGCATATCAGAATCAATATATCCATCCAGGACTTGGATAAGTTTATTACATTGCATCTCACAATTGAAACCATTACTTAGGTACAGTACAGTACATGTACAAGTAAACAGGAAGAATGTTCCACCTACACGTAATTGCTGGTTAAACAGAACACGGAATCATTAATCCATCCTTTAGATCTGGTACAAGAGGTGGAATAATTTTTGGACATGAAACTGAAGCTACATGTACATGTACATGTACCTCAAAGGTATGTTCTGGTGAGGGCACATGCGCCGTTAACAATATACTAATTCTTGCTCACCAAATTTCACGATGGAGCAACATGTGCGCCACACAATTCCATGAAATTAATAATCTGGCATGCACAGTAGTTTACTTTTGCATTAGAAGTGTCTTCTATTGCACAAAGAATTGATTTTGTATGCGCATTCTGTCAGATGGTACCAACAAAGGGACACAAAGTAAATATCACCAGGTATCAGCAAAATCATGAACATGTTACTGAGCATTCTAAAATCTTCATTTCAACTACAATCATTGGTTTGTGTGCCACAGTTATGGGAATTGATGTACATTATCTAATAGGTGATTGCGTGCATTGGCATGGCCAACTCACAATACTACAGTATGAATTTTTTCCCTTCACAATTCCAGTCAAATGAAGTGCAGTGTGATACATGTACATGTAGGGCAATAATGATGCTGACTTTGGACATCTATATAGTACCATCCAAAGCCAGAGAGAATTTTTAACCCGGGTTTAGATTTCCTCATAACACCTGCTTTCCATCTCTTTGGATTAGGATCAGGGTATTGAAGGCTTGGTACAAAAGCCGACTGATGTCAAAGGATGGTTGACGTTTATGCAGTGATGGTTAGAGACAGCTTCCAAATTGGTGTGCTGAGCTAGTTCTACTCCTGTATACACACACACACACACACACACACACACACACACACACACACACACACACACACACACACACACACACACACACACACACACACACACACACACACACACACACACACACACACATACACATAACACACACGTACATTTTAGGGGATGCAGTTGGCAATTTTGAAAGAGGTGCCCATGAAATAGTATAACCCCTTCATCAATACATGTAGCAGCAGGTTGGGCGGACTAACACATTTCTCTCTCTAAGGAGTAGGCTACTGATGCTCAGGACTAGATTAGATGTGCAGTACACTGTCTACATGTAGTTTATTACTCACTACCCGGGCTAATGTATGGTTGGATATGTTGATCTCAAAAGCAGTATAGAAAGTGCATAACAGAGCTTTTGTTTAGAATGAGAAACCATCATAGATGTACATGTAAGGAGAGCAGTCTGGTGCACGCATATTTTCAAAAATGCAAGTAGGGTTGAATTGCAAATTGTGTCCACAGTTATGGATGGTTAGCTAAGTATTTTTCTCCCCATTGTGTAAATTTAGCTGATCAGCTGGTACAGGTCATCCTGATCAATAACACTACTCCAACACCCGAGACTCCATTGAGATTGTCAAGCAAACGTTTTGAAAACCCACGTCTTCATTGAACATGAGACAGGAACTTCCAAGATGATGTGCCTTGATAATAATATTTTCCTTCATGGTGTTAGAGCTTATGTACACAGTACCTCTAGTGTATACAAATCCAAAAAAATGTTTGTATTGGTGAACTTACACACAAATCTACATGTAACTACTGTTAGAACATCGTCATAATACAAAATAGAAGGCAAAAACATTGATTCTAGTGTTGTATTGCAACCCCTTGTTGATGCAATGTACATGTACAAACCAGCCAAGAAGCTTTATCTTCAGAATGAATGCCGCAATAATGCAGAAAGTGTAATGGATACATGGGGCTATGACTAACCAGGCAGAGAATAATGGAGGGAGAGAATAATGGAGGGCGACAGAGAATGATGGATAGCTTTATGTTTTGAAAAATGGCAATGAAGAACATTCTGATGGAACGATCAGGTGGCTGATTGGCTAGCATAAAAGGGGCAGGCCTGTAGCCATAGAGGGTGCTTTGGGTGCTGAAGCTCCCCCCCCCCCCCCCCCCCCCCCCCCCCCCCGCTGGTCATTAGGTCCAGCCGCTCACCATATAATGAATAAGTTATTTTGTGTTTAATGTTAGCTACCATTTAATAAACTATTTTAATTACTACCTACATGTATGTTTAATGTTAATTGGCACGGCCACAGCACGCGCACCTTTGCATTTCAATTTTGGGCTGAACATCTGATGTTGATCGCGACAGTTCCTGTACGTAGGAAGCTACATCACTTGTACAACTTGTGCCATCCGTTATGCATACAAAGGAAATTTGTCTCTCAGAAGTTATTAAACAATGCAACTATGATATGCCATCCCCAGAGCTTGTTGATATAAAGAGCTATTGCGATGGCAATCGAAGTACAGCTCAGCTCCGAATGAACGTTTACCATCATCTCCATCAGCAGCAATTAAGGAGTGCGATGCTGACTTATATCCAAACATATATGTTCTCCTGCAGATTGCTTGTACCATTCCGGTAACATCATGTGAATGTGAGCGTAGTGTAAGTGCGCTTCAACAACTTAATAATATACATGAGATCCGGTACAGGAAAGGAGAGGCTGGCCAATCTAGCATTGCTACACATTCAATACGAACAGAAAATTGATGTTGACAGAGTTGTGGACACTTTTGCCCGTCTTCATCCAAGACTATTGGAGTTGGAGTCATCAATTGTACCCGCATAATCATATCTGTACTGACTTGCTTTGTTACACTATTTAGTAATCCATAGTTATGCACGCGCAAAAGAAATAACTAATTATGTATAATTATGAGCACCCCCCCAGAGAAAAGTCTAGCTACGAGCTTGAGGGGTAAGAAGCTGCCAGTCTGGTGTTTCATTCCTCTCCCAAAGACAAAAGCTAGTTACATTTGTGGAATGATCAACGTAGGAGTGGACATTTGTGGAAGAGTATGAGAACGATGACCTTAACTGAAAAGAAGGCTGCATGAAAGTTGTGGGACAGTGCTGTGAGAAAAGAGGTGGCAAGATTTATGGACAAGCAGACCCTGGTCAAGATGATGGTATCAAATGATCCTCACACACAGATTAGGTGTAACATTCCTACAGTTTACAGCCAATACCCACATACATGTAGGTCTGGGCACTCTACCCCAATTAAAAACAAGTTCCCATCAGGAAGTGGGGCTGGGTATACTGGGTAACTGAGAAAGGGGAGAACGTACAGGTACACATGACTGTAACTTATATATGTAGTGTGCATGTAACCTCCTGAACTGCACATGAATAGGATTGTGAACTCTGACTGAATGGAGAACACAGTGATTAGGAAGAGTCATGAGTTAGAGACATTGTGGTACATATACATTGTAGGTTTATTTCATACATGTACATTAAGGTAGAGTAGTGACACTTCCAGCATTCCAAACCCTTTTCTTCCAGAGACATTGCAGAGTGGTTCTACTGTTTCAATATCACTGCAGTGCAGCAAATAATTTGAAGGAAGGTGGTTAAAATGCCAACACTACTGGAAGGTGACTACAAAAGGACAGGCTTGTGCACTACTGGAAGGTGACTACAAGAGGACAGGCTCATGCACTACTGGAAGGTGACTACAAGAGGACAGGCTTGTGCACTACTGGAAGGTGACTACAAGAGGACAGGCTCGTGCACTACTGGAAGGTGACTACAAGAGGACAGGCTCATGCACTACTGGAAGGTGACTACAAGAGGACAGGCTCGTGCACTACTGGAAGGTGACTACAAGAGGACAGGCTCATGCACTACTGGAAGGTGACTACAAGAGGACAGGCTTGTGCACTACTGGAAGGTGACTACAAGAGGACAGGCTTATGCACTACTGGAAGGTGACTACAAGAGGACAGGCTTGTGCACTACTGGAAGGTGACTACAAGAGGACAGGCTCGTGCACTACTGGAAGGTGACTACAAGAGGACAGGCTCATGCACTACTGGAAGGTGACTACAAGAGGACAGGCTCGTGCACTACTGGAAGGTGACTACAAGAGGACAGGCTTGTGCACTACTGGAAGGTGACTACAAGAGGACAGGCTCGTGCACTACTGGAAGGTGACTACAAGAGGACAGGCTCATGCACTACTGGAAGGTGACTACAAGAGGACAGGCTCGTGCACTACTGGAAGGTGACTACAAGAGGACAGGCTCGTGCACTACTGGAAGGTGACTACAAGAGGACAGGCTTGTGCACTACTGGAAGGTGACTACAAGAGGACAGGCTTGTGCACTACTGGAAAGTGACTACAAGAGGACAGGCTTGTGCACTACTGGAAGGTGACTACAAGAGGACAGGCTTGTGCACTACTGGAAGGTGACTACAAGAGGACAGGCTCGTGCACTACTGGAAGGTGACTACAAGAGGACAGGCTCGTGCACTACTGGAAGGTGACTACAAGAGGACAGGCTCGTGCACTACTGGAAGGTGACTACAAGAGGACAGGCTTGTGCACTACTGGAAGGTGACTACAAGAGGACAGGCTCGTGCACTACTGGAAGGTGACTACAAGAGGACAGGCTCGTGCACTACTGGAAGGTGACTACAAGAGGACAGGCTCATGCACTACTGGAAGGTGACTACAAGAGGACAGGCTTGTGCACTACTGGAAGGTGACTACAAGAGGACAGGCTTGTGCACTACTGGAAGGTGACTACAAGAGGACAGGCTTGTGCACTACTGGAAGGTGACTACAAGAGGACAGGCTCGTGCACTACTGGAAGGTGACTACAAGAGGACAGGCTCGTGCACTACTGGAAGGTGACTACAAGAGGACAGGCTTGTGCACTACTGGAAGGTGACTACAAGAGGACAGGCTCGTGCACTACTGGAAGGTGACTACAAGAGGACAGGCTCATGCACTACTGGAAGGTGACTACAAGAGGACAGGCTTGTGCACTACTGGAAGGTGACTACAAGAGGACAGGCTTGTGCACTACTGGAAGGTGACTACAAGAGGACAGGCTCATGCACTTTCTTACCACTTCTGTGAGAGACACTTAGATGTGTACCATATTTAGCCACAACCTCATTTGGGAAAATCCACGATTTTGTTGCAGTGAAAGATCACCACCAAGCACTGCAATATTGGGCACAAACTTTCTGCAGTTACAAGGACTAGACTACAACTTGTGTGACTGTTGCTGCTTCAAGGATCAACAAAAAACAGGAGTCAGCACCACCACTGAAACCTACATGATGGAAAGCCTTCAAGACAAAGAGTTGCAAGAATAGGGGAACAAAGAAATACACAAACTAGGACCCAACAGACAAATGTACCATCCCAAGTTTTGGTCCCCCCTCCAAGGTCAAGTTCAATGATGATCAGAAACCACTTTGTCATAAGATCTGGGCACAATGCTCTTGGCCTCCCACAAAATTACAACAGGCACACCTGTCCGAGCACCATCTTTATGCATCTCTGTGCATTTCCTGAAGGAACACAAGTATCAATCCAGCAGCCGCTAGGGAAGGGAATCATCATCATGAAGAGTAACAGTTGGCCCCTGCAGTCTACATACATGTGTATTTGAGGAAGAAGACCAGTGAAAAAAGACAGTGTGTGGTCTACTGGGGATTGAATCAGAAAACAACTAGATACCTTAGTCATTCACAGCAGCTAGGCCAATCCCAGCAGTGCTAATAACAACAGAACTGGTGCACCTGTCAGCAGGAGATGGCATACCCAAGATAGCCTATTCGATACAGCACCACATTGGAATCATTCAGGGTTAAGAAGAAGTTGCCTGCTACCCACAAGGAGATGGAGTGATGGAACATTTTTTTATTGCACGCTGTAGCAGCTTTTTATAGTGCATCACCCTTTGAACTGATATTTGGATGACCATACTCAGAGCAAAACATGGTACATGTATGCAATACATTCAAGCAAGCTACCAGAGCTATACCATACTAATTGTTTTGTGCATTTGAAAAACAAGGCCACCAAAAAAATACTATTAGTACATGTATGTTGGGACAAGCGCCAGGCCCAGTGTATGATTGGGGTACTACGGTTTATAACGGGGTGCTTTTCTTTACAAGGAGGGAGGGGTTCCTCCTCCTTCCCCCTCTTTCTTATCATTTCGCTCTAGAGGGGAAACGGCATAAAACCAAACAGGAGCATTGACTAGGTCAGATATGTAGTAGAAGGAAATAGGGTGAGGGTGAGGGAGAGGGTACCCCTCTTTCCTAATGTAAAGCGTGTTGTCAAATAAGTGTCAGCATCCCCACACACACTGGCGCTTAAGGTGTAACTACCCCAACGTATCGTGTCGAGATATGTACACGTATCCTTTGTTGCCATGCGTAAAAATGTATTGAAGAGGGGGGAGGAGGGGGGGACTGCCGCAGTATTGAATGCAGTGCCGATTGTACTGACCAATGATGCTAAGTCTAGGGTACACAATTTGTGCACATAAAAGAGTTATGAGTACATACATGTATGACTGTGAAAAAACTCTCTGAGAAAGGATGTGCCATCAAGTGTAGTATCATGTTGTGAGCAAAGTTGAATTACATGTACAATACATGTAGTTCCTGGCACCCATGGAGCACTTGTCCCCACGATGCCACTCGAGGTGCCCATCATGAGAGCAGACTGCTGAGCCAGCCGGTGCTCATAGAGCCCATCTAATTTGTGCGCCAAATAAATACCGAGGATTTTGGATTCGTTAATACATGTAGTTGACAAACGAACAATAAAACAAACTCTGATTAACAATATGCAAGCAAAGCCAATTGCAGCATTACTGCTTACCGTGACTCCCATACATGCATAGTGTAGTTAGCCTCAGTGATTAAGGGATAACTGATGGTGCACTTTAGCCTTGGTGCCTGTTTTTGTCAATTGGTTTTGGCTCTGTTGTTGTCAACAGTGAGGGAATTGATGAGCCAGCCTGGACTCAGTGGATTAGCAGCAAATTTTTCCCCCCATGGACAACAAGAGTGCGGCCAAATGTTGCTAAGCACCCAAGCTGCAGAGGTCAGCACTGAGCAGAGCAGCAGGGCAGACAGTACCACCAGGAAGTATATGTACATGTATCTCAGGGCCTACAGAAGATCGGAGCAGACTGACAAGGAGTCCCAAGCCTCATTGTGCAGGAGATTCATCTGGTGCTACATGTATACACTGCACATTTTGCACCGCAGTGAGTACAGCAGAAAACAAGGGCTATTATAGGAAGCTAGGCATCATTTGTAAAGCATAGAGCTCTTATGCTTTTTTCCCCCCCCTATGTGCTATCTTTTTTTTTTTTTTTACCTACAACCAATTAACATACACGTTATATATGTAGGTGAATAACAATAAACATGTATGTAGGTGAATAACAATGTGTAAACCCTGTTGGTCAGTCTTATTGGACTACAGAATGTACACATCATTTAGTGTTGAAGGCGATACAATGTGCGCTGCCACCTCAGAATATTAGTGGAAAGCTACTGCCTTTCTATAGTGCAAAATAAAGGCCATTTGTGAGCTAATAGTGCTATGAGCACGGGCATTCTAAACAGGGTTGTGAATCAGTTGGCAACACAGTACCCCTGTTACATGCACATCAATTTTTCCTGATGATTTAAACCTCATGCCTCCAGGGAGTACAAAGATGTAGGGAAGCAGGGAACACAGCAATGGAGGTGCAGAAAAATTCAAACCTAAATCCCCCCTTCCCGGGCATATGTACATGTACTGGTAGACCTATCCATATACATAAATGTGCACACACTGTGAACACACCTCTCTGTGTCATCGTCGCTGTCCTCTTCTAGTGACTTAAGGTTCTGCCACAGGGAAGCTTTGCCTTCAGCCTTGCTATACTGAGCATCATTGCCCTCACTAGGATGAAAGTACGATAACACATGAACAAAACTACTAATTCAGCCACACAGCTAAATGTACATGTACATGCACATGACATCACAATTTATATCAGCTCACGCTGACCACAGCTATGACAATGTTAGGATATAATATGCTACCTCCCATTGCATCCCCTATACCCAGTGACTGTCACTGGTGTGCCACTTGATGCACGTAAATGTTTGAATACAAACATACAAACGGACACAGCTAAGTACCTCCGTAGAGAGTACATTGCAAGCGGCCATGTCTCTCACACCAAATAGTTTAAGGGTCCATGGATCCAACTGTGTAACCAGATTCCCTTAGCCTTGAAACACATACACAATTAGCACTGATACTGGGCAACAACTAAGGTGGCACCTTCCCTGAGCTAATCAGCATTACTTGAGGTGCTAACACCTTTGTGTTGGAGATTCACACATTCTAACTTTAGCACTTCCCTCACCTCATAGCTCCAGCCAGCCAGCCAGCCAGCAACCTGACCTCCAACAAGGAGGATTCAGATCGTGCAGAGCCAAGCATGGCCCACAGCATATCTGCCATCAAACGTGCCAATATGTACATGTCCAGAGCTACATATTGTGCATAGAGCTACATGTACATGTACAGTGCACATGGACCTCAATACTGTACATGGACCTCAATACTGTACATGGACCTCAATACTGTACATGGACCTCAATACTGTACATGGACCTCAATACTGTACATGGACCTCAATACTGTACATGGACCTCAATACTGTGCATGGACCTCAATACTGCACATGGACCTCAATACTGTACATGGACCTCAATACTGTACATGGACCTCAATACTGTACATGGACCTCAATACTGTGCATGGACCTCAATACTGTGCATGGACCTCAATACTGTACATGGAGGTGTACAGGTTCTGAAGTTGTCCTCTTAAAATAACAGAACAGCCCGGAGTGTAGATTGCAATAATCTGGGTATGTTTGACTGGTCAATAGTTTGCTCTTTCCACACCAACCCCGCCCACCCCACTAGCTCCTCGTCACTTACTCACTAAGCAGGATCTCCCGCTGCGGGCAGCCATTATAGGTCACAGCGGAGTCTGCACCACAGATAACTGGGAATCGGGAGTCGCTGGGGTTTAACGTCATGGCCGATTGGGTGGGCCAGGCAATACTACTCGAGACAGGTGTGTATAATGGACACAGCGTTACTGTGGTCGTGACGACAGCGGCCAGAGGCGGAGCGGCTAGGTGAAGTTCTTGGAGGCTGGCAGCCATGGCTTCTTCTGTAAGCACTCTCTTCGCACTGCTACAAAAATAGCTGCGCAACAGAAAGCCTATCGTCAGTAACAGCGAACAAAATCACGTAATACAAATTACCTGTCATCGGCATGTTCATCCGCGCACAGTTTTCGTTTTGAACGTCTAGACGTACATGTAGTTCCAATCGAGTGCCCGAAAGTGATTGTGCGTATATGAATTAAATATAAGCACACAGACTGGATACGTAGGCCTAGCCTTTTCTTACCTCAAGTCCACAGGCAGAACGCTCTCTGAACTCCGTGAAAACGGAACTCTATCCATCGCGCATATAACAGAGGCAAAATGTGTGAAAACAGAACTGCAGCAGGTAATACGGAAAGTCCGCGAATATTCTGGACTCACACAATGGTAATGAATGCATGATGAAGGATTCTAATTAATGCCCGATGTGATTAACTTATTAACAATTAATGCGATCCCATGCCAAATTAGAGCCGCCGGTAGAGAGTCAAGCTGACTGAACTGAAGGCCCACGCGGAGGCCAGGGTATTATTTTCCATCCTGGTCGCGCTGAAAGTTTCCCTGTGGAGGGTTTGGTGGAGGCGAGGTGGGATGTCATGCCAACCTTGAGAAGGTGAGGTGAACCTCCTTACTAGTACATCTGGGTACCCGACCGATCGGTTGCACGTGCAACCGATCAGTCGGGTACCCAGACGACCTCCTTACCTCAATCGTCGAAGGCTTCCACCGGCACCCTCAATGGGATGCCAGACCATCCCAACTCCTGCAATTGATTTTCATTTCGGTTTTATTACACCACCCATGGTGCCCCATGGTTTTTGGAACAAAATATTCTTTCGTAACTGCTAATGCTCGATCAATCTTTGGTCCGCTCCCACCCCCAATCAACCCAACAGGACAGTTATCTGTGCATGTAGTTGTTTGTGTATGTTATAATAATAATAATTATGTGTGCTGTACTTGTGCATGCTTGTGAGTAAAAATGTATACGTCAAAATTATTAAAATATACTACATGTAGATATGAATCTGTATTCGTATGTTATAACGAATGTTCTACGAATTTTTTTAAAAACATATTCGTATTTAACTTTATACATTAGTGTGGCAATCAATCTATTCCCATCACTAGGAAAGAAAAACTATTCCTCAGTCTCGCATGGCAGACATTTAAAACCTTGGTCAGGTTCATCTGCAGAAACATCCTGGCAAGGGATCTCCTGTAGTCGTAGTTTTGTTTAGTGTTTTATGCTAGCAAATTATTTCCATACACTCACATAATCGGTTGGTATTGCTGCTGTTTGCCCATTCGACATCACCGATAATTATATGATTCCATCCTGTTGCAAGGTTATTTTATTTTTGTGTGTTGTGTTACAGACGTCGCATAGCAATGTAATTAGTAACAACAGCGAGTGAGGGTGGGCAATTTATGCGAATAAACCTACGTTCCCAACTGATTAGACAAACAAGCAGTGCCATTCCAACTTCTTACATTAAAAGACAAGCACCTTACTTTAATTTGCATACATAGTGATACATGTACATGTACATGAATGTTGTGATATACAGCTTTGGATAGCTAAGTGGCTTAACAATCAAAAATCTCATTATGGCTATGTTATTTGACTAGAAGTGGGAGGGGGAAGAGGGGAGTGCCATCGTATCATATATATTCCTCCAAATTGTAGAGCTTCATGAATAATAAAATGTACTGGTAAACATGTAGGTTCTTCACCAAAAAAATGACTTTACTAAGTAGAAATTACCATGTGCTACAGCATAACAAAGTGCAAGCAGCGTGCAGTGTGTATAGTTATATCCTTACGTATATTAGCTGTATGGACTTTATCATTGGACTTGATTAAAGATAATTTACCTTGTTAATTGTTAAGAGGTCTCCTTTGTTTATTTAGGTAGTTCAGAAAATTTATCTACATGTATATACAAGAGTGCACCTAGAACCTGCATTGGTAGGTTGACCGCTCTATGTAGGATTGAAAGTGTCATGAATATGGTTAGCAAATTCAAAACCCACTACTAGCCAATGTCCCATAGAATCAATAGCGAGCGTATTTGACCAGAGCCATCGAATACCTAGAATGTAGTAAAACTGCTGATGAGCTTGGTCTGTTGAGATGATGCTCACTCATTCCCCACACAAACCTTAAAACATTTCTCTTGAACTGATAATACTTGCTCGGATAAGTGGTTTTTATTGCATTGTATCCTCATCACGATTGAAACATAATGTATTATGTGTATGTGCTAGAACCAACCAGTTGCCAAGTTGTATTCGTTCTATTATTTTTGTAAGGGGAGTTGTGCTCTGCACAAATTTCAATCGTTAGCTAACTCAATAGACCACAACAGCTGATTTGGAAGCCCTGTGTGGTAGTATTACTGCAGCAGTCATTGTGGCCAGAAACCACTGAAGTGCTCTTCAGAAGATCAGAGTAAACAGGCATACCCCTGAGCATAAAAGAGTGCCCACTAGCCCCGCTAGGCCCACTAGCCCCACTGGGCCCCGCTAGCCCCACTAGCCCCGCTAGCCCCACTAGCCCCACTAGCCCCACTGGGCCCACTAGCCCCACTAGGCCCCACTGGGCCCACTAGCCCCGCTAGCCCCACTAGGCCCACTAGCCCCACTGGGCCCACTAGCCCCACTAGCCCCACTAGCCCCACTGGGCCCACTAGCCCCACTAGGCCCCACTGGGCCCACTAGCCCCGCTAGCCCCACTAGCCCCGCTAGCCCCACTAGCCCCGCTAGCCCCACTAGCCCCACTGGGCCCCACTAGCCCCACTAGCCCCACTGGGCCCACTAGCCCCACTGGGACTAGCCCCACTAGCCCCACTGGGCCCACTAGCCCCGCCCCACTAGCCCCACTGGGCCCACTAGCCCCGCTAGCCCCACTAGCCCCGCTAGCCCCACTAGCCCCACTGGGCCCACTAGCCCCACTGGGCCCACTAGCCCCACTGGGCCCACTAGCCCCACTAGCCCCGCTAGCCCCACTGGGCCCACTAGCCCCGCTAGCCCCACTAGCCCCACTAGCACTAGCCCCACTGGGCCCACTAGCCCCGCTACCCCACTGGGCCCACTAGCCCCACTAGCCCCATTGGGCCCACTAGCCCCGCTAGCCCCACTGGGCCCACTAGCCCCCACTAGCCCCACTAGCCTCACTGGGCCCCATCTTTATTTCTTCACAGACATGGTGCTCTCCCAGACACTCAGGTTATAGATAAAAATTAGTCAACGAAGATGTAAAAATAAGATTAGTGATGCATGTCACCAATAGTATATAATAGTAAGGAAACAAAAGAATACGGAAATTATACATTCATTAATTTATTAAATAATGTAGGTCTGTTGTATTTATAAATAAATCAATGCATTGTTTCCTTACCTTTTACTCAATTGGTGCCTATAAATCCTATATCATTTTTCATATCTTGTATTATACTTTTCATGTCAATGTGCAACTGCTGTCTGCAGGATTAGGTGTATTTGTGCCAAGGTCCAACTGACAAATTTAAAAGCTGATGGAAATTAAGATTTGAAACTATAACCATAGAAGCCTGATTAGCAACTCTGAATGATTGTGTGATTTGTATTATATCACTCAACTTTGGTGCAATAAACTAGCTGCTATGATGCTTCTCTTGGAACTATGGTGCTCTTTTTATAGAAATAAAGTACAAGCGTATATATTTGTAGCACTATTCAATATATCTTAAGTGGATAAAATGATGGAAGATGCAGCACAGCCAAATGGAGAAGTGCAGTGCACATGGATGATGGGGCTGGACTACCACATCAGCTTAGAATTGAATTTGTATGTGCTATTATGTGTGTGCTTATGTTAGCTCTTTGTGTATTTCTGTTATTTTTCTGACTTAAAATTACATATCTTATTGGTAATGACATGTCAAATTGCATTCTACTGAAGTACTTTGTAGTTCAGTTGCACATTGTGGATGGGGACTGGGGGAGGGGCCACTACTGTATAGCTATTAGCACCACCAATACTATTATGGATGGAATCACAATGCTCAGGAATGAAGCTAGAGAAATCCATCGCAGCACAATATTCTGCAGAGAGGGAGAATGGAGTGAAAAGGAGGGAGATTAAAACCTTGCACTACATGGTCATGTATGTGTACCTTGGCCATTGTGGTTGGCTTGCTGTCATCGGTCAGACTGGCGTGCTCTTTTTTCTGCACTGCATTATCATCAAGAAGGTTCTTCTTTAATGCCACCATCTGAACTGTTGATCCTGACGTGTCGCTGTTCTTTCCAAAATAGTACGTGAGAATTGGCTTTATCATTGCTGGACCTAGCTTAGGTCCCTCTGTGGTGGGTAAGAAGGTGGATGAAGGCGAGAAGGGAGGGAGGGGAATGGTGAGGGGGAATCATTTAAGGGGAATAATCAAGATAAAAAAAGATGGATGAGGATTAGGGCAGAGCAGAGGGTGGAAGGAGGTTGGGGGGGAGGGGGATTATTGTTACAATTTCTCTGTGGCATACCTTGTCCTCCTACTGAGATGGCTATGCCTGTAAACACAAGGAAGAGAGCCACCAATACAATGAACGTCCACACAGCAAAGGCCAGGTAGACCCAGAAAATATAGTACAGGGTAGTACTGTCGTACAGACTAGCTCCAATGCCACAATTAGCCACTGTATTGGAATGCAAGTGATTGAATAGCTCCAGCGTTTGCAGTATCCCTTACATGCCAGCAGTTGGACTCCTGTCCCAATGACGCTACCATGAAGGAGATTAAAAATCCAGCGTCTGGAAAGGGAAAGCTGGCTTTAATTTAATTGGAGCCATTTAGACATGCACTGGTATGCAGCCACAATCATCCAAAGTGCCCTCTGCCGGTAGTCATCATTATCCACCTTGTAGTCAACTATTACATGGGGCTATTTACGTACATAAACTGATGGTATAGCTGGAAGTGTAATCAGGGTGAAGAAATTACAGGGTTTTAGGGTCGCATGTGTCCTGACCCAAATTTTACACCCTTGAGTACCATCAAACACTCTTCATTGAAAAAAAAATGCGGGCTTGCCCCCCAGTCTACTTTTGCAGACAAGGCACACTTCACAGTACACACACACACACACACACACACACACACACACACACACACACACACACACACACACACACACAAACCTTGGGTGATCTGGTGAACACCTGAATGCTGATATGATGGGCTGTGCAAAAATAGAAATAGAATAGTTCACAGCTGACACTTCAGGTGTAGATGTGCAAGCTTCTTGCACAACAGTGTTACCTTGACAACTTACTCAAAAATACAAAAGACATACATGTATAATCTGCTACAGAGTTGTATGGTTCAATATAGAGTGCATGTATCAATGTTGTGTACATAAAGTGCAGTGTCACTCAGCTGACACATACCACAAGAAGTAATGCTTGATCACACTAATGCACAGTATGACCACACAAGGCTCAGTTGGTGATAGTGAAACGTGACAAACTGCTTACTTTCCTCCTCTCACATTATCATAGTAATAACTTATTGCTATGATGATGTGAGAGGATTACCATAGTTACACTGGCACACAAACTACATACAAACTACATTACGTGGTGTAAGACATGCAGGCCTGCAACAATTACATGTAGGAAAACAATGCATGTGGGACTCACATTTGCAATGTGTAAAGCCATGACGAGAATGCCAATTGCAAAATGGGCTATTGCAGATGGCCGGTTCTAAGAGAAGATAACAAGATGGAATGGGGAAGAGGCAGGAGCAGGAGAGATAGACGCAAAGGGGATGGGAAAGGAAGACAATTGGAGGGCGAGGTGTAGTAGGGTGGGAGAGGGAGAGGATACGGAAGAGAAGGGTATGATAAATTGACAAGAGGGGAATATACATGTGCTTACAGCAAATGCAATAAGTCCTTTTGTTGGTGCATTGGCTGCAAATATGAAGACAAACCCAGCTGCTCCTATGAACAGTGAGGCTAGCATTAGGAAGCGATGGACCTGGCATCCAGAATTCAAAGTACAATTGTCACTGGAAGTACTGCTTAAAGTTATAACTCACCTTAAACCATGTAGCGGGAAGAGGGGGTGGAGGGAGGGCTGGCTTCATCCAAGCTGCAAAGAATATTCCAGTAGTAGCCAATAGGGGCCATGCTATCAACATCAAAATGGCATGAATCTTTGTAAGAGCCTGTCGTGGATATGAGGATGCCACAGCAGCTCCACTAGCCGTGACAATGTTCACTGGTGAAGCTGTTTTTATCGGATTCTGAGAGTGCTGTGAAAGGCGCAGAGTACTGCCAGAGCCCACTGCATTCACCAAGGCAAGGTAAGAGGAAGTTCAAGAATTAAACATTACATACCTGGTTGGTTATCGACGGCTGCATACAACAGGTAATATGATGCATTGAGGGTCTTATCTTGAAGAGTATCTCCAGTGTCAATGAGCCGACTAAAACTGCATAAGTGTTAAACATTATGTGACCTATCTGTGCACATTAATGTATAATCATGTGTTACCCTTGGGGAACGTTTGTTCCCTATAAGGGTAACGCACAGGCTACGCCCCAAGTCCTTCACTATGTGGCATTATTATCTGATCCCAACATCCTCCTGTACTTAACTGATAGTACTCCATACATTTTACGGCATACACGTTACCCCTGGGGAACGTGTGTAAGACATTAAAAGTGCAGCCAAATGGTCTGGGCACTACCTGAAGGTTGAACTGATTTATCCAGTTTGCAGCCATTGCAAATGCATTGGTCCCTCACCAGTGTCGACCACCTCAAAACAAAGAGGGACCACCCGATTGTCATTATAATACAATTTACTTCAGCCAAAAGAATACCTGTACATTTGCAATGTTTGTGCAGCTACACAATAACCATCCTTGACATCAATGCATATTTTACACAACGTGACTCACACTTACATGTGTATTATGTTTCCTTGTAACGCTAGTCATGAGCACTTAGAATGCACCTGCCCCCTCATACCTGGACACGTGCACAATGCTTCACCTCCCACACAGACATGCACGAATATACTTACAGTCGCCCAGGTGCAATTAAATTTAACATGTACAATTGTGCTTTTAAAAAAATTCCCATCTGGAAATTCTCAATTTCTCAGTCAGACCCAGCCCCATATGTTGTCAAGATGTGTGCGTAGTTTTAGATGCATATTTGACGTGCCATTTTTGCAGATTGGAGCATGTGTACATTATCAGCATTTTCTCATAATTGGACAAACCTGCAACTTATTCGTCCATTAACAACCATTGCTGTGTGTGGGCAAACATTCTGTGTAATGAAATGAAAGACTTTTTGATGACCAGCAAACAGACACCATGCCCCTCCTACCTGCACAGTGTCCCGCACATCACTATATCCAGCAGTATTGTATGCGTCCACTACAGCAGCCCCACCAGCAGATGAAGAGTCAATGGCACAGGCCAGCACATCAGATAAGGCCTAGTGAGGAGGAATGATGCTAAATAGTGCCTCCGTACATGGTAATCACCCACCATCATTCCATTAGGGGAAAACCCAATAGCTACATAACCTTTGGCATTTCCCTCCAACACAAAGTCCAGGTACAGTGGATTGTAGCTGCTGGTCTTAACAGCAAAGTAGTAACTGCAAGATGCCCGAGTGCAGTTATCAGGAATTGTAGCAATAAATCTATATGGCTCTGAGCCCTGTAGGAGAACATATAAGTAGCCAGAATATTGCAGGTGGGACAGCTCACAGGTGCAGCAGGACATGTAAGGGAAGAGGGTGTGGTCATAGTAGTTGCCTGAACAGTTGGAGTTGTTTGAGCAGTTGGAGGTTGACCAATCTAATGTGATTGTTGCTAAGATGAGACCTTATTACCAGCAGGTAAGGGAACTTACAACACGAAGTGCTGTGGGACTCTTCACTGGGCCATCTACAGCATGGTATACAAGATTCAAGGTACTACCTGAACCCGCTGTGTGTATGTGTGTGTGTGTACAAACATGCATATTCAAGCACAGACAACACACGTGAATCACACACACACATGTGCAATAATAAAAATCATCAGCAATGGCAGCAAATAAAACTATGTACAGTACCTGGTGCATCATCAACAGCTGCATACAGTAAAGTGTATGATCCATTGAGTGTCTTGTCCTGAAGAGTATCTCCGGTGTCAATGAGCCGACTGAAGCTAAAGATGATTTATGTACACTTATCTAACACAGGTGCGCTTAATTTTTCCAATAAACCAATCAAGTGAATATTAGGTGCTCATAAATCAATATCAACACGTAATCTTTACATGAGAGATCTAAAGAATTCATGAATTCTTGTCTTATTGCTGCGGGGGGAAAATACTTCTACAATGTAGTATCTGTAATGGATCCATCACAGCTAAATGTTTCTATTAAACTTAAATGTACTTGAATTGTACTCACTAACAACATACTTATACATTTTAATCTGTGAGGAAAAGTTCCACAAATGTACAAAACTATTTTGAGGTTTCTAATTCTCAGTGCTATAGGAGTTCAAACCTGAATATGAAATATTTCATGATTGCAGGCCTTCTGCAAATAAAATTGCTGACAATGTGGGTCACAAATCGCATATCAATTCTAGTTGAAATCTTGTAAATGTCTGCAATCATGAAATATTATTAAAACGTAGGGGGGGGGGGGGGGGGGGGGGGGTGAATTTATGAAAATTACAAGCCTGCAGTCATGACACATCTACAATGTATGTCTGTAAATTCATAATTGCATGATTTCTGTACTCACTTTGTTCTTTTGTTTTTTTACACAATGAACAAATGTACAAAAGCACTCACAGTTTATTTGGAAGCCAATTGCACCACAAGTGAAGTCAACACATGGGCACTGGCATGGTTGAGTACATGAAAGGAATTATTATTTTTGTGTCGACGGGGCTATGGTTTGCACTGCATGGCTTCCTTACAACACTGCATACCAGTAATAAACATCGTGACGTAACTGGTTGATGCTGCTACTGTGTGCAAACGTACACTAGGGATTGGATTAGTGGGCAGAAGCCACAAAGGCGCTTCCTATGCACATAATGTATTGAATAGCAGGAAACCAAGCATTCGTGTCAAGAGTATCAGAGCAGTGCACTCACTACATGACTTGCTTGCTAAAGGGACTGAGTAAAAGGTATTACATTTGCTTTAATCAACCTTGTTAGTACGAGTTCACTCTACATGTAGCTAGCAGATGTGTAGGTGTGTGGTCAGCTAGGTGTGTGGTCAGCTAGGTGTGTGGCCAGCTAGGAGTATGGTCAGCTATGTGTGTGGTCAGCTGGGTGTGTGGTCAGCTGGGTGTGTGGTCAGCTGGGTGTGTGGTCAGCTAGGTGCCAGCTAGGTGTGTGGTCAGCTGGGTGTGTGGTCAGCTAGGTGCCAGCTAGGTGTGTGGTCAGCTGGGTGTGTGGTCAGCTAGGTGTCAGCCAGTGGCGACCTGGCTACTTTATGGCAGGGGGGGGCACACATGAGAACGGCGCCCCCCCCCCCCCCCCTTCCCCCCCCCCGGGGCGTTGTTAATGAATAGCTGTCCGCCTTCGGCCGATTCAACGAGCGGGGGGGGGGGGGGGGGGGGGGGGGAAGGTGACAGTGATTGTCCGTGCACATGGCGAGTTAATTTGTTAATTTAATCAAGATTTATAACGATTAAATCGGACGATTGATCGAGCGCTAGCGCTTGATAATACATTGACCTGACGCCTGGCGCCCTTCGGTGCCCATGGCGCCCCACGTCATAAAGCGGCAGGTGGGTTGGTGCCCCCCCTGGCCCCCCCGGCCAGGCTGCCACTGGTGTCAGCTAGGTGTGTGGTCAGCTAGGTGTGTGGTCAGGTAGGTGTCAGCTAGGTGTGTGGCCAGCTACATGTAGGTGTGTGGTCAGCTAGGTGTGTGGCCAGCTAGGTGTGTGGCTAGCTAGGTGTGTGGCCTGTTGAAGGGCAAGGCAGTCAAAGCTTTTTAGTGCATCTTAGCAAAAGACCAAGCCATGACCACATTCTGTTGCATTTGCCAAGCACTACATACATGTTCAGGTAAGTACACTAGTCAACACAAGGATAAATATTCTTATAGGGTCCTCATAGTCTCATTTTCACACACACACACACACACACACACACACACACACACACACACACACACACACACACACACCACACACACACACACACACACACCACACACACACACACACACACACACACACCACACACACACACACACACACCACACACACACACACACACACACACACACACACACACACACACACACACACACACACACACACACACGTCATACGTGCAGGTATCTTTATAGTAATAGAATTCTCAGATCATACATATACAGTGACAGTCCCACAACAAGGGATTCCAGGAAGGGCGGTGCCTTGTTTACAGCGGTACGTAGTTAATTATGGCCAGACTAATTCAATTGTGGTGACTGCTGTTCAGTATAACCATAAATTCTCACATTTCAGATTTATGCAATCGTATGGTGATTTAATTTGTACGTAGGCAGAATCAGATCAATTTCGTTCTAAAATGCATTGGCGGTTATGAGGATCAAGGTGACGTGTACTCAGTACACTGGCGGAGCCAGCCCTGGTTTTATTGTGCTGGGGGGGGGGGGGGGGGGGGGGGGCAACTTAAGTTAAGGGGAGGGGAGGGAAAATGGACTTTCCTTCCAGACTTTCCTGAAAATCGTTCCAGTCGAATCGTGTTGGGCCAGTGCAAATTGTAATAACGATTATACTCTATGTATTTAACAGTAGTTAAGCCCTGATATTATCACCCTTGTTGCATGCTTCTCAGATCATAGATAGTTTCAATAGGAAAAGGTTAGTAACGTACGTAAATTAAATAAATGAAATGATTAATTTGTTGAATGGAACAACTAATCGTCACTGCACAATTTGCGTGACACATTAATGATCCCATACTGTACCAACGATATAAACCACGTATCAAAAACATGTATCAAAAACATGTATCATATTGCAAAACATGGGCGATGCACTGGTTTACCTACCTACAGTATATCCTTCCATTAGTGAAATTTACCGAGTAAGGACATAGGTTCTGTTGGGTACAAGAAGCGGCAATTTAAAACGCATACGCTGTGTACATTATACATCAGTGCAGATGCGTCATGCGCGTCTCGTTTTGTCTACCTGAATATTGTCTCGCTGGTTGGAATAGGATTGTGCATTATATGCATCGATAAATGAAACACCCCCAGCCGCCGTTTGGTCGATGGCACACGCCAATACGTCAGAGTCAGCCTTGGAGGACGAAAATTGACAAATCATTGATATACTATGTATAAAATCGTTACGTACGTACGAGGCTTTTTAAAGGTACTAGGTTACTTACCATTCCACCCGAGGAAGAAAGACCAAGCGCTACGTACCCGACTGCGGTACCTTCGATCCAAAAATCTACGTACGTTGGGTCACTGGAGTGAATTTTAGTGGCGACATAGTAGTCGCAGTTGTGTTGCTGGCAATTGTCAGGAACCGTAGCGGTGAACGTGTAGGGTCCTGTACCCTGTCCAGGCGTACGCATACCGTTAAAACATGCAGGTGAACACTCGTTGCATATCGACTTACAGGAGCTTGAGGACAAGCAGCGTTCGTGGAGTAAATCACCTCCAGAAGGATCCATACACAGAACACTCGTATTGTCCTCAACATCGTACTGACTACTGGTACTACCGTAATAACGATCGGTCGTTGGCTTGCTTAATCTTTACTGTTCCAGAATCAGAATCAGAAACCTCTAATGGTTGTGTAGAGAGGTAAATTAAAAATTTCGACATAATTCTTTATATATCACAACCAAAAATATTTACCCGTAACGGTGACCGTAAACGGACTGTTACAGTTACCAAGTACATCCCGTAACATCGAATACTTCACTACCTGAACCGAGACTGAATGTTGCAATTCCCGTAACGATGCCGTAAAAACAGTCTATATAAGTACTGAAATCGGTGTCGATACAGTACCGTAACAGTTCCTGTTACGAGATAGTTTAATTACAGTGCCCTACAGTAACAATGGAAGCACCTTTGCCCTCTATCAAGACCAACCCTTCTTTAAAGCTATGTGGCCAAAAATATCATGAAAAGCAAAACGAATTACAAACAATACGAATTTGTACAATACAAATGTCATGCTGAAACATTGTTTTGACTTCAATTGTATCCTTCCTCTCAATAGAATGACAAGTGCTTGCTTTACAAAGTTGATAGCCTTCTCTACATTTGTGGACCAAGAAACAGCCATGTGAACATTCCTGGTTTGTATGAAGAAGATGGTCCTAGATAGCACGTAAAGAGGATAGTCGAACTGGTCACACAGCAATCCTCCTGTAGAAGTGCCATTTCTTCAAATCCTCTTGTGCCATTATTCAGTTGTGTCACAGTAGTTATGAGTTCACCATATTGAAACTGCAAAAAAATATGAGCAATGAACACAGCACACAATAGTTCCCCTAACATACCTGCCCATCCAAACACACACTTACATGTAAATCCCGTCCTCCACCCTAACACACCCTTACATCCAGTCCATACTAACACACCCCTTACATCCAGTCCTCCACCCTAACACACCCTTACATCCACAGTCCATACTAACACACCCTTACATCCACAGTCCACCCTAACACACCCTTTCAACACACCCTTACATCCAGTCCATACTAACACACCCCTTACATCCATGGTCCACCCTAACACACCACACCCTTACATCACAGTCCATACGAACACACCCCTTAAATCCATAGTCCATCCTAACACACCCCTTAAATCCATAGTCCATCCTAACACACCCTTACATTCAGTCCATCCTAACACACCCTTACATCCACAGTCCACCCTAACACACCCTTACATCCACAGTCCATACTAACACACCCTTACATTCACAGTCCATCCTAACACACCCTTACATCCACAGTCCACCCTAACGTACCCTTACATCCACAGTCCATCCTAACACACCCTTACATCCACAGTCCACCCTAACAAACGCTTACATCCACAGCCCACCCTAACACCCTTACATCCACAACTGTCCACCCTAACACACCCTTACAACACACCTTTACACCCATGGTCCACACTAACACGCACCCTACATCCACACTCCATACTAACACACCCTTACAGTCACAGTCCACCTCAACACCCTTACATCCAGTCCACCCTAGCACCCTTACATCCAGTCCACCCTAACACACCCTTACAACACACCCTTACATCCACAGTCCACCCTAATACACCCTTACATTCACAGTCCATCCACAGTCCACCCTAATACACCCTTACATTCACAGTCCATCCTAACACACCCTTACATTCACAGTCCATCCTAACACACCCTTACATTCACAGTCCATCCTAACACACCCTTACATTCACAGTCCATCCTAACACACCCTTACATCCACAGTCCACCCTAACACACTCTTACATTCACAGTCCATCCTAACACACCCTTACATCCACAGTCCACCCTAAATAGTCCACCCTAACACACCCTTACATCCACAGTCCACCCTAACACACCCTTACATCCACAGTCCATACTAACACACCCTTACATTCACAGTCCACCCTAACACATCCTTACATCGACAGTCCATACTAACACACCCCTTGAATCCATAGTCCACCCTAACACACCCTTACATTCACAGTCCACCCTAACACACCCTTACATCCACAGTCCACCCTAACATACCCTTACATCCACAGTCCATCCTAACACACCCTTACATCCACAGTCCACCCTAACATACGCTTACATCCACAGCCCACCCTAACACCCTTACATCCACAACTGTCCACCCTAACACACCCTTACAACACACCTTTACACCCATGGTCCACACTAACATGCACCCTACATCCACACTCCATACTAACACACCCTTACAGTCACAGTCCACCTCAACACCCTTACATCCAGTCCACCCTAGCACCCTTACATCCAGTCCACCCTAACACACCCTTACAACACACCCTTACATCCACAGTCCACCCTAATACACCCTTACATTCCACAGTCCACCCTAATACACCCTTACATTCACAGTCCATCCGCCTAACACACCCTTACATCCACAGTCCACCCTAACACACTCTTACATCCACAGTCCACCCTAATACACCCTTACATCCACAGTCCACCCTAACACACCCTTATATCCACAGTCCACCGTTACGCGTACTTGTGAAAGTGAACTTGTAAATCACATTGAAGGGTGAATTTATCAAGCAAATGTTGCACCAAGATTTCTTGTTGTTTTGTTGTAAGATGTCTGTAACAATGACTAGTGAATGCAAATTTATTAAAACAAAGTAATAACCTTTTGAGGTGTTCCTGCACAATGTATCTTTTCTGTCCAGATGCTCATAGAACTTCTTCTGACCACTGCCACCAGTCCACTCTAGTAACGAATGAACGACATTATTACAAAGCAATTTTAAGTGTTACTACTGCACTTGCCTGGACAGATGTAGTTAATAACCCTTTGGATCTTGACAAAAGTAGTTAGATATGTGGCACTTTTATTGCCATCAATGTGTGCTGCAACTTTGCAGAATTATGACACCTGAGTAAAAGAAGTTTAGAATATTTATAACAAACGTTTCAAATTGCAACTACGTTTACCACTATACCTCATCCAAAGCTATATGCTTCCATGAATGGGCATGTCAATCTTGTACTGCATGTACTCAGTACTAGTATTATTACGGTAGGTGAACAAACACATGTCAACTCACTGTTCACCTGCTTAGATCGTGCGCTGCGCTAAACAAGCTATAACGTCACAATCAAATAATAACAACTTGCATACCTCGCGCACCTCTCCATTATGCATCGTCCATTTGAAGCTGCGCATGAATTGGAATACTAGTAATTTGCAAGCTAGCTCCGCATTGGAACGTCTGTAACTGCCCATATATCGAGATCGCAATCCATTCGTTAACCTGGCAATCGGAAAGTATATTAACTTCGAAAGGGTAGCACTTCCAACGTATGGGGGGTGATCACTGCCATAATTCGACACGCGCTCGCTTTTCGTATTCGGGTCGCGCCATCTCGTATTCGGGTCGCGCCATCTCGTATTCGGGTCGCGCCGTCTCGTATTCGGGTCGTGCCATCTCGTATTCGGGTCGTGCCGTCTCGTATTTGGGTGGTGCCATCTCGTTACAGCTCCGTAACAGTACGTTAGGTAAGAACGTTCCGTTACAGCTCCGTTACAGACATGACATCACTTAGCCGTTTATTGTCGTGATTGCATAATACCATTGCCATCGTTCCGTACCAGGCTACGGTTTGGATCCAGGGAATTTGTTTTGCTTGTATAGTATACATTAAATCAGCCGAGTGCCGGCAGTACGCTCAGCTCCTTCCTCTCCGTGCATCTTCTAATTGGACAGTACGTAGGAACGGTACGTTCTGACCATGCAAGTCACATGCATATGACGACGATCTGTATAACTCAGCTCGTTTACCAATGGAAACAGTTACAGACATCAATGGTGTTCAGTTGGTAACTGTGTAGATATATTCATGCAGAGATCTAATACATCTGGAGATGTCTAGGTTGTCCCAGCGCGCTCACGAATGTCAAACAAATTCGTGTGTCAGTGAACACACAGTGCTGGCTAACAGTAGAAGGAGCTGCAAGGGGAAAATGAGATCATGATAAAAGCTTGTAATAACCATCTTATACAAGATTGCCCCCTGCCATTGTCCCCTCTCCTTCCAGACCTACTCAGATGTGTTAAACCTTAAATCCCCAGGTCCAAGTCCCTACGCATAGGCAGTGCCGTTGAGAGGGGGGGGGTAAGGGAGTACACTACCCCGGGCCCTGCGGCACAAAGGGGGCCCCGCGATCCCTAAGAAAAAAAATTTTTTTTTCAATTGTGTGCGACGACCCTTTTGTCATCAATTGAGCACTGAATTTTTCCACTCACTGCCACTGTTAGTCTGTACTGACTTTTTTTTTTTTTTTTTGCACGCAAGCAACCCCCCCCACTTGTTGAACCGGCCGAAAGCGGACAGCACCCCCCCCCCCCCCCCCGCTTGTTAAATCGGCCGAAAGCGGACAGCACCCCCCCCCCCCCCCCCCCCCCCCCGCTCGTTAAATCGGCCGAAAGCGGACAGCACCCCCCCCCCCCGCTCGTTAAATCGGCCGAAAGCGGTACTGGGTCAGGGGGGCCCCCGTGAGCGTCCTTCCCTGGGCCCCCACCTGGCTCTCAACGGGCCTGCGCATAGGACCAATATTTGAAAATTCTGCAGGTGTTTGGCATCCAATTCTGTACTGTTGTTTGATGTGTCTATCGCGCTAAATTTCAAATCTAATTTTTAAATCACACGCTTGGTTACATGATGTAAAAAAAATGCATGTGGTTCTTAAAAATGCATTGGAGAATTTAATTCTCACAGAAAAAAGAAAATGTACAACAAGTATAACTTTTTTTGAATGTTTTTTGAAGCATGATGTGTGTGCTACTTAAAACAGTCTATGGCAGTGATTGGTTTTGCCATATTTACCAAAAACGCACTGTACGTTTTCAAGATTTTGTCCATTCTATTTGCTATTCCAGCAACAAGCGATTGACAAATACCTATCCTTCATACGTTTGTCGAGCTAGCAAATTCCAAATCTACAATCTACATTTTTATTTGCTTAGTGCTGTTTTCCATTAACATGTTATTCTGCTCTTTGTAACATTATGTGTTGGTACTTGAAGTTGGTTTGCGATTTACCGAAAATGCATCTTTTAGCAATGCACTATTGACTGTAGTTGAATCTGAATTGCAAGGAAGCACCAGTATTTTCTGAATTGATAACCATTTCTACAATACAATGAGATTTTGATTTGTTCTCTGCTCATGTGAGTTTGCTAAAAATTAAATTTTACTTGTGTCCTAAGCGTAGGACAACGGGGGATTAAAGGTAAAATTAATTGGTGGAATATCGCAGTACAATGCACTGCAAAGCTAGTGCTAGTATGAGGCTGCATAAACCAACTATCACATTAAAACTTTGTGTGGGAGGGCATATCCCCTCCCCTCTGCCTTGAAACTGTCCTAATTGAAATCCTAGATTTTTTTCCTCATGAATTGCAAGTAGGTTTTGTAGACATAGAAATAAATACACCCCTGTTCCACAGAAAAAAGAGTTTACAAGCCCACAGCCTACTCAATCTGGCAAGGACATGCTGCAAACCTACTTGTGTGTTTGGGGTTGGTGGAACCAATGCTGCTTGCAGCTACAGTATCTGGCTACCACGGTAACTGGGGGATGCAGGAACAGCAACTGTTGCCACAGCAGAGTAGTTACCACCTCCACTTGATCTATCCACTGTGAACACCAGGATGATCCCACTAGGTTCCCACAGCACCACTAGACATCCTCACTGATATATATGATTATGCATTGATGCAGCATAAAAACCATCTCTGTGCTGAAGGGAGAGGGGAGAATAGGTGATATAATAATACTTGCATATGCGTCTACAATACAACCCACACTACAATAGTACCGTCCAATCCTTTATATTAATCTGCATGCATGCTATACTGTACTATGGGTATTATTTGTTTGCACACCCTTACCCAATCAATGATTTTACACCATCCCCACAATATTAGTACACAGAAAACCATCCTCATATCCACCTTTATTGGTAGCCATTGGTGCACAATGAATGTGCTCAAGATGCCCAGCAGGTCACAACATACAATGTTATAGGTGGACTCAATTCCCTACACCAACACTGCTTGTGCGGGAGAGGAGGGGGTGAATAAGATGACATCACACAAGAGATTGCATACATTGTATGCTTCTACTCTGTCACACATGCACCATATACAAGGTTCATAACACAGCTTCCCCACACTGAACACCTGCTATCCTCATATCCACAGTCTGGCACACAAAAATTGTACCATGCAGGTGGTACATTTTTTGGTAGCCTTACACAAAACATTTACCAGGTTTGCCCACAACAGTGGATATGTGGTTTATATATACAATACAGTGTTATTAGGTCATATTGGTTTGCCTATAAGGTACACACCCATTTTGAAAGGGCCTACATGATCAAATTCGTGCATTGTTCTATTACTGAAACATCTTTAGCAACCTCAGTCATAATATACTTCAACCTTTTTAACCTCCAATCGCCCTAGGACTAACTAAGGTGCTGAAAAAAACAAATGGCTGCTTTTAAAACTCTAACAATGTTTCGTCTTATTTAGTATTTAGTGCATGCTACTTGGTTTTCCATTATCTTTCATCTTGTGTTACAAGATGAAAGCATACAGACATTGCACATCCATCAATTTGTGGGCATTACAGCGAAAATGGGAAACAACTTCATCGTTGGTGATGCTGTTGTAGGAAAGATTTAAAATGAAATAAAAAGAATCAGAATTGTTCTAGAAGTGTTGCACAGGTCATCGGAGCAGGTCACCAGTGTCAGAATCGCATAAAGTGGTCGGATGGCACAACCACGGATGAAACAGTTCGGGGCATTGATAAAGAAGGCTTAGTTAGAGTGATGTGACAATACAGAAAGCGGAAGTGTTGCAATCTTGATGAGGATGCCGAAGGCCTCTTTTAGTCATTTGGAAAGTGAAACTACCCTCAGCAGTGACAAGGAGCCGGTGATACAAGCAATCAAAGAGAACAAGTTTGTGACTGGGGGGCAGGTCCAATGAAATTACTTCCTTAATTACTTTAGTGGTAGTGCAGAACACATAGAGGGGTCAATCTTAACCAATCCATCAAACATGTGTCTGAGTTTCAGAAACAAAATACTAAACATACTAACACATATGTAAGGATATAAATAATTAACTCTTGACCTCAATAATTTCATGCTTTATGAGTTGACCACAATTCTAACCACTTATGTAAACAAGACTATTATCTTTTTCTACATAAGTGCCTTTGTGACCTTTTTTTTTTTTTTTTACATCCACAGCTGGCATCTATAGCTACCTTCCTATCTTTCAAATTCACCTTAGGAACAGATAAGTACGTGCCAATATCAATTTGAAGCCTAGATTTTACTACCAATTATAAATGGACACTTTTTTCTCATTTTTTCTTGAAGCAATATTAAGTACCTAGTCTTGGTGTCCTATGTTCAAGATTGCTATATGTAATGCCAAGGTGCTATTGAACTGCATTGCGCTGAAGTACAACTCTTAAGAATCCTTACAAAGGCTATTATTAACCTCAATGCCTCAATTCCTTTAGTGCTCGTAAAATAAGATAAAATAAAATAATTCTTGGCTTGCATGTGATGCAATGACGTGGGGGGGGGGGGGGGGGGGGGGGGGGGGCACCTTACGATTAACATAGCACTATTTTGGATCCTTGCATGTTGTACATGTCAATAGTGCCTTTTCCTCGGTGAAAACACTGGAGGCTCTAAACAGCCATGGAGCAACTTAAGGTTTCCCTAAGCATTTATTAACCATGTGGGCTACAGGAGAGTCTGAGGATATGAATTGGTGATCACATTCTGCTTGAGGCAACAACTGTCCATACAGGCCAAGAAGAACCTCAAATTCATCATATCAAACTGCGGCTCCACAGCCAAGCATTCACCCATGTCACCATAAGAGGTAGCATGTCAAACGACCGCACATGATTGTGAAAACGTTAGTGTAGTCGATATTGCACCAAGGTTCGCTGGCAATGGAATGTGACATGGTACACTGACTGTTGGTGGTATCACATGTTTGGAACCATTTTTTGGGATCTGCACTGTTGATGCCTATATGGCCTACAAATATGAGTCTGAGCAGGCTTTTTCAGATCCCAAAGATGTTGACAGCTTTATTGCATTCATTGGCAAACTGGGTCACCAGCTGATTTTTAATGAATATCTAGAAGATGGGCGAACAGTTTGCCGACATTCAAATGAAGAGGAAGTCATTGAGGAGGCAACTATAATTCTATTTCTAGATGTACATGTATGTATTTGTATTATTTTTTCTCTGCATTTTAGGCCTATGACGGTCACACTACTCACCACTAATTATGTACAACCAATGTATCAGATGAAAACTGAATCAACACCTTATGTGCAATGAAAGTGCACAGCATGCCATTCGAAATGCTCCTACTGTTGTTGGTTGCAGTAATATTGCTGCAAACACAATAATGGTATTCAATAATCCGTGATGAGAAAGGGTTAACCAATTCAAAGTATGTATGTGTAATTACTATTTTATATCCATTTCAACACTTTATAACACCGCATCCATGAGAGACATGGGGAAATTTTGGGGCATTTGTGAATATTGATAATTCCCTCCTATCGTTTTTTTGACTGGAAAAAAATATGATCAGAAAGCTCACCCATTTGTAAATAGTAATTTCTACTTTTTCTGCAATGGTGCTCTATAAATAACTCCCTGTTACATGAAAATATCGAATGGGTACGTGATGTGGTAAATGCCCTCGCATACACTTTTTTCAGGGTCATGTTTCCCACCACCTTGAGTATTACTGAATCAAAATTGCTGGGTTATACAACTATAGGAGGGTACATAAAAACAAGCCAAAGCTTCTATTGCACTCGATTTCAGCAGTAAGTTACAAGACATTTTCGCTCGCAGTAGACAGGGGGCGTGGTCCACTCATCCAAAGTGCCAGCGAAGGCAGGTTTTGCAAGTTATCCAAAGTGCCAGCGAAGGCAGGTTTTGCAAGTTCTACCAAAACATACAGTCTGTACCTGTCTGGATAGAGTCATGGTATGTTATTTAGTAAAACAGGAAGAAAGATTCTTGAAGTCTGCCCACGCAAAAATTCACTCGCGGTAATGCCGTTTTCTTATTTCATTACCTTGCACTGCATATCACACTGACCGTGAGAGTTGATAACTTAGAGCCATAATTTTAAACCATTTTCACATAGTTTCATACAGTTTTTACGCATTTATTGTAATGCTCTAGAAGCAATATGTTATTTTAAAAATCTGTATCTCGTACGCGATAACGCTAGAACCAATCAACTATGCAATGATGTTTCGAGCCAATGGTATGTCTGTTTGAGATACAAAAAATGCAACATGCCTCATAACAGTACATGTAGTGAAATCTCCACTTAAAACCAAGCAATTCTATCTAGAGGGAATTAATCATTTTTCGGTTTGCCCCAAAATAGACTAAATTTCCCCGCGTTTCTCGTGGATGCGGTGATAAATAACCCTACATTTGTGTATTAAAATCATGAAATGTAATTGGTTAATGGAAAGAGTGCTCATAAACTCACTATGGCTAGCTCAAATATAAATTCTCCTCCTGAATGCTAATTTTACTCTTCATGTAAATGCAATCATTTATAGTTTGAAGCACAATGTATGTCCCCTGAAATAGAGCACATATGGGTGTGAAGTTAAAAGCAAAAAAAAAAAAAAAAAAAAAACAACTGATTCACTTTCTCCACTTAATTTACAAAAAAAACTCATTCTGCTACAGTAATATCGAAAAATAAATGAATTGTTAATGGTAGATCGAACAAACACCTACATGTAGCCTTGTAGGCAAAAAGTGCTGTTTTAGCCTACGTGTAGGTGTTCTATTGCAACCTATGGTCCTTGCATTCAATACCATATAAAATGTTGAACTTGAATAATGTAACATCATAAGGCTTCGTTTTTAATTTGCTTTGGAGCTCATTCTACCATTGGCTCTTTAGATACACAATTAAGATGGAGGAGTGTACAAAAATTGCCTACAATTCCTAATGAAAGGTAGGAAATCGTGTTCCTAATGAAAGGTAGGAAATCGTGTGTGTTCGCTGTGTACATTGGCCTATATATTATTGTATGGGATAGATGGCCCTTCGTTTATAATAATAAAATCTTATAATATTTGAATCATAATAACTTCTGAACGGTTAAGGCTATCGACTTCCTATTGTCAACACTGCATACCACACCACTGGGTTCAAACCCGCCATAACTTTCTGTAGGAGTAATCAAATCGCTTCAAATTCGGTTTGTAGGTAGAGAGGTCCTATATCTATCTATTTGTTCTGTTCGTTAATTTTTATCCACCCGTTACGGAGATACAGTTGAACAAACTATGTGCACATTTTCGCGCTCGATTTGCACCACAGATTTGGGCAAATTGCATTCCGCTCAATGTATGAGGAGGCGGGGATTATAACATTGGCGCGAATCAAGCAGGAAAACGTGCACGAAGTTTGTTCAACTGCATCTCCGTAACGGATGCATAAAAATTAACAAACAGAACAAATCGATAGATATAGGACCTCTCTACCTACAAACCTAATTTGAAGCGATTTGATTACTCCTACAGAAAGTTATGGCGGGTTTGAACCCGGTGGGGTATCGGATGTTGCAATACTGGCACGGAGCAAGTGCAAGACCCCAAAATGTATTTTACCGTAGAGAAATGGTGTGGTACGAAGTGCTGAAAATAGGAAGTCGATAGCCTTAACCATTCAGAAGTTATTATGATTCAAATGCAAAGCAATTTTATAAGATTTTATAATCATAAACGAAGGGTCATTTTCTTGGAAACTGTCCCATATGATGTATGTATTCCTTCACTCGCTGTATACCATTTAGTGAATCCAAGTCAAGGAGCTAACTATTGCCTTGGTGAGGACATGACCCATGCTGCATGGACAGTCTGGCCAGTATGTGTGCGTGGAGCTTTGAGCACCCCTTAGTAGAATTTACAGGGTTTCAAATATACAGGTTGCTTTTTTCAGCACGCAGGTAGCCCAATACTTATACCTGCACTTGGTGCAGGTGAACATTCTAGCGGTTAATATGCATGCAGCATAAACAATATGCATGTGCGTAAGTAATAAGCTACATGGCATGGTTAAAAAGTACTGATATGCATGTACGCAAGCACAAGTGAGTACCCACAAGAGTGCTGTCTTGTTCACATTAAAGTTACTCGCAAGTGCTGTCTCGTTCACGTTTAGCAACTTTCGTCCACACACTTAATAACTCAAAGGTGGACCACATGCCCTACACATCAAATTCATTTCGATACTCTTGAGGGAGAATATCACACAATTGCACAAATGATGATACCTCACACATGCATCATATACAATATATCACATAGCTTCCCCACACAGAACACTTACCATCCTCATATCCACAACAGTCCCACACACACAATCACTCAGTGGGCATCAACTTGTGTTGTGTAGCCTGACTTTGATGCCCTCTGAAAGTTCACAATGCTGTAGGTGGATCCCATGCCCTACACTGACACAGCATCAAATTCATCTCCTAAGGGGGGGGGGGGGGGGGGGAAGAGATTAGGATGACATCAGACCAGAGATAGCACACAATGATAGTTGCATGTGCTTCTACCATGCAACCCACATTGCTCATCAATGTCATACAGCCTCCCCAAACTGAAATAGAACACCTAACTTCCAAACAACACAGAAATGATGTAATCAACTATGTGTTGCATTGCATGGGTAATGATCAGCAGATGCTAAGCTCAGAAACCCTACTGCTACGTGCAGTACACTAATAGTGCAGCACCTTACATACTGATAGTGAAATTAATGAAGGGGAATAATGCACGTAAATCAAGGTGATACCACGTGTCTTCCCTCCCGCTCTCTCTAGCTCTCCCCATTTCATCTTTCAGAACAACCACTGTCTCTTACATGCGCTTGACTTACGTCATAGCAAAGCCACATCCATATTGAGCCCTGATGTTGCATGTGATCAGATCCAAAAACAAATCTGAGCCCCTTTCCTCGTCATCTATTAATATTAAACACGTTAATACCAATTACGTCGCTGTGAGCTCGGGTTTCATCATGTACCGTCTTAATGATGACTCCAAATTTCCACAACGGAGTATTTCTGCAGTGTTCAAGTGCTTTTCGCACCCTGGTCTGCCAGGTCGGACTGCGAGCGTTTGTTGTTGTCGCGACGCCATTTTAATACGCGCACGTGGCTTTGTGGTCTACGGTGAATTCATTTGATACTGGTAAGTAGTTTCGGATAAAACGTTGAACAGTTCATGTCATGACTGATGTCAAACGTTAACAACTATGGAGCAAACTTGCTATTTAAAGTTTAGGCAAGTTTCGAAGCAATGTAAGAAGATGATTTTTTAAAAGGCCTTGAATGAGCCGGTGTCATAGATTCATAGTCAGTACTAGTAGCTAAACGCTGGCCAATAATTCGCGCCAAGATAAATAATATCACAATCTACTTGCTACTTACACAGATTGATAATTAGTGCACATCCATGATGGAGGAACACTTTTTTGCTGAATGCACCTGAAATGGTACTGACCACTGTTGGAATTTGTATTACATTGTATTCTGGTAACCTACTTGTGCATATTAATATATTACATTTATTTCAAAGCTGGGAAACCTTTTATGCAACCCCAATATGATATGGGTATGAAGTGGTGGACTGGTAGTATTTTCGTATCACACACTGTACTCAGCAAGTGGAGCTCTTGTTCTTTAAATTCTCACCAGTTGAAAGCATTACTTAGCACATACACGAGCATTTCATTAAAAATATATATATAATGCATGGCTGAAATCTGATATGAGAGTTTGAAATATATTGAGATAAATAGGATCCATATTGTCTGAGTAATGTCACATAAACACAAATTCACATTGTTTGTCGTGCCTGGCATATATACTTCAGGAATAAGGTTATATAATGCAAAGGTTATTCCCAAACTAATTACTTGGATGTCCTTTTACTACCCAAGCCTGTTCAGTGATACGAAGATAGAAATATTGCAACCTGTACCGCCTAAATCCCCCATGTTGATGGAGTGTTAATTGGACAAGTGGCGAAGATGGACCTTAAGCTTACATGTAATTACTGATCAGTTACGGAAAGTACACACACGCATTGGAAGTAATTGCCACTTACTGTTGTTACATCCTCTGACAGTGTTGATTGGTATATAGGTATATGATTTATAAATTTAATAATCTATATTGCTTGTAAGCATCAGCTTTCCTTGACCAAAAATGTAGCCAGTATGTCCCATTCAAACGGTACTGAATAATATTATAAGAAACATTTGGATGCAGAAATTTCACCGCCTGCCTTTACTTAGCATGATATGTGTCCCAATAATAGATTAATATGCCTTCTGCACTTCACCTTATCGGCTAAAGATTAGCAAATTATAAGATTGTGAGCTGATTGAGACACGTACTTCAGTAATGAGCTATCATTATCATCACTGTTCAGCTGTGCAGATGTTATTAGTTTGGATGACATAATGAGAACGCTGTAGGCAGGAAGAACAGTATAGGAAAACAATCGGGCGAGTCATCCTAGTGTGGAATGTAGTTACATTCTATACGGGGGGGAGGGGGGGGGGGGGGGGGGAGGACAATTTACCCTCATGACCTATACAAGTTTCGTAACGTATAGATGTCAGTTAAATTCTGAACTAACTCGTAGGCCAAGGAATTAAATGTGTCCCAGGACAGTTTGCTCTTCACCACGAATTGATGTGCCCTATGATTTCAATATGAACTGCCATAACATAAATTAATACATCAAGGACAGGAATGAGCAGTATCACAATCAATGTTTATGAGCTATAAACATTGATTGTGATACTGCTCATTCCTGTCCTTGCTGCGGACTATGTATAGTTTGAAATCAAAATTTACGGCACAATGTCGGACCGCTTACTCCGTTGGGGGACAATTTACTCTAGAGTAAAATGTCCGGTTAGGACAATTTACTCCGGAGTAAAACCTCCGGTTAGGACAATTTACTCCGGAGTAAAACGTCCGGTTAGGACAATTTACTTCGGAGTAAAATATCCGGTTAGGACAAGTTACTCCGACGGACACTTTCCTCCGTGACAGCACTATATGTCAAAGCATGTGTACATAAAAGAGGTGTATCGAGCCTACATTTCAGCGATTTCAGAATGGAACAATAAAAATTTGAGATTTCTTTGTGAATGAGGAATAATTATAAAAAATATAAAAAAACTTGTCACCATGTTTTTGGTCTTATAATGATCGTCCTAGACCAAAATTTTTGGTGCAATTAAATAATTCATTTTAGATACTATCCCCCTCCCCCCCCCCCCCCCCCCCCCCCCCCCCCCAAAAAAAAAAAAAAAAAAAATTGTAATGTCATAGCTATATCCCATGGGCATCACATTTGACCCGACTGGTAGGGATTAGTCTCCATTCATTAAAAAAAAAACTTTAGCAAGCATGGAGTACTTCTATAGAGCACTAACTTGAGATGTCAAGCATGCACTTCTAGCTGCTAGATTTACTGCACTTCAAGCTGCTATAGGATGGAGTATAAAAGACTGCGAAACAATGGTCTAACAATAATAAAGCCCTATATTTAGCAAGTTGTACTTTATCATAAGCTACATATAGGATAATTTTGAAAACACCAACTTTCTAAAGCCGCGGAATGGTTTTGTACTTACTTGTATATGTTATCAGTTGGGAACAATTCCATGCAAAAAGATCCATCAACAATAAAAATGTAGAATTGATTCTTCTCAATTGAGCTGGGTCCATGCATAGATCCTGTTCAGTTATAATTATGCCAACATGATCTCGAGCCATTGTCCGTTTCTCTTTGTCATGTGCATTGTTTCTAGACGTGTAGTTTACTTATTGCTAAGATTGTGTGTTCAATTTATGTGTGCATTTCCATTGTATCTTAATGGTGTCATTGTGAGGCCTTTTCATAATCACCCCCAATTATACAATGTATTCACTTGTTTTTTCACCCGGCACAATTGTCTAGTAACAGTTTGCAAAGCTGACATTAATATTTAATCACCGGTTCACTTATCTGTCAACAAATTTATCACTGCAAAGCTGACAAATGCAATGCTATGGTTGTTAAGAGGATGAACGTAAGTCGTGCTGTACACCATCTGCTATGGAAGGTACTGTGTCGAACCGAGTCATAATCATCATTTTATTGTTTGGAAACAGAAAGGGGACCATTTCATATACATATTCAAATCCTCCTGCAATGTATACATGTATAAGATAATACATTATGCACTATACGATGCAAAGTAATCATACGCATGTAACACGGGATGTAAGATATCTATTTTATTATGCATAATTTAATTGAAACAATGATACTGCATGTTAATATTACATACATTTGCATGCGAAACACGGTCACTGAATATTTTATATAGGACTATATGTTTTTCAGTGTATCATGGCCCTTGCTTTCGCACTGACCAGTGTCAAATTCATCATATACATGTGGGAGTCGGACAACAAAGACCTCACAGCAAATCTGGTGCATGGCCTAAGTGAAGTATATGTTGAGCCTTGATAGCAAGTAGGCTGCATACATCTACACAGCGCCATTGGGATACAAACCCTGCAGGTTATAAGCTCGCTGTAATTCTAGTCACATCTCAAAAGTTTTACTTTGGTGTTTATTCCACATACAATTAAATATTATGCTGCATGCATTATCAGCTAGCAGCTAGAAGTACAGTTCATCCTAGCAGCTTGAAGTGCAGTGCATCCTAGTAGCTAGACTGAAGTGCATCTCAGAAGTATACCTCCATGCATGCTGCAAGGGACTGATGAAGGTTTTTTGAATTTGAATTAATGAATGAGACTCATACCTCAGAGTATACCAGTCAAGAGAATTATCTATAGCTATGACATTAAAAGTGCTATTTGGGGGTAGTATCTAAAATGAATCATTTAATTATAGAGACCAACAAATTGGCAATTGTGGTCTAGGGTTTGATGATGGAGCAGCAATCAATTCCTGTACACGGACAACAAAGTGACATTTTTATCATGTTTTCAGTAATAATTATTTATTATGATGCATATTGAACTTTGTGTACTATTACATGTATTGTGGATTCTAAAAATTTTTTTTACAAACCAAGAGACCAAAAAATTAGTGACAAGTTAAGAATAAATCATCATTCACATGCAGAGAAACCTCAGTTTTTGAATTATTCCATTCGACAATCGCTGAAATGTAAATGTAGTCATGCATATATTGCCTTGATTACTCCTTCCCATATTTAGCCT
The DNA here is from genome assembly GCA_949361645.1 of Spongilla lacustris. NCBI lineage: Eukaryota > Metazoa > Porifera > Demospongiae > Spongillida > Spongillidae > Spongilla > Spongilla lacustris. Next base: position 3,113,620 of record OX442431.1, on the reverse strand, counting down.
CCTCATTCATCAGTGTTTTCAATAGTGCAACCACTGGCACTATAGTAGAGGAAGCTTCAGATATCTTACTGTATTTGTATTCTACAAGAAGCCATTATTTCATACAAGGTAGATAGATTTGGGGTCTCCATTTAATGTTAATATGTTCTTTTACAAGGCCAAGACACAATAAAATGTTTTGTATCCATATATCTAATTTCTGGTGTTGTTTCGGAAATATTGAGTGATCACTCCAGGGAATTGTATTGTAGCTAGTGCTGCCGCGATATGGTTCTTTGCCGATATCGTCTATATCGCGATATATCATTGTCGAATTATTTGTCAATGATCACAGTTTTCAAGTTGAAGCTGCGTTGTTGGTGACACAAGAACCAACACATAAACCGTCCTCAGTATCATGCTGTGGGGCTGCATGCAGGGGAGAGGGATGGAGATACCGTATAGAGTAGTGAATTCTATTTCTCTTATGTTACCAAACTGCATGGTATAGTATCTAGCTATCTTAGCCTTGACTGCATGTGCCTTCAGAACGGCTTGCTCCACGGCATGGTTATATACACCAGAAAAGAAATAATGGATCCACTTTATTTTAAAATCCTCTATAAAATTACTGTGTAATTGCATGAACATAACTGAAAAAAGTGATTCCCAAAATGAATTTACAGTCAATGTAAAGTGGTTTGTATTGTAATTTTGCCCCTATACACATGATGTACAACACCCAGGCCCCCTCCCATGAAAAAAAAAGGAAAGAAAAAAAGGCAGTGTTTAACGATAGTATCTCCACAACCATGAACTTTTACGTGACAATATTTCATGCAGGAAATAATATGGTGAAAAAAAAAGGTTTCATTCATGCACATGCATTTTCTTTCTCCACAATCTACTAGTAACATTTCAACGTTCACTTACAATCTACTACTAACAAATTGCAAAGCTGTCATGTACAAGTCAATTCGATGGTTACAACTGTGGTCAAGAGGGTGAACAGTTTCCTGCAAGTCACCATCTGGTAAAGGAGCTATAGATTGAATATAAGGTACTGTGACTTCATAATCATCATCATTTCTGGAAACAGCAAGTGGACCATTCCAGTCGATACCATAAGTATTCAAATCCTCCTGCAAAACAATATATAATTCACATAATCATGTGTGTAAGTATATGTACCAAATTTATTTTCCTCCAAGTCATATCTGTATACAGTATAGCTGGGGTAAGCATATTATTGTGCGGGCAAGTCTTAGTAACCAGCTATTAGGCATACAATATATTACCTGTATGGTGTTGATAGCAACACCATACAGTAAAGTCATATAGATTTGGCATGCAGCTTCAGAGCTCTGCAGCTGCATGCCGAAACTATATGACTTTAGAGTGTACATTCAAATAAAATTCTACATTCATCAATCAAGGCCATGCTACATGCTGATGCGAGACAGTAGAAAGGACTTCACAGCAAGTCGGGTAGCCTAACGTTGAAATGAAGTATTTCAGTCAAGTCTTAACCACAGGCATTGCCTGCAAGTTATAAGATTGCTGCACATATGCTGAGTTCTGCTAACAAACACACAACTATTAGGTAGGTGTGAAACATCAGACACCTATAAGCTATCTGGTTTATATAGTGTTGTGTGCTTGTGTCTTGTTTTTAGTGATTTTAAAATGTATGCACAATTTTTCCAATATCAAAAATGCCATACCTCAGGTATGCTTTCTGTATTAGATTCCCCACTGATCCATAACTGGCATGGTGAAAGGTTGCCTTCAGAACTTAGAAGATGCTGATTCCATGCCTCCTTAAATACTTGTAAGCTATTATCGATACAACTTAAAAATACATAATGGAGACAACAGACATGACTTCATTTTCACAATCTAGCAGCCCCTCCTCTTCCATGGTATAGAACAGATTGTGTGCACAGTGTAAACTCATCTCTCCATAACCTCTCAATACACTGATTGTGGACACTGACCAGTAATAAAGCTACCTGGTCCATGTAATGGATGTTGTAGCATTAGTTGAACAACTTCTGTATTTTCTCCACCTCTGTCTGCATGGATTCCGGTTGGTAGCCCAAATTCTCTTACAGATGCAAGAAACAACTGCAGAACTGTGTCTGCTCGATTGTTATTGGAGCAATGTAGGTATATGATTCGACGACTATAGCCATCAATGCCTCCATGAATAACAAACCACCAGCTGAAAATCAATGATATCTACATTATAATTATATAAAACATTTGGACATTCTACTAAATTGTGGCATTACATGTAGGATCCCAATAATTTATTTTGATGTCCACCAAGTTTCCTAAACAATACAGATTGCAATATTGGAAACTTGGACGACCTGGCAAAACTCCAAGTTATAGAATTTTTTAAGAAAGGCAAGAAAGAGAAATGGTACTTTTAAAGATATTCTATTTCAAAAGTGCCACTTTTGCATGTGTGTATAACATTTATATATCACTGCATTTTACCAGGCAAGTGCCATCATAAATCTAATGAGAGCTCTGCTAAGGATGCAATCAAGGTGTTTGTATACAAATATGTGTAACTCAGTTAACACCACATGTTATTGTGCATGCAGTTACATGTACATATGTTACTGCACAGTTGTGTACACATGAACATGTAAGGATGGGTGTGACGTCCTAGTCAAAATGTTCCTCCTCCCTCCATGCTAGCAGGCTGAACTCTCTCCATCCCCCTGCGCCTCAAGTACAGCAGTGTGCGCCAGAACATTACTTAATATGACTGTGGCAGCTGTGGTGTTGATGACTTCATCAAGATGACTCCAGGCAGCTAATAGTACCACCTTCCAGTTTGGAACAGAGGTACATGTACATCCAGTCATGTACATACATGAAAATTAAAAATCCAAATTTTATTATTGTCCTGTTTTCATCCCTCCCCCTCATGACCCCTCCCTCTTGTGGTCCCTTCCCTCCCTCTCTACCATTCTTGACCCCTCCCTACATCTCTCAACCACTCCCTCTGCTAATTTCTCTCCCTCATACTCCCCACCTACCATCAGACGTCTGTATAGAGGATTGCTGGCTAGCTCCAGGAAAATGGTTAGATGCCATCAGACGTATTGCTGTGATGGAACTCATTTTGCAGTTGCTTGCATATACATGCAACTAAAAATTTTTTAATGACACACAAAAATGTTAAGTCACTTAAGTGTTCACAAACCCCTAACATATGTACTGTCACACAAACACATCTGTGTCGTCGTCAGGCATTCACCGGGTATAACAGAGAAGTATACTAGAACACGAGAGTACTAGGCCTAGTATTATTGTAGGTGGGGTGTGTCTGGTTATATACATGATCTGCATGGTACCGGTCTTATTGTTAAATTAGAAGATCGATGCAAAGTGAGCAGAGGTCCAAAGGACACGTCACTCTCGGGTTCTCATTGGTGCATGAGCTTAACGACAGTACCCTACGCATGTGTCAGTATGTACTATGGTCAGAACGTACCGTTCTTACGTACTGTCGAATGCACGGAGAGGAGAGGAAGCTGAGCGTACAGCCGGCGCTCATAAGCATGGCTGATTATATACAATTAAGTAAAACGAATTCCCTGGATCCAAACCCTGGTACGGAACGATGGCAATGGTATTATGCAATCACAAATAAACGGCTAAGAGGTATCATGTCTGTAACGGAGCTGTAACAGAACGTTCTTACCCAACGTACTGTTACGGAGCTGTAACGAGATGGCACCACCCAAATACGAAATGGCACCACCCAAATACGAGACGGCGCGACCCGAATACGAGATGGCGCGACCCGAATACGAAAAGCGAGCGCGTGTCGAATTATGGCAGTGATCACCCCCCATAGCCGGCTTCCTGAGCATATAGCTTGCAGCAATTATACTCGTACCGACGCTGAGTAACCTATTGTATGGTATCTGTACCTTAGATAATGGAGAACCATGTATGTAGGTTTTCATTAAGACCATGACCTGCGGAATCAGGAGTACGTTATAATTAGTACTCCTTGAATAGGATCGATCTACGATTATCAAAACACCGGATCCATTATTGTCGAATTTTAGTCTGTTAAATATTCCCCTCCCCTCCCCTCCCCTCCCCTCCCTTCCCCCTTCCCCTCCCTCCCTAGCATCATGATGCTTAGGTAATTAAAAATAAGGGTGATTTAAGGGTGATAATGGTATCCAAATGATCATTATGATATGGCTAAAGAGCTCACACTTACTTAAATGGACAAAAATACCCAATGACGGACCATATTCCTCTAGGATTGGCAAAGCCCACAATAGTGATGCCTTCTTACCAGCCAGTACCACTTCATCCCAGAACCATGCTTGGAAAAGTAGATCAAGACATTCATCATCTGCATTGATGGCAGATAGTACTTTGTGAAGGGCCAAAGCAAAGAAGGACCCAATGGGTCTCCATGTTGCACCCCTGCCTCAGAGGATACCTGATCTAAAATAATGGGTGTGACCCGTAGCCATGGCACCTAATAATGATGACACTTGGAAGCTACTCATCAGTAAGCACCCCAGTAGTGCTTGCCCAGCCATTGCTCTCCCATCTAACACAGATTTCAAATCTCCATCTGATGTTAGCCTTATGGACATCGGATCCTCAGTTCTGCGTTGTTGCCCATTGTCCCAGTTCCGCATAATATGTTTCAGGCAGTTCCGCGTAACTGTCAATAACATGTTGCTTGTTGTTTCAGTTCCGCGTTGTTGTACGTTGCACATTAAACTTGGTTCGCCTTTTAGGCATAAACAACACAACATTACGCACATACGTGCTGTGGAATTTCCACGGATGGGCCACCATGACCTTTTTCGCCTATAGGGCCGCCAAATATGTAATGCCGGTACATAATGTAGACACTCAAACTGACTGGTAGCTGATAATTAGGAGTACTGAAATTTCATGCCGGTCTCACAGGCAAACGGATCCCCCCCCCCCCCCCCCCGTTTTGGGTCCAGGCGGACCCATATGCCTAGGCAACTGGGTCCCCCCCCACCCTGGACCCAGTTGCCTAGGTATGTGGGTCCCCCCGGACCTAGATGCCTAGATGTAATTATCCCGGACCCAAATGCCTAAGTTGACTGCAGCTGGACCCTCTGGCCTCCCAATACAACACCTGATTGATGTGGCAGAGGTTCCTCTGCAGACTCCACTCCTCCACACTGTCCACGATGTCATCAATCTGCTGGTCTTGGGTACCGTAGTGTTCCACTGGACATAGCCATCTTCCTCGCAGGAGGTAACCTTACTGCCCTACAGGAGACATCCGCCCTATTGCTGTTGGGGGTGCCATACATCGTCTGACCCTCTGTGTTGCCACTTGAGGCATCATTATTTAAGCCAGCCTCCTTGCACTGAAAGGATTGCCCAAGGCTTGAGAACCTTCATAGAACAGCTCTGATCTGGGAATGACTTTGGTATATTGAATGTAGACAATGAAGAGTGCTTTTAATTTGGTTTCTCGTCAAAGCTAATGGTACTCAACGAGATCTATGGCCAATTGAACCACAACCTTGTCAGCGTTAGCTCCTCCAATGTAGAGCTGAATATTGTATTGATGTGCTCATGTGTATATAAGTGAACTACATGTATGTAATAGAAATAAAATAGCACAGATCATGGGTGCCCCCAGCATTTCTGGAAGGGGGACCAGGATTGGGTAATTGAGCACCATTTGTGAATGGGGGGGGGGGGGGGGGGGGCATGGCATGTCCCCCCTGCCTGGGGACACCCATGTATATGGCTAACTACAACACAACCGGGAGGTGAGTGGGAGGATAAGAAGGGGAAGAGGGAGGAGACAGGACAGATAAACACAACCAGCATTTGTGCACACCTTCTGAAATAGGGGAGTGTTTAACCACTTGGATGACAGCTATCCAGGTGGATTACATCTCACATGGTTTAATGTGGCTTGCGAAGCGTACTCAGGACGAGGCCGTTCGATTTTGTAATGGATGCCCGTTTGGTGCAATGTAGAGTGTCTGGACAGCACTGCTGGTGCAATTTGACCCCAGATTCAGAGTCGGCATCATCGATGCTTCACGCCTCATGCCTAACCCTAAGCCCTAAAGCCAGCTAACTTTATCTCCTGTTGTCAGCTTGTGACATTAGCAGGGCAGTGTTATGTTCCCATACATGCTCTCAACTAAAGCATGTCCTCTGTTCCCATACATGCTCTCAACTTAAGTATGTCCTCTGTTCCCATACATGCTCTCAACTTAAGCATGTCCTCTGTTCCCATACATGCTCTCAACTTAAGTGTGTCCTCTGTTCCCATACATGCTCTCTGTTTCCATTACAAATGTTCCCACTGATACCATAGACAATTTCATCACATGGTCTCCCTTATTACAATCAGTTGTACATACGTACTCAAGGATATTGTCAAATGTAAAATAATTCCAAAAATAATTGGCTAGAAAATTGTCTGGAATGCAGTATCTAGATCAATACCAGGAGTGGAAAGGAGATGTTCCACACAGGTAGTATGACCTCACTCTGCAGCAAGGTGTAATGGAGTAAGTCCATTCTAAAGGGAGTGTACGGTGGCCCGGTAGGTCGCGGAACAAAGCTGATGACATAGAGCATTGTGCAGTAGACATAGAGCAGTTGACATAGAGCAGTCGACACAGAGGCGTATTTGGGAGTGGCCCAGCGGAAGTACTATTTAGGCGTGGCCATCGGAAGTCAACATTTTGTTAGAGAACTTACCAATATATGTGCTGTTGGTACCTTAATGGCTTGTTAGAAAAAGATTGGTTTCAATAGCACCTCGTCGTGGCGTAGTGCATGGTTGGCCCGATGTGTGGTATAAGCCTTACTTAGATGGCCCGATGTGTGGTATAAGCCTTACTCTAAGTAAGGCTTATACCACACATCGGGCCAACCATGCACTAAGCAAATCTGGCATTTTCATTCTCTAGGGATCATAGTGGGCCTCATAGTGCGATACTGGAGGCAGCGCAAACCTATTGCCGTTATATTGGCGTACTTTCGCTGGGTGTACTCCGTGTCTTGTGGATATACGTGGCTGAAGGCAAAAATTAGCAGCCTCGGATTGAAACGACGAGCTAGGTGCTATTGAAACCAAACTTTTCCTAACAAGCCATTAAGGTACCAACAGCACATATATTGGTAAGTTCTCTAAGAATATGTTGACTTCCGATATGGCCACGCCCTAATTTACTTCCTAAGTGCCACGCCTAAATAGTACTTCCGCTGGGCCACGCCCAAATACGCCTCTGTGTCGACGTTTCTGTGTCGACTGCTCTATGTCGACTGCACAATGCTCTATGTCATCAGCTTTGTTCCGCGACCTACCAGGCCACCGTAGGAGTGCAATTTTCAAATTTGCAGTAGACATACTATAAAGTACCGCAAATTATCCCCTCACCCCCAGCCCCAAATGGAATAAATGCTCTTGTTTAAGTCAACACTGTAATAATTAACTCGGCTGTGTTGAGAACTCTACCATTGTTCCTAAGAGCATGTACATCACCTCCCACACACACATACATGTACAAGTATATGTTCCTAAGGAACATGAATCAATGCAGTTTATACACCTACTTAATGGTCCAATTTGTCCTAAGGGGAGGAGTACTAGGGGGAGTATGGAGGACAAGACTTATGCCTGTACAGGGGCAGATCCAGGATTTCAGAAAAAAGGGGGGGGGGGGGGGGGGGGGGGGGGGTTGTTATGAATAATAATTAATTCAAGAGGGGGAGGGTACCCTGCCCACCCAGCTAGGGGACCTGGGGGAGCGCTGTAAGCTCCCCCAGCGGGGCCTGGGTCGGAGTCCTAGATGCCAACGCTTTTTTTAATTATATTATGCTCAAAAAAAATGGAAATTGTATTTTTCTTCATGAATCAAACAATTCTGCAATTTAGGATTATAAGAATTATGTACTACAATCAGATGCTTGAAACAGTTTTCTGGGATGTGCTCGCAGATTTCATCCACAGGTACTCTTTCTTTATAGTGCACGCATGCACGAAATCAAAGCCAATCCTTCTCATTGATTAACTAGCTACTTTGGCGATATCTAGCAAGCGCTCTGCTTGAAACAGTTTTCTGGGATGTGCTCGCAGATTTCATCCACAGGTACTCTTTCTTTATAGTGCACGCATGCACGAAATCAAAGCCAATCCTTCTCATTGATTAACTAGCTACTTTGGCGATATCTAGCAAGCGCTCTCCATGACCATTTAGATGTATCCGTACGGTGCCTCGATTTCTCATAGGATCATTTTCATGTCAGTCTAATCATGTAGATTGATCATTGCTTACTTTTTAAAGTAAGAAAACTGCATGCATACTTGAGTAAGAAAATGTCCTGTTTTGTTCTTTAGAGTGCAGTGTGATATTGTTGTTTATTGCCGTATTGGAGAAGACTTTTAAGTTACATTGCCTCTTGCATGGTTGCATTATGATTCAGTCATATTGCATAGAGACGAGCGACAGAAAATCGACTCCGCTATCACAGAACAAGCAATCGCTATAGCTATCATCTTAAATCACGAAGAGTAGATTGTAAAATTGTCTGCACTGACTGAAAATGCCACAGAAAGCTTGTGTTCAAGACAAGACAAAATTGCGGGTCCATTACACGAGGCATGCACGCGCACGCTTTACTTCAGAAGGCATTAGAGAAGCTATGTTGCTTGTTGTTGTATATAAAGAACACAGTTGTAAAGACAAAACCTCAGGCGTCCCTTGCTTACGCAAGTTGATTGATCAATCTATGGTTAATAACTATACATATGATTATTAATAACAATTAATGTGCAATGCAATGCAGATTGATTCGGTATGCTATTGTGGAAGTGCCTTTAGGAGTTTTTCTCTTTTATTCGATTAATATTATTCATTATGGGTCTGAAAGGGAGGGTTGCAACCCCCCCCAACCCCCCCCCCCCCCCCCCCCCCCCCGGATCGGCCACTGCTGTAGTTAGCCATACCACAGCCCCTCCCTCTATGTACAAATATTTATTTTGGCTAGGGGGAGGGGCTATGGTATACCTCCCACCCTGGCTAACTACAGGCATAAGGGGCCATTCATAAATTACGTCACACAAATTAAGGCTGCTTTGGACCCCCTCCCCCCCCCTCAGTCATGGAACCGTCACAATAATCCTCTCCCCCCTCTTAATTACGTCACATTTGCACCCCCCCCCCCCTTCATGAATAATCATAAATCGCTTCGAGCGTGCATATTTGGCCAGTTTCGCGCCGTAATGCAAGCAAAGCTCAAAGAAACAGTTTTCGCATGCGGGCAACTCCATTGAATTCGACCACACTACTGTCAATAATATATCATACATCATCGCAAGCATGAAGGTCTTAAGCTTCTTCATTCTAGGCTGCGTGGGTGATTTTTACCAATCCAGATTCCAGACTGCCTAGCCTGTTTCAGGCAGTCAACTTTATCTCATCTCTGTGCCTCAGATAGGGCAGCAACTTGATGCGCGTGACTCTAATGTAATAATTACTCGGTTTGGTCAAACGCGCCGGTAGTAAGGCAATGCCCAACTAGGCAGCAACTAGCTCTTATTTGGCTTGTCTCGCTTATGAATCACCATATGTTTCTGCAGCATCACGTTTAAAGCGAAACAGAGAGAGCAGATCTTGCACGACCGGCCGAAAAAAGCAAATGCAAGTGGACTGCCTGTACTGATGCCATCATTGAGCTGCGTGTAGATCAATATTACTCACGACATGAATCAATTTTAGTAACCGCTAAATACCATCGTGCATCATAGACCACGTCAATGAATTTTAATTCAAAATGTGACATCACGCCAGCCTAACCCCCCCCCCCCCCCCCCGTCACAAACCGTCACAATTGTTCAGATCACCTCCCCCCCCCCCCCTTTTGCGTGATGTAATTTATGAACGGCCCCGAACCATCAAGGCCATATAACATCCTTTTACATTTGAGACCACTCTGTTTGGCTGTCTCTGCACAGCAGATGGACCCAGGCAGCTGCCTACTCTCACAATTACCAGAAGTACATGTATGCCAATGCATGCATCTAAACCAATCCATGATATGAACATATTGCATGGCCACAAAATCATGTCATGTACCTAACAGCAGCCATGACCATATAAGGGAGATCCTTATCAACTGTGCAGTGGCTGGGTGTAAAACATTCAGTACCAGTGCATCCATGTAGGGCTTGGCAGGGGGAGGAGCTGTGGTATTCCTCCCACCCTGGCTAAGGGGAGGGGCTATAGTATCCCTCCCACCCTGGTTAGAGAGAGGGGAAAGTTGTTGTTTGTTCATCAGGTGTTCAAGGCTTAACAGCTCCCGACTAGTTCTGCTACCACCTCTCCCCACCCCCTCCTTTGGTACCACATACATGTGTACACTCTAGTGGCTTCATGTTTTTGTACTTGACAACTTACTCGCTGGCAGTACTGTATATTAAACTCCTCTAAAGCAACACTTTCCTAGCAAGGGTCTTAGCATTGGATCATCCTAGTACTCCTCCCCCTACCCATCCTTATAAACGGACCAACTCACCCAATCCTTAACGTTCACATCAATACCAGGAGTGGAAAGGAGACGTTCCAAACAAGTAGGATGACCTCTCCATGCAACAAGGTGTAATGGAGTATCACCATACTGGAGAGGGTACAATAGTTCAGCCAACATGGTGGGTACAATGTACACATGTACATGTAGAAAATGGATGGCCTTTCAAACATGAAACCTCAAGGGTTTACACAAATGTTGTTTTCTGCCAACTGCACGTATACTGGCACACAAAGTGAAGTAATTCTTTTCCACTTTCATCCTATCAAAATTGAGACATTACGTCTTGTCCTCCATACTCCCCCTAGTACTCCTCCCCCTACCCTACCCTACCTTGCCCATCCTGCATTTAATACCATCTCACCCTATCCTTAATGTTCACATCAATACCAGGAGTGGAAAGGAGATGTTTCACACAAGTAGTATGACCTCCCCTTGCAGCAAGGTGTAATGGAGTATAACCATCCTGGAGTGGGTACAATAGTTCAGCCAACATGGTGGGTATAATGTTGTACATGGTCATCAACATGAATATAGTGTATCACAGACATACTCAGCGTGATTAAGGCAAGGCTTTTTCGGCAATAATTGAATTCAATTGTTTTAATGAACCGCTTGACTTCTAATACCTACTATTCCTCACAGGGAGCTGTTTTGACAGCCATCATTTAAAAGATGACAGTGAACTGTTTTATGGTTATTTTCATTGCAAGATGAAGCTACAATGTGAGCACGCGAGTGTGTTGTATCTGGTTGTATTCTTGTGTCCATTTGCCAGACAAGTAAACAAGTACATCTACCAGCATCTTTTGGTTCAAAACAAAGCTACAACTGTCTACTATGTTTTTGCCGATTGGGGTTTAGCGAATCGACTAACACAGTTAAGATCGAAGCCTGAACATTGGACCCGGTACTTTGGGTTCTAGCTGTTATTTTTTGCCAGTACACGTCAAGTAGTTATTTCTTCCAACCCCAACCCCAAAACAGATTCTACGCAGTTCAGTGAGTGGATCCGAGTAATAAAATATCCACAAACCCATTGGCATCCCCTCCGGCAAAGCCTATATATGTTTACCTTAAGGTCCTACACGGCCACCTCGACAGCTGCACGTGTCACTCGATTCCGCGGTGGTGATGCGCTGCCAAACAACAAAAGAAGCAATAGTTGTTCCATTAAACAACACCTCAAACTGAACTAGTCCATAAAGAATGCTGTTTTCCACACCCTTATCTACAGCTACGTGTGCATGTATTGTTCACTGATACGCAGCAGCTGCCATTAGTAATTTGAAACCAAGCAACATACGCGCGCGCCCCATTAATTGCATAAAATAAATAAGCCTTGCCTTAATCTACCTGAGTAGGAAAGAATTATGGGGAGAGGGGGGAGGGCATGGGGGGAGAATGTAATTCCCCATAAGGACAAATGCTAAGCGTTCAAATCCTCATGTATATTTTATAGGCCAGCCCAAGTGACAACCAACCCATGTGACAACCAGCCCAAGTGACAACCAGCCCATGTGACAACCTGTCTCCCCTATCACCCACAATGCTCATGTGCATACCCAAGTACACATGTATATGAATACTTGCTTAATGTTGTGAATAAAATTAATTAGGCCGTGAATTTTCACCAGTCTGAGTTGTTCTTATTACATCATGAAAACACAAATTCTAAATAATGGGCCAAAACTTTATGGCCACTAATGTTTTGATCCTTCCTGGGATGACATGGCAAGGGGTGGAACACTATGAAGAGAAAGAAACACACAACTGTTCCACACAAGTAGTATGACCTCCCCATGCAGCACAATGTACATGTAGTACATGGATGGATCATGTAGTTTTCTACCCACTATACTGCCACACAATGTGCAGTGTAATTCTTTTCCACTTTCATACTATCAACATTGAGACATTACGTCTTGTCCTCCATACTCCCCCTAGTACTCCTCCCCCTACCCTACCCTGCATCTATACCATCTCACCCTATCCTTAATGTTCACATCAATACCAGGAGTGGAAAGGAGATGTTCCACACAAATAGTATGACCTCCCCTTGCAGCAAGGTGTAATGGAGTATCACCATACTGGAGTGGGTACAAGAGTTCAGCCAACATGGTGGGTATAATGTTGTACATGGTCATCAACATGAATATAGTGTATCACAGACATATTAATTTCCCATAAGGACAAATGCTAAGTGTTCAAATCCTCATGTATATTTTATAGGCTGGCCAGCCCCATGTGACAACCAGCCCATGTGACATCCAGCCCAATGTGACAACCAGCCCATGTGACAACTAGACCATGTGACAACCAGCCCATGTGACAACCAGCCCATGTGACAACCAGCCCCGGTCTCCCCTATCTCCCACAATGCTCATGTGCATACCCAAGTATATGTATACTTGCTTAATGTTGTAAATAAAATTAATTAGGCCATGAATTTTCACCAGTCTAAGTTGTTCTTATTACATCATTCTACGTAATGAAAACACAAATTCTAAATAATGGGCCAAAACTTTATGGCCACTAATGTTTTGATCCTTCCTGGGATGACATGGCAAGGGGTGGAACACAATGAAGAGAAAGAAACACACAACTGTTCCACACAAGTAGTATGACCTCCCCATGCAGCACAGTGTAATGAAGTATGACCACATTGGAGTTCAGTCAACATGGTGGGTACAATGTACATGTAGTACACGGATGGATCATGTAGTTTTCTACCCACTATACTGCCACACAATATGCAGTGTAATTTAACTCAATTCTTTTCCACTTTCATACTCCCCCTACCCTACCCTGCCCATCCTGCATCTATACCAACTCACCCATTCCTTAATGTTCACATCAATACCAGGAGTGGAAAGGAAATGTTCCACACATGTAGTGTAACCTCTCTTTGCAGCAATGGTGGGAGGGATACCAGACAATGTTACGGCTTTCATTAACACTTTCTAAAACTTTGCCCACAGGTCATGCAGCTGTAGCCTTATGACCAAACCAACTCACCCAATTCTTAATGTTCACATCAATACCAGGAGTGGAAAGGAGATGTTCTACACAAGTAGTATGACCTCCATTTGCAGCAAGGTGTAATGGAGTATGACCACCCTGGCCATACTGGCATACAAAGTGCAGTAACTGAACTCAATTCTTTTCCAGACATTAAGTCTTGCCCTCCATACTCTCCCTAGTACTCCTCCCCCTACCCTACCCTGCCCATCCTGCATTAATACCAACTCACCCAATCCTTAATGTTCACCTCAATACCAGGAGTGGAAAGGAGATGTTCCACACAAGTAGTATGACCTCCACATGCAGCAAAGTGTAATGGAGTAGTATCACCACCCTGAAGTGGGTACAATAGTTCATGGTCATCAACAACACCATTCAAAAAAAGTTTTAATTCTGCATGCAGAAATACACCCCTCCCACTCCTCTAATTTCGGTATTAAGTAAATAATAAACATTCTGTAGGAGAAAGTTGGTGGCATATATGATTGAACTGGACAAAATGGTGGTGTAAAAAGCATGGATACAAGATTTGACAGAAATTCTACAGAGAAAATAGGCCTATATTTAGCATAATAGAGTATGCTGAGGAATGCGGTAAATATAGTCCTATCTTTCCAGTACAATTTCTGTCAAATCTGGTTTACACCGGCCATATAGATATATATTATCTCTGATTTATATGCCACCAACTTTCTACTAGAGAACGTTCATGTTCTATTATCTGTGGACTGGTGAATCGAAACGAGTAACATCCTTATGATAAATAATACGCTATACACGTACACGTACAATCACTGAGTCTGCTTACCCCATTCTGTGAATTTACGGGCACTCCACTTTCAATCAACCTCTTCACCTCGCCAACATCACCTTTCTGTGCCACATCTCGAAGCTCCTGAAGAAAGATACGATCATCATGTTCACTTTCCGTACCAGTACATGTACAGCGTACATCAGAGCCGCAACGGGACAGTTCATACGCTCGATCTAGTCACTACTGGAAGCATACATAGTTATGCTGAAAGCCAGGTCATCGGGGCGCGTCCTATGATTTTACAAAGACAAGTTCAAGACTCACTAAATACTATTTCCCTACTTGTCCATTAGTCAAACGCCTTTTTTTAAAAGATCGTACCGACTTTTAACTTCGTGGCAGGAAGCATCTTGCGTATACATGTAATATAAATTTCATACCACGTGGGCCATGGGAAGGACCCTTTCATTACGTAATAATTAATTACATAGATACGGATAAATGACAGCTCAGATCATCATTAGATACTCATAGAATGACCTGACTGTTAAATAGAGTAATTGCCTGCACAAGATACTGACTATCTCTGTCACCAAAGCTAGAGGAGCACAAAGTAGCAATAACACTAGAATGGACCACAAGCCAAAGCTCCTGTACGTAGTGTAGACTTAGCTGAACCTGCTGCCATGTGGAATCAGAGGTGTCCAACACACAGCAATCCTTAAAACACTGGCAAAGGATCAGAGACCAAACTTGGAGGGGTGGCTCTTGCCATGCAGGTGTACAATAGCTTACAAACACTCCCACATAAGTGCAACAGAATTAAAGCCACCATGGTTGCAACCTCAACAAGCATAAATGGCAAGGTATACATCACGTAATCATACTAACAGGACATAACACACAAGGGTTCAGCTAACAGGCCAGCTGGATCTTGCCAGGATAGCCTTAGCGTTCTCCCTCACCAAGGTCTGGCTTAGTCTCCCATACATGTCCTGCCTCACCACGGCTTCACTGGAGGCTGAGCCCACTGCCAACCTCCTGCTGGTACGGTTGAACGTTTCCTAGGCCTTCTCTCCCCAACTACCATATGTCTCTACAGCCAGGGGAATGCACTCCCACCTAAGTTCTGCACACTTCAGGCCATTCTTGGTCATTTTGACCACTTCTTTTTCTGCTGCCGAGTAACCCACAGTTGTGCTTGCTCCCAGAATCAAGCTTGGGTTGAGCGGATTCACAACTGTGAATCACAGGCAGCAGATTTGCCAATGGACCACGATGGAACCAGGATATCAGCTGGACGGGTTTGGGAATGCGAGTGGTCCATGCCACTTCCCTTCTCAAGCTCGAGAGAAAGGCTAAAGAGTTCACACTTACCTAAATTGACAAAAAAATCCAATGACTCAGCCAGTACCACTTCATCCAAGAGCCATGCTTGGAACAAGACATTCATCATCTGCATCAATGGCAGATAGTACTTTGTGAAGGGCCAAAGCAAAGAAGGACCCAATGGGTCTGCCTCAGAGGATAACTGATCTAAAGAATGCCAGAATTATGGGTGTGACCCGTAGCACCAACTAGCCCATGGCACCCAATAATGATGACACTTGGAAGCTACTCATCAGTAAGCACCCCAGTAGTGCTTGCCCAGCCATTGCTCTCCCATCTAACACAGATTTCAAATCTCCACCTGATGTTAGCCTTATGAACATCCTCAGATCCTTTCCTAAGTTGACTGCAGCTGGACCTTCTGGCCTCCCAATACAACACCTGATTGATGTGGCAGAGGTTCCTCGGCAGACTCCACTCCTCCACACTGTCCACGATGTCATCAATCTGCTGATCTCGGGTAGTGTTCCACTGGACATAGCCATCTTCCTCGCAGGAGGTAACCTTACTGCCCTCAACATGCCCACCCCAGGAAATATTCGCCCTATTGTCATGTGCATATAAGTGTGCTATGTAATAAGATAGCAATAACATAAGTACAGTGTAGAAACTAGCACATATCATGGGTGCCCCCAGCATTTTGGGAAGGGGGGGGGGGGGGGGGGGGGGGCGCAATTTGACAGCTAAATACTATCATGGGGGTGTGGGGGTGCATGTATGTTCCTAGTAATGAAAACTTTCACTTTTACTACTAGTGAGGCTTAGGAGGGCCCCCCGCCTGGGGAGGGCCCCCTGCCTGGGGACGCCCATGTATATGGCTAACTACAACACAACCGGGAGGTGAGTGGGAGGGTAAAAAGAAAGAGAGAAGGGGAAGAGGGAGGAGACAGGACAGATATGGAGGATACAATGCCTCAAACACAACCAGCATTTGTGCACAACTTCTGAAATAAGTACCATGACCTCTGCATCTGTGTCTGATTAGAATTTAAGGGACCACTTGGATGACAGCTATATCCTGGAGGATTACATACCAACAACAGCAGAGTGCTGCTATCTTAAGGGCAACAAAGTGTCCCATATATGCTGTGATACGATGAACATCTCGCACATTTATCAGGGCAGTGTTATGTTCCCATACATGCTCTCAACTTAAGCATGTCCTCTGTTCCCATACATGCTCTCAACTTAAGCATGTCCTCTGTTCCCATACATGCTCTCAAATTAAGCATGTCCTCTGTTCCCATACATGCTCTCAACTTAAGCATGTCCTCTGTTCCCATACATGCTCTCAACTTAAGCATGTCCTCTGTTCCCATACATGCTCTCAACTTAAGCATGTCCTCTGTTCCCATACATGCTCTCAAATTAAGCATGTCCTCTGTTCCCATACATGCTCTCAACTTAAGCATGTCCTCTGTTCCCATACATGCTCTCAACTTAAGCATGTCCTCTGTTCCCATACATGCTCTCAAATTAAGCATGTCCTCTGTTCCCATACATGCTCTCAACTTAAGCATGTCCTCTGTTCCCATACATGCTCTCAACTTAAGCATGTCCTCTGTTCCCATACATGCTCTCAACTTAAGTGTGTCCTCTGTTCCCATACATGTTCTCTGTTTCCATTACAAATGTTCCCACTGATACCATAGACAATTTCATCTCATGGTCTCCATTATTACAATCAGTAGTACATACGTACTCAAGGATATTGTCAAATGTAAAATAATAATTGGCTAGAAAATTGTCTGGAATGCAGTATCCAGATCAATACCAGGAGTGGAAAAGAGATGTTCCACACAGGTAGTATGACCTCCCTCTGCAGCAAGGTGTAATGGAGTACGTCCATTCTAAAGGGAGTGCAATGTTCAAATTTGCAGTAGACATACTATAAACAACTACAAATTATTCCCTCACCCCCAGCCCCAAATGGAATAAATGCTCTTGTTTAAGTCAACACTGTAATAATTAACTCGGCTGTGTTGAGAACTCTACCTTTGTTTCAAAGAGCATGTACATCACCTCCCACACACACATACATGTACACATATTTGTTCCTAAGGAAAATGAATCAATGCAGTTTATACACCTACTTAATGGTCCAATTTGTCCTAAGGGGAGGAGTACTAGGGGGAGTATGGAGGACAAGACTTATGCCTGTACAGGGGCGGATCCAGGATTTCAGAAAAAGGGGGGGGGGGGGGGTTGCTATGAATAATAATTAATTCAAGAGGGGGAGGTGTGGGAGGGGGTACCCTGCCCACCCAGCTAGGGGACCTGGGGGAGCGCTGTAAGCTCCCCCAGCAGGGTCTGGGTCGGAGTCCTAGATGCCAACGCTTTTTAATTATATTATGCTCAAAACACTACATAAAACTGCATGCAAAAATGGAAATTGGTTTTTTTTTTTCATGAATCAAACAATTCAGCAATTTACGATTATAAGAATTATGTACTACAATCAGATGCTTGAAACAGTTTTCTGGGATGTGCTTGCAGATTTCATCCACAGGTACTCTTTCTTTATAGTGCACGCATGCACGAAAATCAAAGCCAATCCTTCTCATTGTAATACTAGCTACTTCGGCGATATCTAGCAAGCGCTCTCCATGACCATTTACATGTATACGGTGTCTCGATCTTTCATAGGCCGGATCATTTTCATGTCAGTCTAATCATATAGATCGATCATTGCTTACTTTTTAAAGTAAGAAAACTGCATGCATACTTAAATTACATCGCCTCTTGCATGGTTGCATTATGATTCAGTCATATTGCATAGAGACGAGCGACAGAAAATCAATTCCGCTATCACAGAACAAGCAATCGCTATAGCTATCATCTTAAATCATGTAGAGTAAATTGTAAAACCTTCTGCACTGACCGAAAATGCCACAGAAAGCTTGAGTTCAAGACAAGACCAAATCGCGGGTCCGTTTACACGAGGCAGGCACGCGCACGCTGAACTTCAGAAGCCACGTTTTAGAATCGCCGTTACTTATTGCTTAGAGAAGCTATGTTGCTTGTTGTTGTATATAAAGAACACAGTTGTAAAGACAAAACCTCAGGCGTCCCTTGCTTACGCAAGTTGATTGATCAATCTATGGTTAATAACTATACATATGATTATTAATAACAATTAATGTGCAATGCAATGCAGATCGATTCGGTTAGCCTTTTTGCCTTGCTATTGTGGAAGCACCTTCTCTTTTGTTCGGAGTTTCCTATTAATATTATTCATTGTCACATGGGCTGGCCATACCACAGCCCCTCCCTCTATGTACAAATACTTATATTGGCTAGGGGGAGGGGCTATGGTATACACCCCACCCTGGCTAACTACAGGCATAACCATCAAGGCTATATAACATCCTTTTACATTTGAGACCACTCTGTTTGGCTGTCTCTGCACAGCAGATGGATCCAGGCAGCTGCCTACTCTCACAATTACCAGAAGTACATGTATGCCAATGCATGCATCTTAACCAATCCATGATATGAACATACTGCATGGCCACAAAATCATGTCATGTACCTAACAGCAGCCATGACCATATAAGGGAGATCCTTATCAACTGTGCAGTGGCTGGGTGTAAAACATTCAGTACCAGTGCATCCATGTAGGGCTTGGCAGGGGAGGAGCTGTGGTATCCCTCCCACCCTGGCTAAGGGGAGGGGCTATAGAATCCCTCCCACCCTGGTTAGAGAGAGGGGAAAGTGGTTGTTTGTTCATCAGGTGTTCAAGGCTTAACAGCTCCCGACTAGTTCTGCTACCACCTCTCCCCACCCCCTCCTTTGATCATAGATATTGGAATTAATGGATTGGCAACACTACGCGTATTGCGTACTGACGTCACACTATATGCTTGACACGGTTACGCCCTTTTCTTGAACTCGGGTTTCTCGTCTTTCTGGAGGTTTCCGTTGGTGCCTGTTAGTTTTGATAGTCGGAAGTCCTATTCAGGTTACTGACTTGACTTATAATCTAGTTCTTTGTGTCCAATTCTTAACCTTTTCGTTACCACATGTAAGTTATGGCGTATAAGAGTGATTTGGGAGTTTTAGTAGCAATACGCCGTTGGTAAGAAGCAAAAAAAAGTTGCTTGTGGTGCTGTCTCATGCTACGCGTGTCGTAGGCCTGTTTTGAAGCTTAAAATAAAAACGCTTGACCCGTAGTAGTGGGCCGTAGGTCGCGGTTTTAGCATGATTATGAGGCAGTTTTGTGGGGGTTTTAGCTTCTGACAGGAGCGATGTGTAGCATTAACGCTCCTATTTTCATGTTTCGCTATACGTTTTGTGTGTCGTGAAGTGGTTAGATGGCTGGAAAGATATTTCGTCTTGGCAACATGCCAAGACAAACGAAAGGCTTTCAACAGTCTTGTTCATCAAGAAAAAGCGAATGGAGGCCTAAAAAAAAACGTCTAAACAGTGTTTTGAAACCATCGAGCTTTATTCACCTCCCTCAAAGCTTTCTTAGGTCGTTGTGAAGTTTCCTGGAGCAGGGGATCTTCAAGTATATCAGCTTCAGCCATAAATTTTTATTACGTGACCGTGTCGAGCATCGAACCAATTTTTCACGGGCGTTGCCAATCCAGTAATTCCAATATCTATGCTTTGATCTACTACATACATGTGTACACTCTAGTGGCTTCATGTTTATGTACTTGACAACTTACTCGATAGCAGTACTGTATATTAAACTCCTCTAAAGCAACACTTTCCTAGCAAGGGTCTTAGCAATGAATCATCCTGGTACTCCTCCCCCTACCCATCCTTATAAACGGACCAACTCACCCAATCCTTAATGTTCACATCAATACCAGGAGTGGAAAGGAGACGTTCCAAACAAGTAGCACGACCTCTCCATGCAACAAGGTGTAATGGAGTACGACCACACTGGTAAGGGTACAATAGTTCAGTCAACATGGTGGGTACAATGTACACATGTACTTGTAGAAAATGGATAGCCTTTCAAACATGAAACCTTAAGGGTTCACACAAATGTAGTTTTCTGCCAACTACATGTATACTGGCATACAAAGTGCAGTAATTGATCTCAATTCTTTTCCACTTTCGTACTATCAACATTGAGACATTAAGTCTTGTCCTCCATACTCCCCCTAGTACTCCTCCCCTACCCTACCCTGCACATCCTGCATTAATACCATCTCACCCATTCCTTAATGTTCACATCAATACCAGGAGTGGAAAGGAGATGTTCCACACAAGTAGTATGACCTCTCCTTGCAGCAAGGTGTAATGGAGTATAACCATCCTGGAGTGGGTAAAATAGTTCAGCCAACATGGTGGGTATAATGTTGTACATGGTCATCAACATGAATATAATGTATCACGAACATAGGAAGGAATTATTGGGGAGGGGGGGAGTGGGGTGGAGGTAATTCCCCATAAGGACAAATGCTAAGTGTTCAAATCCTCATGCATATTTTATACGCCAGCTCATGTGACAACCAGCCCATGTGACAACTAGCCCATGTGACATCCAGCCCATGTGACAGCCAGCTCATGTGACAACCAGCCCATGTGACAACTAGCCCATGTGACAACCAGCCCATGTGACAACCAGCCCATGTGACAACCAGCTCATGTGACAGCCAGCCCATGTGACAACCAGCCTATGTGACAACCAGCCCATGTGACAACCAGCCCAGGTCTCCCCTATCTCCCACAATGCTCATGTGCAGATATGTATATGAATACTTGCTTAATGTTGTGAAAAAATTAATTAGGCCTCACCAGTCTGAGTTGTTCTTATTACATCATTCTACATAATGAAAACACAAATTCTAAATACACGTAATGGGCCAAAGCTTTGTGAACACTAATGTTTTGATCCTTCCTGGGATGACATGGCAAGGGGTGAAACACTACAAAGTGAAAGAAACACACAACTGTTCCACACAAGTAGTATGACCTCCCCATGCAGCACAGTGTACATGTAGTACACGGATGGATCATGTAGTTTTCTACCCACTATACTGCCACACAATGTGCAGTGTAATTCTTTTCCACTTTCATACTATCAACATTGAAACATTAAGTCTTGTCCTCCATACTCCCCCTAGTACTCCTCCCCCTACCCTACCCTGCCCATCCTGCATCTATACCAACTCACCCTATTCTTAATGTTCACATCAATACCAGGAGTGGAAAGGAGATGTTCCACACAAGTAGTATGACCTCTCTTTGCAGCAATGTGTAATGGAGTACAGGTATCACCATCCTGGAGTGGGTACAACAGTTCAGCCAACATGTATAATGGCAGTACATCGGTCATGGTCTAGGTGGCCCGTTACACTCTGTAACAAATGTAAAAAATAAATGAACAGAACAATCGCATAGGCAAGGAACCTCCTTTACCTACACACTGAATTTGGAGCGATTTGATTACTCCTTATTGAGGATTTGAACCCAGTGAGGTATCTGATGTTGCAATACTGGCATAGAGCTAGTGCAAGACCGCAAAATATTGGTTCCCATGGTAACATGGTGCAGTATGAAATGAGGAATATAGGAAGTCAATAGCCTTAACCGTTCAGAAGTTATAGTGATTGAAATGCAAGGGTTCATAGTGAGCGGAGAAGGGGGGGGGGGGGGGGGGAGGGGGGAGCTTTCAATAGAGCAACTCACCCAATCCTTAATGTTCACTTCAATACCAGGAGTGGAAAGGAGATGTTCCACACAAGTAGTATGACCTCCACATGCAGCCAAGTGTAATGGAGTATGACCACACTGGAGTGGGTACAATACATGTAGTTCATGGTCATCAATAACATCATTCAATAACACAATGCCACTACAGTGTACACATGTATGTGGTACCATTATAGTAGATCAAAGGAGGGGGTGGGGAGAGGTGGTAGCAGAACTGGTGGGGCAGGTCTGGCAGCCTATTTGTACCCAAAAATGATTACAAAAGTAGCGGACAAAGAAGGCAAATTCTTGGGCATTACCAAATAGTTGTTATTGTCTTGCCCAAAGTACACATGACATTGGGGAGCTGTTAAGCCTTGAACACCACAAAGAGAAAGATGATACAAACAACAACTTGTGGGAACTTAGTCCTTGAAGATAGCAACATTAGTGTACTGCTGTCTCTATCACGATCACCTTGATCTCAAACTTGTTATGGTAAAGAAAACACAACAAAAGTATATAAGCATTCAACATTATTATAATGGTGGTCCAATGTGGTCTCACGATATTGATCCCCTAGCCAGGGTGGGAGGGATACCACAGCCCCTCCCCCTAGCCAGGGTGGGAGGGATACTACAGCCCCTCCCCATAGCCAGGGTGGGAAGGATACCACAGCCCCTCCCCCTAGCCAGGGTGGGAGGGATACCACAGCCCCTCCCCCTAGCCAGGGTGGGAGGGATACTACAGCCCCTCCCCATAGCCAGGGTGGGAAGGATACCACAGCCCCTCCCCCTAGCCAGGGTGGGAGGGATACCACAGCCCCTCCCCCTAGCCAGGGTGGGAGGGATACTACAGCCCCTCCCCATAGCCAGGGTGGGAAGGATACCACAGCCCCTCTCCCTAGCCAGGGTGGGAGGGATACCACAGCCCCTCCCCCTCCCAGCTGCAGCCTTATGACCAACTCACCCAATTCTTAATGTTCACATCAATACCAGGAGTGGAAAGGAGATGTTCCACACAGGTAGTGTGACCTCCATTTGCAGCAAGGTGTAATGGAGTATCACCACCCTGGAGGGTACAATAGTTCAGCCAACATGGTGGGTATAATGTACACATGTACATGTAGAACATGGATAGCAGTTCAAACAATACATGAAACCAACAAGGGTTTACACACATGTAGTTTTCTGCCAACCATACTGGCATACAAAGTGCAGTAATCGAACTCAATTCTTTTCCACTTTCGTACTATCAACATTGAGACATTAAGTCTTGTCCTCCATACTACCCCTAGTACTCCTCCCCCTACCCTACCCTGCCCATCCTGCATCTATACCAACTCACCCAATCCTTAATGTGTATCATTAACGATGCACAGCTTAGTCATCAGCTTATCCTCCCGTATTACTGCATGATGAAGAAGGTAGTGCATTGCTCCAATGGGTCCAGCATCAGAAGGATCAACTGTTTCCACTATGCCTTGTCTGAGCTGGTCTTGAATGTTCACATCAATACCAGGAGTGGAAAGGAGATGTTCCACACAAGTAGTATGACCTCCACATGCAGCAAGGTGTAATGGAGTAGTATCACCACCCTGAAGTGGGTACAATAGTTCATGGTCATCAACAACACCATTCAAAAAAAGTTTTAATTTTGCATGCAGAAATACACCCCTCCTTCTCCCCTAATTTCTATATTAAGTAAATAAAAACATTCTGTAGGAGAAAGTTGGTGGCATATATGATTGAACTGCACAAAATGGTGGTGTAAAAAGCATGGATACAAGATTTGACAGAAATTGTACAGAGCATAAAATAGAGTATGCTGAGGAATGCGGTAAATATAGTCCTATCATCCCAGTACAATTTCTGTCAAATCTGGTAGATGTATATTATCTCTGATTTATATGCCACCAACTTTCTACTAGAGAACGTTCATGTTCTATTATCTGTGGACTGGTGAATCGAAACGAGTAACATCCTTCATGAAAATGCACAAAGCAAAAATCTTGGCAATGCAAAGTATATAATACTCTATACACGTACACGTACAATCACTGAGTCTGCTTACCCCATTCTGTGAATTTACGGGCACTCCACTTTCAATCAAACTCTTCACCTCGCCAAAATCACCTCTCTGTGCCGCATCTCGAAGCTCCTGTTCTCCATCTGAAGAAAGTTACGATCGTCATGTTCCCTTTCCGTACCAGTACATGTACAGCGTACATCAGAACCGCAACGGGACAGTTCATACGCTCGATCTAGTCACTACTGAAAGCATAGATAGTTATGCTGAAAGCCAGGTCATCGGGGCGCGTCCTATGATTTTACAAAGACAAGTTCAAGACTCACTAAATACTATTTCCCTACTTGTCCATTAGTCAAACGCCTTTTTAAAGATCGTACCGACTTTTAACTTCGTGGCAGGGAGCATCTTGCGTAAGTTTAATGCCACGTGGGTCAAACTCTCGATTTTTCATTACGTAATAATTCATTACATAGATACGGAACTCAGATCATCAGATACTCATAGAATGACCTGACTGTTAAAAAGAGTAATTGCCTGCACAAGATACTGACTATCTCTGTCACCAAAGCTAGAGGAGCACAAAGTAGCAATAACACTAGAATGGACCACAAGCCAAAGCTCCTGTACGTAGTGTAGACTTAGCTGAACCTGCTGCCATGTGGAATCAGAGGTGTCCAACACACAGCAATCCTTAAAACACTGGCAAAGGATCAGAGACCAAACTTGGAGGGGTGGCTTTTGCCATGCAGGTGAACAATAGCTTACAAACACTCCCACATAAGTGCAACAGAATTAAAGCCACCATGGTTGCAACCTCAACAGGCTTAGATAGCAACTTCAGAGCATCACAATGCTTAGGTAATTAAATAAAAGGGTGTAAGGGTGATGTTCTTATATTATTGAGGCTGGAAGGGTATCCATTTTACAAGCATAAATGGCAAGGTACATGTATATATCACGTAATCATACTAACAGGACATAACACACAAGGGTTCAGCTAACAGGCCAGCTGGATCTTGCCAGGATAGCCTTAGCGTTCTCCCTCACCAAGGTCATGCTTAGTCTCTCGTACATGTCCTGCCTCACCCCGGCTTCACTGGAGGCTGAGCCCACTGCCAACCTCCTGCTGGTACGGTTGAAAGCTTCCTGGGCCCTCTCTCCCCATGGCCATCCGCCATATGTCTCTACAGCCAGGGGAATGCACTCCCACCCAAGTTCCGCCCACTTCAGGCCATTCTTGGTCATTTTGACCACTTCTTTTTCTGCTGCCAACATATATAAGTGAACTACATGTATGTAATATAAATATAAATATATAAAACAGCACATATCATAGGTGCCCCCAGTGTTTCTGGAAGGGGGACCAGGATTGGGTAATTGGGCACCATTTGACAGCTAAATATGAATATGGGGGGGGGGGGGGGGGGGGGGGGGGGGGCATGCCCCCCCTGCCTGGGGACGCCCATGCATATGGCTAACTACAACACAACCGGGAGGTGAGTGGGAGGATAAGAAGAAAGAGAGAAGGGGAAGAGGGAGGAGACAGGACAGATATGAAGGATCAAACTCAACCAGTATTTGTACACACCTTCTGAAATAGCCATGACCTCTGCATCTGTGTCAGATTTGAATTTATGGGAGTGTCTAACCACTTGGATGACAGCTATCCAGATGAATTCCATACTAACAACTGCTACATAGGCTGTCTTAAGGGCAGCAATTCAAAGTGTCCCGTATATGTTGTGATACGATAAACATCTCACATCTTTAGGTAGATTAATGTGGCTCACAAAGCGGATTTGGGACGAGGCCATTCAATTTTGTTACGGATGCCCGTTTGGTGCAATGTAGAGTGTCTGGACAGCACTGCTGGTGCAATTTGACCCCAGATTCGAAGTCGGCATCATCGATGCTTCACGCCTCATGCCTAACCCTAATCCCTAAAGCCCTAACTTTATCTCCTGTTGTCGGCTTGTGACATTAGCAGGGCAGTGTTATGTTCCCATACATGCTCTCAACTTAAGTGTGTCCTGTTCCCATACATGCTCTCAACTTAAGCATGTCCTCTGTTCCCATACATGCTCTCAACTTAAGCATGTCCTCTGTTCCCATACATGCTCTCAACTTAAACATGTCCTCTGTTCCCATATACGCTCTTTGTTTCCATTTCAAATGTTATGTCCCTCCCTCACACTGATAACATACAACAATTTCATCTCAAGGTCTCCATTATTACAATCAAATATCACATATCAGTAGTACACATGATAGCCGGTCAAATGTAAAATAAATTCCAAAAATAATTGGCTAGAAAATTGTCTGGAATGCAGTATCCAGATCAATACCAGGAGAGGAAAGGAGATGTTCCACACAGGTGGTATGACCTTCTCTTGCAGCAAGCTGTAATGGAGTATCACCATCCTGGAGTGGGTACAATAGTTCAGCCAACATGTATAATGTACATGTAGTACATGGTATAATGTAGTCATGGTCTTATTCCTTAAGGATACATTATTCCCAGCCAACTGTGTATAATCCCCGCCTCCCATACATTGAGTGGGACGCAATTTGCCCAAATCAATTCGAGCACGAAAACTTGTTCAACTGTATCTCTGTAACAAATTAATGGAAAAAAAATAATGAACAGAACAATCCTATATCTAAGGGACCTATCTACCTACAGCCCCTCCCCCTGCCAAGCCCTACATGGATGCACCTGTACTGAATGTCTTACACCCAGCCACTGCACAGTTGATAAGGATCTCCCTTATATGGTCATGGCTGCTGTTAGGTACATGACATGATTTTGTGGCCATGCAATATGTTCATATCATGGATTGGTTTAGATGCATGCATTGGCATACATGTACTTCTGGTAATTGTGAGAGTAGGCAGCTGCCTGGATCCATCTGCTGTGCAGAGACAGCCAAACAGAATGGTCTCAAATGTAAAAGGATGTTATATGGCCTTGATGGTTATGCCTGTAGTTATATATAAATCATTATTTTGGCTAGGGGGAGGGGCTGTGATACCTGGCTAGGGAGAGGGGCTGTGATATCCCTCCCACCCTGGCTAGTGGGAGGGGCTGTGGTATCCCTACATGTACAATTAACTCCTAATTTTAATCAAAATGCGAAATACGAGCCGGGGTCCACGGAGGGGGGGGGGGGGTTAGGGGTCCCACCACGCTCAAAATGATATTTATGTTTGGCAAATTTAGGAACAACACATGGAGGTGGTTACAAAGCAAGCTGCCAAAGCTTTGTCGCATCAGAATGCTCACATTTGGCCTACCCCCCCCCCCCCCCCCCCAAAATCCGGTACTGTCTGTTGATAAGGGACATTGGTGTATATTATTCATACAGCAACATCCCTTAACATTCAATGGACCAACTCACCCCATCCTTAGTGTTCACATCAATACCAGGAGTGGAAAGGAGATGTTCCACACATGTAGTATGACCTTCCCTTGCAGCAACGTGTAATGGAGTATCACCACACTGGAGTGGGTACAATAGTTCAGTCAACATGGTGGGTATAATGTACACATGTACATGCAGTACATGGTCATCAACATGAATGGAATAACATGCTTCACCTAGGTGACAGCACAGTCAAGATTCCTAGTAACAACAACTCCATATCGGTTTCGAGTGAAGCACACAGCATCTCCGTACATGCTGTGGAAGACATGGAGATCCCTGGCCACTCAGTGCACTTGGTCATGGCAACTTTGCAGGAAGGATATTGTGATTCAGCTGAGCGGTTCACTGAAGGATTGATAGAGCCTGCTGCAGTTTTGCCAAAGCATCTTTGTGTTGCTCGTTCACTGGGCCGCATATCGTCGGAGTGATCAATCTTGGTTCAAATGATGAATGTGAGTCCTACAGCAGTGAAGGTGTACAAAGGTATTCAACTGGGTCAGTTTGTACTGCAGAGAAACTTCTTTTTGATGGAAAGCAATATAGCAGCAGTCTGTTCAAGCAATCACAGGGAGTCTAATAGATTCAACTTGGACTCAGCAGAAATCACAGATTCAGAGAAACATGAGCTGAGGAGTCTCTTGAGGAAGTTCGATGACCTCTTTGTTTCAGAAAATGGAGCATTAGTCGGCTCCACAAAAAAACTGTTTTTGTTGTCCATCGTAATAGATTGAAACGATGTTACGGCCTACCTAAAGAAGGAAAATGACAAAACCGCAGAGAACCCAGTTCCAAAGCAAACAGATGAGGCGTCTCGACTGTCAAAACCCATAGAAAATCTTGCTTTTGAAGATTATGCAGTGCACGCAGAATCTGGATGCTGTGTAGATGCAGATGATGAGCCTGACACTGACAACGTACAAATGGCAAGTCCCCAGAGAAATCGAAGACCCACTGATCGTTATGGGATTTACGTTGAACACCAAGATCTTGCAAGGATGCAAGAAACTAGGAGGGGAGTAATGTAACAATGCAGTACTGTATATATGTTGCACCTGCGCACCAAAATGTCAGCGTAATAATATTCATAAGGAACAGCTGTGTGGGTTGCTTAGCTACGTAGTACGGCAATGTTGTAAGTGCATTTGTTGAGACCCACGTAACATAGGTACCGCTTTGTGGTACCTACATGTACGTGTATGTGCATGGCAGGTTTGAAGTGAGAGGGCAAAGTGGTTGGAAAGATTGGTCCTCTTTTGAGGTCCCTCGTGTTCACCAGAAATGATACCATCTAAGGAATGTGATTAGATGTTCTTCAATTTTTAGCACTCATGTGCAAACACACACGATGCTGCATAAGGCTATAGCTGCATGGCCTGTGGGCAGGGTTTACAGGCAACTCACGTGCATGTGAAGGAGTGTGTGTGTGTGTGTGGGGACCACTTGAATAGTTCTTTACTTACAAGTACTTGACAACCTACTCGATAGCAGTACTGTATATTAAACTCCTTTAAAGCAACACTTTCCTAGCAAGGGTCTTAGCATTGGATCATCCTAGTACTCCTCCCCCTACCCATCCTTATAAACGGACCAACTCACCTCACTCTTAACGTTCACATCAATACCAGGAGTGGAAAGGAGACGTTCCAAACAAGTAGGATGACCTCTCCATGCAACAAGGTGTAATGGAGTATCACCATACTGGAGAGGGTACAATAGTTCAGTCAACATGGTGGGTATAATGTACACATGTACATGTAGAAAATGGATGGCCTTTCAAACATGAAACCACAAGGGTTCACACAAATGCAGTTTTCTGCCAACTACATGTATACTGGCATACAAAGTGCAGTAATTCTTTTTCACTTTCATACTATCAACATTAAGTCTTGTCCTCCATACTCCCCCTAGTACTCCTCCCCCTACCCTACCCTGCCCATCCTGCATCTATACCAACTCACCCATTCCTTAATGTTCACATCAATACCAGGAGTGGAAAGGAGACGTTCCAAACAAGTAGTATGACCTCCCCTTGCAGCAAGGTGTAATGGAGTATAACCATCCTGGAGTGGGTACAATAGTTCAGCCAACATGGTGGGTATAATGTACACATGTACATGTAGTACATGGTCATCAACATGAATATAGTGTATCACGGACATCGGAAGGAATGAATTGGGAGGGGGGTGGGCATGGGGGGAGGATGTAATTCCCCATAAGGACAAATGCTAAGCGTTCAAATCCTCATGTATATTTTATAGGCCAGCCCCATGTGACAACCAGCCCATGTGACAACCAGCCCCATGTGACAACCAGTCCATGTGACAACCAGCCCATGTGACAACCAGCCCATGTGACAACCAGCCCATGTGACAACCAGCCCATGGACAACCAGCCCATGTGACAACCAGCCCATGTGACAACCAGCCCATGTGACAACCAGCCCATGTGACAACCAGCCCATGTGACAACCAGCCCATGTGACAACCAGCCCATGTGACAACCAGCCCAGGTCTCCCCTATCTCCCACAATGCTCATGTGCATACCCAAGTATATGTATACTTGCTTAATGTTGTGAATAAAGTAATTAGCCGTGAATTTTCACTAGTCTAAGTTGTTCTTATTACATCATTCTACATAATGATAACACAAATTCTAAATAACGCACAAAACTTGGGCCAAAACTTTATGGCCACTAATGTTTTGATCCTTCCTGGGATGACATGGCACGGGGTGGAACACTATGAAGAGAAAGAAACACACAACTGTTCCACACAAGTAGTATGACCTCCCCATGCAGCACAGTGTAATGAAGTATGACCACATTGGAGTTCAGTCAACATGGTGGGTACAATGTACATGTAGTACACGGATGGATCATGTAGTTTTCTACCCACTATACTGCCACACAATATGCAGTGTAATTTAACCCAATTCTTTTCCACTTTCATACTATCAACATTGAGACATTAAGTCTTGTCCTCCATACTCCCCCTAGTACTCCTCCCCCTACCCTACCCTGCCCATCCTGCATCTATACCAACTCACCCTATCCTTAATGTTCACATCAATACCAGGAGTGGAAAGGAGACGTTCTACACAAGAAGTATGACCTCTCTTTGCAGCAATGTGTAATGGAGTATTACCATCCTGGAGTGGGTACAAAAGTTCAGCCAACACGTATAATGACAGTACATCATTCATGGTCTTATTCCTAATACATTATTCCCAGCCAACTATGTAGATGTATAATCCCCGCCTCCCATACATTGAGTGGGACACCATTTGCCCAAATCTATTCGAGTGTGAAAACTTGTTCAACTGTATCTCCGTAACAAAATGTAATGAACAGAACAATCTAATTATATAAGGGACCTCCTCTACCTACACACTGAATTAGGAGCGATTTGATTACTCCTGATTGAGGATTTGAACCCAGTGGGGTATCTGATGTTGCAATACTGGCATAGAGCTAGTGCAAGACCCCAAAATATTGGTTCCCATTGTCAAATGGTGTAGTATGAAGTGATGAAAATAGGAAGTCAATAGCCTTAACCGTTCGGAAGTTATAGTGATTGAAATGCAAGGGTTCATAGCGAGCGGAGAAGGGGGGGGGGGGGGGGGGGGGGAGGGGGGAGCTTTCAATAGAGCAACTCACCCAATCCTTAATGTTCACTTCAATACCAGGAGTGGAAAGGAGATGTTCCACACAAGTAGTATGACCTCCATTTGCAGCCCAGTGTAATGGAGTATGATCACCCTGGAGTGGGTACAATACATGTAGTTCATGGTCATCAATAACATCATTCAATAACACAATGCCACTACAGTGTACACATGTATGTGGTACCATTATAGTAGATCAAAGGAGGGGGTGGGGAGAGGTGGTAGCAGAACTGGTGGGGCAGGTCTGGCAGCCTATTTGTACCCAAAAATGATTACAAAAGTAGCGGACAAAGAAGGCATATTCTTGAGCTTTACCAAATAGTTGTTATTGTCTTGCCCAAAGTACACATGACATTGGGGAGCTGTTTAGGCTTGAACACCACAAAGAGAAAGATACAAACAACAACTTGTGGGAACTTAGTCCATGAAGATAGCAACATTACTGTACTGCTGTCTCTATCACGATCACCTTGATCTCAAACTTGTTATGGTAAAGAAAACACAACAAAGGTATATAAGCATTCAACATTATTATAATGGTGGTCCAATGTGGTCTGGCGATATTGATCCCCCTAGCCAGGGTGGGAGGGATACCACAGCCCCTCCCCCTAGCCAGGGTGGGAGGGATATCACAGCCCCTCCCCCTAGCCAGGGTGGGAGGGATACTGCAGCCCCTACCCCTAGCCAGGGTGGGAGGGATACTGCAGCCCCTCCCCCTAGCCAGGGTGGGAGGGATACCACAGCCCCTCCCCCTAGCCAGGGTGGGAGGGATACCAGACAATGTTACGGCCTTCATTAACACTTTCTAAAACTTTGCCCACAAGCCATGCAGCTGTAGCCTTATGACCAACTCACCCTATTCTTAATGTTCACATCAATACCAGGAGTGGAAAGGAGATGTTCTACACAAGTAGTATGACCTCCATTTGCAGCAAGGTGTAATGGAGTATGACCGCACTGGCCGGAGTGGGTACAATAGTTCAGCCAACATGGTGGGTACAATGTACAAATCGCACATGTAGAACATGGATAGAACATGTATAGCCGTTCAAACAATATACGAAACCAACAAGGGTTTACACACATGTAGTTTTCTGCCAACCATACTGGCATACAAAGTGCAGTAATTGAACTCAATTCTTTTCCACTTTCGTACTATCAACATTGAGACATTAAGTCTTGTCCTCCATACTCCCCCTAGTACTCCTCCCCCTACCCTACCCTGCCCATCCTGCATCTATACCAACTCACCCAATCCTTAATGTTCACATCAATACCAGGAGTGGAAAGGAGATGTTCCACACAAGTAGTATGACCTCCACATGCAGCAAGGTGTAATGGAGTAGTATCACCACCCTGAAGTGGGTACAATAGTTCATGGTCATCAACAACACCATTCAAAAAAAGTTTTAATTTCGCATGCAGAAATACACCCCTCCCACTCCTCTAATTTCTGTATTAAGTAAATAAAAACATTCTGTAGGAGAAAGTTGGTGGCATATATGATTGAACTGGACAAAATGGTGGTGTAAAAAGCATGGATACAAGATGTGACAGAAATTCTACAGAGAAAATAGGCCTATATTTAGCATAAAATAGAGTATGCTGAGGAATGCGGTAAATATAGTCCTATCTTTCCAGTACAATTTCTGTCAAATCTGGTTTACACCATATAGATATATATTATCTCTGATTTTTAGCCCACCAACGTTCTACTAGAGAACGTTTATGTTCTATTATCTGTGGACTGGTGAATCGAAACGAGTAACATCCTTCATGATAAACAAAACGCTATACACGTACACGTACAATCACTGAGTCCGCTTACCCCATTCTGTGAATTTATGGGCACTCCACCTTCAATCAACCTCTTCACCTCGCCAACATCACCTCTCTGTGCCGCATCTCGAAGCTCCTGTTCTCCATCTGAAGAAAGATACGATCATCATGTTCACTTTCCGTACCAGTACATGTACAGCGTACATCAGAACCGCAACGGGACAGTTCATACGCTCGATCTAGTCACTACTGGAAGCATACATAGTTATGCTGAAAGCCAGGTCATCGGGGCGCGTCCTATGATTTTACAAAGACAAGTTCAAGACTCACTAAATACTATTTCCCTACTTGTCCATTAGTCAAACGCCTTTTAAAAGATCGTACCGACTTTTAACTTCGTGGCAGGGAGCATCTTGCGTAAATTTCATACCACGTGGGCCATGGGAAGGACCCTCCACGATTTTTCATTACGTAATAATTCATTACATACATGACAGCTCAGATCATCAGATACTCATAGAATGACCAAGCTGTTAAAAAGAGTAATTGTCTGCACAAGATACTGACTATCTCTGTCACCAAAGCCAGAGGAGCACAAAGAAGCGAATGGACCACAAGCCAAAGCTCTTGTAGTGTAGACCAGCTGAACCTGCTGCCATGTGGAATCAGAGGTGTCCAACACATAGCAATCCTTAAAACACTGGCAAAGGATCAGAGACCAAACTTGGAGGGGTGGCTCTTGCCATGCAGGTGAACAATAGCTTACAAACACTCCCACATAAGTGCAACAGAATTAAAGCCACCATGGTTGCAACCTCAACAGGCTTAGATAGCAACTTCAGAACATCACAATGCTTAGGTAATGAAATATAAGGGTGATTTAAGGGTGATGTTCTTATTGAGGCTGGAATGGTATCCATTTTACAAGCATAAATGGCAATGTATACATCACGTAATCATACTAACAGGACATAGCACACAAGGGTTCAGCTAACAGGCCAGCTGGATCTTGCCAGGATAGCCCAAGCATTCTCCCTCACCAAGGTCAGGCTTAGTCTACCATACATGTTCTGCCGCACTTCACCATGGCTTCACTGGAGTCTGAGCCCACTGCCAACCTCCTGCTGGTACGGTTGAAAGTTTTCTGGGCCTTCTCTCCCCAACTACAATATGTCTCTACAGCCAGGGGAATGCACTCCCACCCAAGTTCCATACACTTTGGGCCATTCTTGGTCATTTTGACCACTTCTTTTTCCGCTGCCAAGTAACCCACAGTTGTGCTCGCTCCCAGAATCAAGCTTGGGTTGAGCGGATTCACAACTGTGCCATCACAGGCAGCAGGTTTGCCAATGGACCATGAGGGGACCAGGATATCAGCTGAATGGGTTTGGGAATGCGAATGGTCCATGCCACTTCCATTCTCCAGCTCAGGAGAAAGGCTAAAGAGTTCACACTTACCTAAATACCCAATGATCCAGCCAGTACCACTTCATCCAAGAACCATGCTTGGAAAAGTAGATCAAGACATTCATCATCTGCATTGATGGCAGATAGTACTTTGTGAAGGGCCAAAGCAAAGAAGGACCCAATGGGTCTCCATGTTGCACCCCTGCCTCAGAGGATAACTGATCTAAAATAATGGGTGTGACCCGTAGCACCAACTAGCCCATGGCACCCAATAATGATGACACTTGGAAGCTACTCATCAGTAAGCACCCCAGTAGTGCTTGCCAGCCATTGCTCTCCCATCTAACACAGATTTCAAATCCCCATCTGATGTTAGCCTTATGGACATCCTCAGATCCTTTCCTAAGTTGTCTGCAGCTGGACCCTCTGGCCTCCCAATACAACACCTGATTGATGTGGCAGAGGTTCCTCTGCAGACTCCACCCCTTCACACTGTCCATAATGTCATCAATCTGCTGGTCTTGGGTACCGTAGTGTTCCACTGGACATAGCCATCTTCCTCGCAGGAGGTAACCTTACTGCCCTCAACATCCCCACCCCAGGAGATATTCGCCCTATTGTCATGTGCATATAAGTGTGCTATGTAATAAGATAGCAATAACATAAGTACAGTGTAGAAACTAGCACATATCATGGGTGCCCCCGGCATTTTTGGAAGGGGGGAGGGGGGTGCAATTTGACAACTAAATACGATCATGGGGGTGGGGGGGGGGGGGGGCCGGGGGGTGCGCGTATGTTCCTAGTAATGAAAACTTTCACTTTTATCACTAGTGAGGCTTAGGAGGGCCCCCTGCCTGGGGAGGGCCCCCTGCCTGGGGATGCCCATGCATATGGCTAACTACAACACAACCGGGAGGTGAGTGGGAGAGTAAGCAGAAAGAGAGAAGGGGAAGAGGGAGGAGACAGGACAGATATGGAGGATACAATGCCTCAAACACAACCAGCATTTGTGCACAACTTCTGAAATAACCATGACCTCTGCATCTGTGTCTGATTAGAATTTAAGGGACCACTTGGATGACAGCTATATCCTGGAGGATTACATACCAACAACTGCAGAGTGCTGCTATCTTAAGGGCAACAAAGTGTCCCATATATGCTGTGATATGATAAACATCTCGCACATTTATCAGGGCAATGTTATGTTCCCATACATGCTCTCAACTTAAGCATGTCCTCTGTTCCCATACATGCTCTCAACTTAAGCATGTCCTCTGTTCCCCTACATGCTCTCAACTTAAGCATGTCCTCTGTTCCCATACATGCTCTCAACTTAAGCATGTCCTCTGTTCCCATACATGCTATCAACTCAAGCATGTCCTCTGTTCCCATACATGCTCTCAACTTAAGCATGTCCTCTGTTCCCATACATGCTCTCAACTTAAGCATGTCCTCTGTTCCCATACATGCTCTCAACTTAAGCATGTCCTCTGTTCCCATATATGCTCTCTGTTTTGATTACAAATGTCATGCCCCTCCCTCCCACTGATAACATACACAACTTCATCTCAAGGTCTCCATTATTACAATCAAACATTACATATCAGCAGTACACATATACAATACATTGTAGCTCAAGGATATTGTAAAGTTTCTATAGTAATGTAAATTAAACCTCAAAAATAATTGTTAGGAATGCAGTATCCAGATCAATACCAGGAGAGGAAAGGAGATGTTCCACACAAGTAGTATGACCTCCCTCTGCAGCAAGGTGTAATGGAGTACGTCCATTCTAAAGGGAGTGCAATGTACAAATTTGCAGTAGACATACTATAAAGTACCACAAATTATTCCCTAACCCCTAGCCCCAAATGGAAAAAAAGCTTTTGTTTAAGTGAAGTCAGTAATCATTAACTCGGCTGTGTTGAGAACTCTACCATTATTCCTACATCACCTCCCACACACACATACATGTACACCGGATATGTTGCTAAGGAACATGTATCAGTGCAGTTTACACAACATATAACCAAAATTAAGCAATTACTTAAAATTATCCAAGCATAAATTGTAAAATAGCACTGTTATAAATAGCTTGTAAAATTATCAACCTGTCATAACTATGATGAAAACTCGGCCCAAACTCATGATCAACCCAAGATAGAGTCAGAGCAGTGTCAAACCCAAGTTCACTTCTCCTTTTCACCTGTGAGCCCCTCCAGCACAAATCAGATGCCCTTATGATGGCAAAGCGGGTTTGTCATGCCATAAGTTTGAAAATAGCATTTTTCCCATTTGTGTGCCAAGTTTGCCGCTAGTATTATCCAGTCTCTCTCTCTGGAGAAGACAAACATCTGACATCACTGTTCCCCCTCCGCTTGAATATGGCCTGCTCATAAATATTCTTCTCTTTAGCTGATTAGCTCCAGACTTCAATACTGATTTGGATAAACAGTTGTAATGAGATGGAGCATCAGTGTCAATAACCTTGATGTCAAATAATATGCCTCCACTTGTGGTTGCCATGCATCCCTAAGTCAAGTTGCAGCCCATCATTAGCCACTCTGACATCTGGCTCCTCAATGACTTGTCTCCACACCACCTATGCTGTCATAACTCATAATTATGCAGTCTCTGATTTCATTATGCCTCTGAATGACGATTCTTGCAATCAAGGGCATGCATGCTAAAGAGACAAGGTGGCCCCCATATCTATCAATGAGGGAGGTAGAGAGGGACGATCCTGCAAACAACATATGGCCATCTCAGAACAGCATAGGTGACAGGTCAAAATGATAGCTCTGTACTGGAAGTACATTGAATCACGTTTCCTTTCAGTGCATGCTCTTCAAAGCGCTCTCTGTCGATCAGGGCTAAAGGAAATTAAAGTACTATACTCTCAAATTGCATCATGTAGTAGCCTTAGCCCTTAACCTCCTGGCAGTATTCAGTGCCTCCAATGGTGGAAGTCAATCACACCGCTAACATGTGGTGCATGCTTGCTTTGCATTTGCAGTTGGATCATAAGTTCCGCAAGGGATGTTGATAACTATTTTCATCATTAATGACTGCTCCTCCTACTTAAGAGCTGTTGTGTGATCACACGTGAATGTCTCTGCACAATCTGGAACCACTCTCTGAACAAACTCTCATTTGCACTGCAGGAATTTGATTATAACATTGCATTGGTTGATACGTCAGACCAAACATTTTCAAACCATTGGTTTAAATGCACATGGTTTAAATACCGTCCAAACCGTTTTTATGGTTTAATGTCCAAACTTAACAGTTTGGTTTGAAATACATCAATGTGGGTTAATTTGTGAAGCAAATCAATCCAACTCATGTGATCAAAGCTTTGCAACAAGAAACAAAGCACTCTCATAGGTAAAAAGGCTCAAGTTGAACAGTATTTTACAATGAAGGTTCCCCCTTAACTCTTTGAGCAGCAAGTATGTGCACATAACGATAATCGTCTGTGCCACATTAAGGTCATGTGTTGATCACAACTAGATCCATACAAGGGCTGCACTTGCATTTTTGGTTACTACAAAGGGAGTTTCTCAGTCCAGTAAACAGCAGACCATGCATTCTAAAGAACTCCATTATTTGGATAACATATTAATCACCTGGAACAGAATTTGTAACCCAGATCAATGAAGCACATCATGCTAAATGGTTGAGAATCAGTTGACAGTTCGTTCCTCTCTTCCACCTTCATCTCCATTAAAAGGGTTAGTTTTTGCAACAATATGTACCAGGATATAAGTAATGTGGACAAAAATGTGCTTGGGCCCACATCTCTATATGTGATCAAGTAAATTACATTTATAATGCTACATATATGTAGAATCACTTCAGAATATACTCGCATGTCCAATAGTGAAAAAAACACACCATAATGTAAAAATAGCTTCCTAAATGCGTCAGGGCAAAATCAGTCAAAGCAGCACACAAATGAAATGCCATACAATTCCAGGCACATGCATGGTGTTCCCCCACTTCTTGCCGTGTAGGTGGACCCTGACCTGTCAGGTCAGGGAGGCCAAGCTGAAAGCCCAGCCTGGCAGGTCAACATGACGGGCTGGGCTGACCTTCAGCTATCCTGTCTACATGTATATAAATTAATCAGTTGTAATTAATAACTGGTGAGATGGCAAGTTTGGGTGCTGGGGGATGGAAAGTACGTGCCTGAGGGTTGAATACCACTTGTGGCAACTTTTTTTATAGGTGGTTCAAATTTCAGACCAAAAATAAAAATAAAACACCAGAACTAGGTTGGAAAATTACACCAAGTTTGGTTTACACTGTGTAATGGAGACATCAACTCGAATTTTATTGAATTTTATTGTTTACAACCTCTACCCTTTTTGTTTAGCAGTATTCCAGAGTACCAATCATACTTCCAAGGAAGCAATGGCCACTTGACACCATAATCCTATAGTCTTTCAAGTAGTGTTTAGCAGCCACCCTCATATAGTGATGCCACTACTAGATGGTTCAGCAAAGTAGCTACATGCTGGTCCTGACTGAATGAATTTATCAAGCCATGAATTTATGAAAAATGGTGAATATAGTCTGGAAAGCAAAACAATTATGGGGGCTAATCTGATACTTAGCTTAGTCTCATGCACTCACTAAGGAAACATACTTGCAATGTATCCATCCATCAGTGAAATTTGTGGAGTAAAGATGAAGGTTCTGTTGACCGAATAGTGATATCCATTGTATTCATATCTACATTCAAACGTACCTGTATAGTGTCTCGCACATCATTGTCTACATCAGGTACATTACATGCATCAACAACAGCAATGCTCCCAGTCTGAGGGTCAACAGCACATGCCAGCACATCGGAGTCATCCTTGGGGCCAGTGATCAGTAAATGAAAATGCAGTGTATCTATATGTTTACCATATCACCTGAAGAAGAAAGACCAACAGCCACACATCCTGCTGCTTTTCCCTCAATCATAAAATCTATGTACATGTAAGTTGGGTCATTAGAGTGGACTGTAATAGTGAGATAGAAGCTGCAGTTGTCTTGATCACAGTGGTCTGGAAAGGAGGGAGGGAGGGATGGAGGGGAGGGGAGGGGAGGGGAGTGGGAGGGATAAAAGGAGGGAGGAGAGAGAGGGAGGGAGGAGGGGGAAGGGAAGGGAGGAGAGTGGAGGGAAGGGGAGGGATGGAGAGCAAGGGGAGGGAGGGAGTGTGCGTGTGTGATGTGTGTGTAGATATGACGAATCACTCCTGCTGTGTGCTTGTACATTTTAAGGTATCCAGCAGAATGGCCACATGTCTCCTGTGTCAAGGATGTGGGCGTGGTATCATCTCCTGTTTTCAAGGATGTGGGCGCTATATATTGAAAATTTGGAGCGATTCCGCACTTGCTGGAGAGCACAAATTGACGAACAAAAAAGGTAAGGAAAAGGCTACATTTTGGTGTTTTAAACAGTAACGATTGATCGAAAGTTGGACGCGTAAGACTTGTTGCTGTCCGTTACTGAGATACACTTGAACAAATGCGGGCATATGCATGTTTTCCCGCTTGATTCGCGCCAATGATTTTGACAAATCGCGTCCCGCTCAGTGTATGGGGTGGCGGTGATTATATCATTGGCGCGAATCAAGCGGGAAAATGTGCATGTAGTTTGCACGACTGTATCTCCGTAACGGATGATGTAGAAATTCACGAACAGAACAAATCAATAGCTACAGGACTCTTCTATGTACAACCCGAATTTGACGCGTTTTCAACACTCGTAAGAGGAGAAATGAGGAATCCTAACCTGTTGTATTAGCGATCTTTGCACTGACGCCATGGAACATAATTAGAACTTCAAAATGGATACGAACATAGAGAGATGATGTAGGAACATGTGTACAGAAAGGTAAAGGTTGTACCGTTGCGAAGATATGTTGCTTAGTATAACATGCAATTTTTATAGTGATAAAATTATAACCCCACAAACCCGATTTTGCTGGACACCGTCCCATATATAGGTATGTCCTATTATTTTAAAAAATTTGTAATAAAACACTCCAAAATAATAATAATAATTATTGTATTATTATATATAAAATAAAAACCTTTCAATACAGATACATGTACATATAGGTATATATATATAATACATTACAGATAAACAAGCACATAACGTTACATTACCTACCACCTAGACTAAATAATATATCAGTAGCCTGTGCCTGAGATGGCCCTTGAAAGAAGAGCCCTCACATTTGCCCTAACAAGGGTCATGCTCAACCTCTGATATAGGGTTGTGATAGCTGCAGACTTTGGGCAGTTCTGACGTGTGGCCAAGCGAGAGGCTAGCTGCGATAGTGCCCACTTTGCTTCAGTGCCCCAACACCCATAGGTCTCCACAGCTATTGGGATGCATACCCAACCCAGTTCTGCACATTTGGAGTCATTGGCCTTATGCTTCCTCTCCTCTGCTGCAAAGGCTGCAGACCCTGCTGTCACACTCGCTTCAGGTAAATTACTTGAGGTTAGCGGTGATGTGACAGTAAAGTCAAATGCAGCAGGCTTTCCCTCATCCAGTTTGCTGCCAGGACATCAGCTGGTCACGTGTGGCGCTCCTCAGATGTAAAGCCATACCCAACCTCCACCTGAGCACTTATGCAGGCTCTCCTACATGACTCTGCAAATACATCCCGGAGCCTGTTGTGACGAATGACTAAATCGCCCCCATGCTTGCATGTCAAAGCATGATGGCCTAAAGGGTCCAAAGAATGGGCTGGACAGTGAGGACATGTGGCACCCTGAGAGCCTGAGATACTAACACCAAGCCACCATTGTATGGCTGCTTGGAACTCAGAAGGCTCCAACTGCAGATTGAGACCAGGAGAAGGAGCTGTGGAAAGCCATGCAGCAGCATGGGGAGATGAAACTGATAAAAGGCGAGCTCTGTCAGGCAATGATGATTTTGAAAAAAGCTGTGCAAACAGGCTGTCTTCCAATTTGTTCGAAAGCACCTTTTGGCGGCATGGTGTCTCCCTGATAGCTTCCAATGTAACCGTCTCCTCATTAGAAACATGTTTATTAAACTTATCGATGGCATTCAACAGGTGCTGATTGGTCTCAGAGCACATGCCAGCCATGCTTAGAGATGCTATATAACAGGCAGATGAATGTTCTGAAAGCCGACTAATTATAATTATTATAATTTTATATGTAATGTTTATATGTTATATAAAAGCCTCTGCATTTTTATTAGTATAAATTTATGGTATACAGGAATAAGGTTCATGTAAAGGTTACATGATTTAAATATGTAAGGTGAGTTATGAAATGTTTGAACACAGCACAATCAAGTACAAGTAGGTTATGGTATTTTTATCCTGATTGATGCAGTTTTATAATACTTTTTGAAATGCTGGGCAAGGATAAACCTTATTATTGATATTTAACTATGTAACACTATGCCAAACTATACATGTATAATCGATACTTACCAAAAGCACGCAAGATCCACTCTACTAACTCCATGAGAACCAATCTATCTATACATTATATATATATATATTGTCCATAACCATGTCTATCAACAGCTGTCCCATAACCGCTTGATTCCGTCCAATAGAATTGACATAACAATTAATTGTATGTCCTCTGTTAGCATACATGCTACAACTACATTCAGCCTTGCAATTGAGAACTCTCAATTTCGTGCCATCTGAAAAGTGTACACCATACTCATACATTAATTATACCCCTCACATCTTTCCTGTCTACTGCCCACATGATATATACCATAACCACTTCAAAACATGATCTCCTAAAAATGCGAATGATTATTAATAAACATCTCTTGCCTCTTCTAGAGTTTATGGATAAGAAGTGCTCCAAAGAATATCTTCTAGAGGCAGCATTGTGGCAGTTTGACTGGAAAATCATCAGTCGTCGATTGCTGAAGGATGAACAAGACATAAGTGACATTGATCATGAAGAGAATACTGAACAACAGAAGAGGGAAAAAGTGTTGTTGAAGTGGAAAGAACAGCAGGGACCTGATGCCACATACCAGAAACCATTTGACGTTTTAACACAAGTTGGAAACAAGGATACAGCTGATAAAGTCCACCAAATAGCCACTAAAGGTATTTAATGAAGAAGAAGCACATGTTTATCAGGGGGGTGAGCTAGTACCACGTGTTGTGCAGTGACAATCATTCTTTAAGTTTCATTAGCTGACCACATGCCTAAATGTAGGCATTTTTTTCATGGACCTTAATGCTGTCCCATGTACTTACATGTCATGGTGGGGCATAGGGCACACACAGAACTGGTCTAGCAAAAGGCCCAGCCACCATTTCAGGACAAGTTGGATTTTGGTAGGTGTCAAATATAGACCCTAGGAAGGGGTGAATCTCAACCTAGACTTAGCATTGAGGAAATGTACTCAAAGTCACATAGAAAATGGCTCAAGTGGGTGCTAGTGCATTCTACCAATGAAATTGTAATGACGCAGGTTTTTTGACAATACAAAATCATAATGCAGTTTTATAACATATAAACTAAGCATCTTGGAAATTGTAGGCCATTCACACTTTGAAACTTGTACAAACTTACAGATTCTAAGTGCATTTGTTTAGGTTAAAAGGTTCTTGTCAATGTGAGGTTACAATGTTCAATCTGCCCTCCCTCCATCCCTTCCTCCCTCCCTGATGCTGATTGATGAAGCATCAATTACGAAATTATGTAATCTAAGTTTGCTTGCCTTTCAGATAATTTTGATTTATTGGTAAATATTGATGCAGCATTGGCTAACTGTGGATGTGGACATTGTGATTTCAAGGGACTTATTACCCACGGATGCCCTAGCCCACGAAAAGATACACAATTTATGTACCTTGATACATCTAATCTAAGTCCAAGTCAGAAAGGTATTTTATTATTGCAAGTCAAGGCAGATGCAGATGCCATATATAAACAACTCAGTCACGTTATTATATATCCAGTTTGATACTTGGATGGAAAGGAATGTGTCAATCAAGGAGTACAGAAAGGTCCTTAAAAATATCCGAGGTGTGGTATCTGGGAGGAAAGAAGTGCCCATGCTTAAGGA
The DNA here is from genome assembly GCA_949361645.1 of Spongilla lacustris. Lineage (NCBI taxonomy): Eukaryota > Metazoa > Porifera > Demospongiae > Spongillida > Spongillidae > Spongilla > Spongilla lacustris. The sequence goes on along the minus strand of OX442431.1, from coordinate 3,069,833 downwards.
CAGATGGAAGGAAATTAAGACAGCTGATCACTTGGAATGTTCAGCAATACTATCCGACTATTACACATGGTTCAATTGTGATATTTTGAAAGCAGTCATGGAAACAGTAAAAGGAGTGACCGAGCTGAGCTTCATTCCAGTCTTAAGTCATATGTGGATGAGGTATACAGATACTCCAAACGGAACATCTTCGAGTGCCCAGCACCTTCAGGATTGCCAACCACAAAGGGCACTACTTACTGTGTACTAGAAGTGTCTATTGCTCAGTTACCTGAACAGGAGAACAAGGTCACTGCAGAACAAATAGCAACCTTCACAGCCACATTAAAGCAATCTTTGCAGCTTGAAGACTATACACTGAAACTGTGCACTGTTGACAAGGGATGTTTGCAGCTGGTGTACTCCATACCGCTCTGTGTGTACAATGCACTCTTTCCTTTGGATGAAGATCAGTATGAGGCCATTCGAGTATTAGGTGTTATGGAGATTATAACAAAGGACCATCACTATACAAAGGAACATGTAAGTGACACAAGATATATAACCATTTGCTCTGAGAAAGTTAGCGGTATATAGGATTTGAAGGGAATGGTGGTGTTAAACGGCATAAGGGATTGGAGATACAATAATTACTCCTATATTTCAACACTTAGTGAGAATGGCATTACATTTATGTTGCTGAATATATGAATAATTATTGTGTCTCCTTACCACTAACTTTCTCAGAGGGAATCTTTTTATATTTTATTTCATTATTAGTGACTACTAATTTTAGTATATTTTACAACTCGTACATACAAGTAAATAAGTTTGTATGACAAAATCCAGCCGTTGGAATGCCATGTTTATTGCCTAGCAACACAGTTATATATGTTACATTTCCAGCTAGCTGTTCTGGATCGAAACTCGCACGCCAAGCTTTGTGCACTGAACCCATGCAAGCTGTGAGCAAGGCAGTACTGCAATGCCTTGCTCACAGCTCGGTTCGACTCAACATTGGCAGGCTAGCGCCAAACATCTCGTATTCCTCTCTCATTTACATCTAGCTCTCATCTTTCGTTACCTCCGATGCACAATCCGAAATATGAACACTTTTCATATTGCATAAATACTACGTATATCAGTTACATGCTTTATTTACACATCTGATACCTGGCTGAATATGCTCTTGCACGAAATTCTAAAGCCATAGGTGTGATTGGCGCTCTTTAAAACAGTTCAGTCCTATCCAGAGTTATACTTTATACCTATAAAGACGACGACCATGGAGAAAGATAAGTCTGGAAACGAGCTTTTTTGTTCTCTCAAAGCCACGGCACTGGATGGACACAATTCAGATAATTGGCTAATACGGTATGCCTTTTGAATGGTGTAAAATAATTTACTTTTACATGTAGAACTCATTATTAATTGTACGTTTTGTGACCCACATTTCATGCTTTTTTTGAAGTCATACCTTTGAGATAATTTGATCTTTCGTACCCCCCCCCCCCCCCCCTACCATCGCACTAAACAAAATTACCAATGCGCATGACTTACTCTAATAGCCACGCATCGTTTTTATACGTCCATGTGATGGAGGCGGTAACTGAGAGGGGGTACTTGGATTGTGTGTAGCAAAGACAGTGACAATAGGATTTAGGTCAACGAGTTACAACATCAACAAGACAGATCAAGAAGCATATTTACAACAATTAGAACCAGCCACATTTTTTTTACCACTCTACGGGGCGTGTGTATTTTATGAATAATACGTGCGGTTTGAATGGAGCATTATCACATAAACAAAGTTCAGGAGGGATGCAGGGTGAGTGGTCGCTTGCTTGTGGCACCAAAGGATAACACTGATAAGCAGTTCTTCATGTCTCCCTTTGTACAGTTGCTTGGTAAGCCTCCAATAATGCTACCAAATATGAAACTTCTCTCCCCTGAGATATCACTTTTTCCACACCATCACCAGTATCTGCAGAAATATATGGAGAGAAATTATTACATCAAGATTATAATTGGCCTTGCATGTATAAATTACTAATGCCAATCAGCCCAAGACTAATTCCCATATATTATCTATCATCTCTCTTTCCTCAAGTCCTTGACTTTGAGGATGCTGGTATGTCAATAACGGTTTACTATCCCGTCGCTGCCACCAAATACTTCCTAACAGTTCACTATCCCGTCGCTGCCACCAAATGTAGAGGACCGTACTACACCGCAGCAGTATAACTATATTGACACTAGTACAGGCATAGATTATTTAGACAAATAATCTATGGTACAGGTCAACAACTCAGAGAATTTCATGTTCAATACGTGCATGCTTATATACCCTCTCGTCAACATCAATACGTGACTAATTATAACCTCTAGTTCGTACCTACAACACCTTAGTTTATAATTAAACTCGTGAATGGTCCAGATCAGCCTTGTGACAGGTTACCGGTGTCATAGGCATGTGGGTCCCCCCCCCCCCCCCCCCCCCCCCCCCCCCCCCCTATTTTGGGTCCGGGTAATTATTTGTACATCCAGGCATCTTGGTCCGAGTAGGGGGCGGAAGGGGGGACCGAGTTTCCTGATGAGTTTTATTTACTGGCACCTGCCAGTTTTGATACTTTTTTTTTTTACTTTCTCAACGGTAAGTTAGCGTCCGTCAGTCGTTACACTTTGTAACAGCCACTCGGCTTTCCATCTCATGATCTGTGTTTCTCAGCTTTCTCTGCCGATCGCGAAAAGGAAGGTCACGTACTGCTGCGGATCTTTTTGGCAGACGTAGTCTGGTGCTAACTCGTATAGCATAGCAAGAGCTATTTTGCACGAGAAGTCTGCCCCAATCATTTGAGTAGCCTATGTCTGAATTCTGAAACATTAGTTAGGCTCAAGTACTTTGTAGTTAATAAGTAGTTATTATTTAGTGTGTGATAAAAAAAAAAAAAAAAAAAAACGTGTTGAGCATATATAAACAATGAATGGGTCATGTTCAAGTAGTACACAACTGTTTCTTCGTATCATACAGGACTTAGTGATTGACCTGTCGATCGCAATGTAATTTTGAGACACGCTAGGAAACTTTCTCCACTGCATCAGTCTGCATGTGCTCAGCCGGGTAATAAATACATCTGTCAAAACATAGGCTTCCGCTCATTTGTATCCAGGGCTCCGTAGGCAACTTAGATTAATTATTACATCAACCAGGTGAACCAGCCCTCCGGCTCACGCGGAAGCTTTCAGTGAAGTGCATGGAATATTTCTACATGAAAGCCACATGCTGTTTCATAACAAAATCAGTGCTTCCGACAGCACTATGATAAGTACACAGTTTTGAAGTCACAAGCAAGCCATCGTTATTGAACGCGATATACATGTATAATGGACGGTGAAACGGGGGAATCACTCGTAGTCCCCATGCATATCGATTGTTGTGCCGTTC
>OX442431.1:2905428-3066209 GCA_949361645.1 Spongilla lacustris | reverse complement strand
AATGTTATGTGACCGCATGCATTCCATTGAGCAGCACTTATTATTTTAATAGATTCAACATGTACCTAAAATAGTGTTGGTAGTATTGCATGTAACTTTCATTATCTATAGTACAGATATCCCCATGCATTTATAAGATCAAAACTATGCGCATAATAATAAACCAGAGATTGATGATCTGTGCAGTTTTTCTTCTAGCTTGCATGTGAGATGCCAAACCATATATGAATTTTATAAAAACAGCATGCAAGCAATATCATCATTGTATAGCAATCATTTGTAGTGGCATCATTAATAAAATGCATGCATGGATCTATGTGGCACCGGCATGCAACATACTTGAAAATCGTTCTGTTAAGGTTATGTAAAGAAGTAAGGAATTTCTAAAGGAATTGCTATTGTTGTTGCAAATGTTGAGGTGAATACTTTCGAATTCAGGGAATGACATGCGAAAGTTATGATTCCGTTATTCACACAAGTAATCTCTGTCCATCGTATCCAAACATACTCTCGCATGTGAGGTGTCCACCATATGGCTCAAAATGGGTTGCAGCAGTTTCTGGTTCCAGAATGATGCTACGTAATGAGTCGTTTTGTAGGAATTGCATCATGCATAAATGGTGTTAATACATGCATGCTGCAGCACGCGATGGTGTTTCATTGTAATACAATAAACTCTTCTGCAGTATATACAATAAGCTAAACGTGATCCATGTCGAGATCACCACCAAGTTTGCATATCAGGGAGTGATGGCCAAGGTGATCCAGTGAATGGTTAGGGCAATATATGCATGCGTGTAGATCCTTCTGAGACACCAATGCCTAACTACCACTTCAAAGCAATTTGAAATTCATTGGGCTCAAGGTGGGACTGTGATCCAGGTGAGGGTATTACAGATAACCATGATGATATGGAGTGTAGATGAGCATTATGCAGAGTTGTACAGTTCCATGAACTGATGATCTTTGAGCTTGGAAGACTGAACCCTTTGCCCATGCAGCACTGAGTCTGTGATGTCAATGGCTGAGATGGTGTCAGATGTAGAAAGGATGACATCATAAAGCTGGATTGAATGATTGAGGTGCCGATCATCTGTAAATCCCTGGCCAGATGCACTCAAAGAGGCTATGTAAGCAGCTGAGGAATGATGTGACAAGGAACGAAGGCCTTGTCCTCCCCTGTTGAGGATTAACTGGGTCTGTAAGCAATAGAGGTACATTCTGAAAAGCATTGCCAGACGTCATCATCATACCCCTTCAATGCTTCTGCTACCAAGGACGGAGGTGTGGATCAGGTTAAATGGACCAGTTTGCTGAAGCTGCCACAATGTCGTAGAAGAAGCAAGCCCACTTGTGGGTCAACCACTCCAACTTACTCAAGATGAGTAAGTAGCTTACCAGCTTTTTCCCGCTTCTGAGCCACAAAATTGGCACGGAAGTTGTCATCACCAATAGCGGCACCAAGGATCTCGATATTTGGTACAATGGACCTCTTCATGTCTGGAGGGAATGTGCTGAGATCACTCTTGCTAAAAAGCTTACACTTTGATGTGTTGAGGAACAGACCCAAAGGTGGTCCTTGGCTATGTAGGATGGAGATGACCTGCTTCACTGCTTGTGAGGGTCCAGCTACAACACCGTCATCTATGTAATTATAGGCCGTTGCAGGTAGGGTCCACTCCAATGGTAGATATAATCTTCTGCAGCACCAAACAAAATAGGAGAGGACCTAGGGGATCCCCCTGCTGAACACCCATCTCTGAGGTGATGATACCCATTTGGTGGAACAGAACTGGGTGTTGCCCATAACACCAGTGAGCCCATATTAAATAATACTAATAATCATTATTTTATATAACTTTATTATTTTTACATATACCACTTATTATATACAATATGCAAGTAATCTAACTTCTCATGCTTGAGTATAGATAGAGTCCTGGACAGGTATTATATGCAGACTGGTGATAGCTTTGGAAAGGGACCAGCACATTCTCACTGCAAGGCGATTTGGTATCCGTCTTTCATTCTTTCAATTTTTTCCCCTGGGCAACGGGATGTTTTGGGTCTCACCCTCTTTTGTTTCATCCCTTAGGCATGATGACTGCCTTAACTTATTGTACCAGGCATGGTTCCTGGATGATGGGGTTTTAGCTGGGACCATAAGTAAGCACTGCTCACTGCACTCACCGACATGGCCCCCTCATGAAAGCCTCTCACTCTCCCAACCTGGATATCCTTTGTGCTCATATTGGTGGCTATATCCACTGTGCCAAATTAATTGCCTCCAAGCGGGTTGAGGCCTTAAAGTTGCTTTCCAAGCTTGACAATGTTGCCATCATTGACCCCCAAAAGGTTTTCAACCTACTTCGTTTGTGTGGTAGTTTTTGTAGACTCCCCCCAGCATCACCCCTCTCTGTCGCATCACTGGATCAAGCATGCACCACATCAGGGGTATTGTGTGTGGTGCCAAAGGTGCCTCATCCCCAAAGAGGACTAGGGACGAGGCAGTTCAATTCTTGTTTGGGTGCCCGGTTTTTCTATGAAGAGTGTCATGACAGCATGGGGGTGTAATTTGACACTGGATTCGGCTTCCAGGTGGAAATTTCAACCTGGAACAGCCTTGTCGTCATTTTCACCCTAAACCTTCAACATTCGTAATGCTGCTAACGTTATTCTAACATAACAGTATAGGCTCCACAGCTCAAGCAGCAGAAGCCTGCAAGCATAGGGCTTATGACCCCAAATGCAATGAAGCTAGGGTGGGTGGGTGTCCCTATGGTAGTTGAGACCTATGGGAATTGGTGGAATGAGGCTAGAAACACATATTCCTGCCTAGCTACTTGCTTGCCATTGGCTCATCTAAATCTACTAAAGAGCAGCCTTGTCTACGAAATATTCAGCAAACTTAATCTCACCTTGACCGGGTCCATCATGAGAGCTGTTATAGCCCTTACTCTCATAGCTGAAACTATTTTTAACCTTAGATTTTTTATTTTATACATAAAGAAGAAAAAAACATTATTATCATAATTATAGCAGCAATACTATTACTACAAGCAAACACAGCAGCAGTATTATGTATTACATATCACAATAGGTCTACAGTTCAACTCTAAACCTGCTAATTAAGTTAACTGGAACATTTCTTCTGGACAGGATTGCCCTAGCTACTGACCTCACTAATGAGATATTCAACCACCCATAATTCTCTGTCAAGACCTTTGCCTTAGGGCAGTGCAGGGAGATCGAGTGGATGGAAGCTAATCTAGTGAAGGTGTTCTGGGCCTCTTTGCCCCAGTTCTCATAAGATTCCACTGCCAGAGGAATACATACCCACCCTAGCTCCTGACACATTGGGTCATTGGATGAGTGCTTTTGGCACTCTGCTGTGTAGGCTGCAACATCATGCAAAGTGGCAGGAGTGAGTGGTGAGGCAACAGTAACATCGAAGGCTTGTGGTTTTGTCCTTTCCCAAGCATTAACTAGCACATCATAATTACTCTGGACTCTCGAAAGGCCTTGACCAACCTCCACTCTTACAGATAGATGATGACAGAACTCTGCAAAGATTTTTTTGCAGGCGATTGTGTCTGATGACAACATCCCTACCATGTCTGCATGATACTGCATGATGTCCAAGAGGATCCAAAGTGATATCTGGGCAGAATGGGCACACGATTGAATAGAAGAGTTCATACCTAGCCACCACATCACTACAATTTGAAACTTGGCTGGATCAAGTGGCAAGCCCAACCCTAACGTGGGGACAACTGAAAGCCATGAACTAGCATGAGGAGCAGAGGCAGAGAAAAGTCCCGCCTTATTGGCAGGAGAGGAAGTCATCATGATAGACTGATTGTGAGATAGATGATCATCCAACTTCTTGCACAATGCATGCTGGGAGAAAGGAGAGAACAAAACAGACTCCACTGTGATGGCCTCTGTCAGGAGCATTGAACCCACTAAAACCTGAAGAAGGCAGAGATGATATGAAGGCAGCACATGAGTGATAAGATAAAGAATGAAAGCCAAGTCCTCCAAAGCTGAGGCTAAGTTGTGTTGTTCCAAATCCATCAGGAAGCTCAGATATAAAGTTGTATGCATTGGCCTTCCTAGCAGCTTGTTCTGTCTCCTCCGTGGAAGCCCATAGCGGATATTCTCAGCAATGGTGGTGTTGAACAGTACAGGCTCCTGGCTGACCACACCAATGTTGTCTCTCAGCCACCTCAGGTTGAGGTCTTTAACATTTCTGCCATCAATGGTCACCTTTTAGGGGGAGTGACAATGATATAAGGTCACACCAGCCACACCCACCTACCCCCCCCCCCCCCCCCCCCCCAACTGGGGTCATAAAAGCGCTGAATCAGCTGTAATGTGGTGCTAGCTTCCATCATCTGGGATGGCTAGGAGTGGTTCTAGCTAGATGCACTAATTTACAATAACTACCACAAATGCGAGCTGCAACATGAAGGTCAGCTGCAGCCACCTCTACTAGGCAATCACGATGTACATTCGGGTCTGGGAACGAGAGAAATATTTGTAGGCACACTCCGTCTCGTTCGTGCCGCGGGCGTTCCCGTGGACTGTCGACTACTTCATACGGCAACTCATTCTTTAATGGGACGACTTTGACTTTGTCAAAACTCATAAACGAATAAAAGCATGTCTTCGTTCTCAGACTAACGGCAAAATTGCCCCAAACAAAGGTAAAGTTTTAACTCACAAAGTTCCGCGTAATAAAGGAAACGATCGTCTGCCAAACATATGTATCTGTATTTCTCTTTGAGCATGTGTGAGTTTGCGTCCGTTGCCGTGTGTAGTGTGTGTGTGTGTGTGAGAGAGAGAGAGAGAGAGTGGGAGAGAGAGAGAGAGAGAGAGAGAGAGAGAGAGAGAGAGAGAGAGAGAGAGAGAGAGAGAGAGAGAGAGAGAGAGAGAGAGAGAGAGAGAGAGAGAGAGAGAGAGAGAGAGAGAGAGAGAGAGGCGTTTCTGTGGTCTTTCATCAGGCAGCTCCGTCTTTAACGGTACGATTTTGACTCGACAGTCACAGACTGAGGACTATAAAGCAAGATTCATTCGAACACTCGTTCCCAAAATAACGGCCGTTATAGAGGGGGAGGGTTCCATGTCAAAGAGTCGGTTGAGTCGGTTCCATTCCAAAGAGAAAAGAATTAATCCATAATGAAAAATGATAAATCAAACAACAGTTGCGCGAAACCGTGATTGAATATTTCAGTTTTCTAATTTAATTTGAAATTTTAAAATTGTAAACGTCACACAAAAATCAATTATTCTCTTATCGAAATACATGGAAATCGACCAAAATTTGCAACCAGTACGTCAAAATAGTAATTTTCAATTTATCGAACAATTGAAAAATTAGTTGGCGGTTTTATACACGGACCCACAACCCTTTTGAATGGTTCAAGTTTAAGAAACCAATTTTTTGTACATACTTCCACACCTATTGTTTACGTTCTAGTGCAATTTTCATTCAGTTCTAGTTCTATGAAATGAGTATGAAGATCAGTGATTTTTTGAGTTGCTGTGGGGCTTAGCTTTGCATGGATGGAATTCGTTCAGTTTAAAAGAATTTTACCATACTATGTTGCAAAGTTCCCAAAGTTACTTTGTATGAAATTTCGCTTCTTATTGATTTCCCCACAAAAATCAATTTAGAATACAAAAAATCGTTATGCTCATTAAGTGGCTCCTAATAAAATTCATTGGATGACGCATGACCACAGCCAGACACAGGCTATATACATGTAAGGCACTCAACTTTAAACATGGATTAGGGTCATGTGACATCCAATGAATTGTATTTTGAGTCATAATGAAGGCACAACTGAAAGCATGATTAGTTGTATTCTAAATTGGTTTTTGTGAGGAAATCAATACATTTAAGAAGTGAAATTTTGTACTAAGTAACTTTGGGGACTTTGCAAAATTATATTGTAAAATTGCACATTAAGTCAAACGAATTCATCTGTGCAAAAGCTAAGCCCCACGGTAACTCAGAATAGCCCTAATCTTGGACCAATCTTCATACATAGAACTAAATGCAAATTGCACTAGAACGTAGACAATAGGTGTAGTATGTACGAAAATTTGGCTTCTTAAACTTGAACCATTCATTAGGTACACTCAATAACGTATTGCATGATGCAAATTAGCATGATTTGGGTTGTGGTCAGTAACGTATCACGTGAGCAGTTTGCTTTGATCATAAGTAGTGTAGAGGTGTATGCTGATTAGGAAAATGCAATTAGATACTTTTCACTATACGGTTCAACAAGATTTTGGAAATATTCATTTTCCAGTCTCTTTGTTGGAATCACTGTAGAGGGACAGCTGTGTTGTGTGTAAAGAAGGACAAGAACATATCAATGCACCATATTACAGTGAACAAAGATAGCAGGCAACATTGGATTCAAGCAATCCACCTTGTAGAGAGAATGATAGTTTGCACTTTCTCTTTAAAACAGTGGATAAACAAAGCGATCCTCTTGATCTTTATCCAGTTGGCATTGATGTGGATATGGGAATGACTCGCTTGGAGCATAACACTCATAAAATGGAAGTTCCTTTGTGTTGTGTGGCTCCTGCCTTCGCTGTTTGTGCAAAATTGGCCTTGTAGAATTGTGTGTGCTCATAATACAGTAGAGTTTTAACAATATTTAAATCTCCAAACATGATGTAAAATAGAAATTGCATTCCTTACACCAGGGGTATATTAGTAAGGTGTTATTTTTTATAAGCATAAGTAATTTGATCCTTAACATCGTTTGCCTTGGATCAGACTCTCACAGGACGTAGCTATGTTAGGGCAGTTGTGGGGGTCCAAAGGGGAGAGTGATGGAGGGGTACTGCAAATGGTATTAGGAGTGCTGTAAGCTACAATTTTAGACTTCAATTGATGTTTAAAGCATTGCATATTTTCTGGACAGGTAACATTATGGACAAGACTATAGCATAAACTAATCTCACAGTATGATTGGTAAATTGCCAACACCTAGTCTCGGAGAGGACAAGTACTCGACAATTGCGTATACCCACCTAATATCTAATACTGATTCATCAATTAGAAACTGAAAACATTGTGATCCACATGATTTTGAATCAGTAGCCAAGATACACTGCCATGATATGAGTAGAGCTTTAATTAAAGTGTATGTACATACATGTATATTGTATCATGTGGTGATCCACAAATGGTTGTTGAAAGTCAGGACTCTTGAGGACCAAAATGTGCTTTCAAGATTAAACACATCACACCATTCTGATCACACTACTATACTTTGGCAAGCCTTCCTTGTGAGGTCAGTCAATAGGGCAGCGACTGATGTATGCATATCCCACGAGACCCAGGATTCTTGGACAACTATGGCTGCAGAACTCCACAACAACTACACACACTGTTGCCATTTACTATTAGCCACCACTGTTCCTCCCATGTCTTGCAGTACATCACCAAGTCATCAATGTACACTGCTGAGAAGAGGTTGCATCCATGAATGATTTTGTCCATCAGATATTGACATGATGTAGGAGGGTGGCCCTTTAGACTTGCCCCGCACTACTAATAAATTCCTAAGGTAGTCAGAACGTCATTGAGAACTGTCAGTATTAATGTGACAAGTCCAGTGTAGTGATGAACTTTGTACTTCCATCTCCGATCCATCTGAGGCATTGGATACGCCAACAATGTAAATGTTGAGCTTCATATAGTCCACACACAGCCTCAGTGGCTCCCCCTTCAAAGCCCAGTCTCATTCTCCATCTAGAACTTGTTGCAATGTGATATTCTAGCAGCCTTGCTTTTGCTTGGCAGTTGCTAAAACATCATGGAAACTCTCCATCACTTCAGCTCTTCTGTCCAGGGTTATCTTAAATACCCTCAAATTAAGAATGCATGTAACATTGTAATGTTTTGCATGGGCCTTTGGGAAGGGGGGCGTGGGGGTCGAATATTATTAATAGGTGACCTTACAATACCATTTGTGATGTAAGGCAAAACTATTTATTACATAAATATAGATACGTGTGCGTATATACTATTAATTAACAAATTGTTAAATAAACTTTCAAGTGTGTGCATGATACAAAAAAATTTATGAGGGTGATCGGGGGGGGGGGGGGGGGGGGGGGTTATCGGCTTTGTATGATAAGGTGCAAGGAAGTTTTTGAATTTTAGGTCTTCATGCATGTATATTCAAATTGTGTGCAATTACATGATTGATGCAATGTTTAATGACTTGAACGAAGGAAAAACTATATGTACATGCATAAACGTGACAACTGAGGGCCAGTATTTAGAGGAGCCCACCTAGTGTAAAATGAAGTTGCATATTTGCTTTCTGAATTTGTGCCTTTGATGGTTGAAATGCATAGCAAGGGTGTGCCTTAGTTTCAGGCATACTCAATTAAACAGTAACACAGTTCCATATTACCTCTGTCATCTCTTCTGATCTTATGAATGACTGAAATGACTCATTCTTCTCATGCATTTGAATACGGTATGGTTAAAATGACATTGGACACTTTTGCAAGTCTTAAAAATCTAGCAGTGTTCATTCCTGGAAGCTTCATCTCTCCTAAATAGTTTCAAATTCTATCCATTCTATGGTATGTATCCTTGTTACAGCCATCACCCTGTTAATCACAAATAGCTTTATCCCATGTATCACACTCACTGCCACAATCTGAGTCCGTATCAACGCTACTAGTCATGCTTCTTCTTCTTTTGCTACTCTCCGACTCCATCTGATCAAGTTCCATTGTTTATCAAACTGGAAGATTTTGGATATTTTCAATCACACAACCATATTTACTGTATGATATGCACTCATGTGACTGTCAACAATCACAGCATATTAGTTAGGACTACGTTAGAAACTTAAAGTCCCGGTTAGGGTTGGAGCAGGCTAAATAATACATTCCAGGTTTAGGCTTTTCTAAAAATGTGGGTGATTGTATTGCTGTGTGGGTGAGTGGGTGAATCCTTTCAATTGCTGGTGACACCCGCAAAATGTGGGTGAGTTGGAAGGTCTGTGAGGGTGACCTCGTTTTGGGAGGAGGGGGGGGGGGGTCGTTTGAACCCATTGACCCACCCCCTGTGTATGACTATGTTGTGTCAGTCTTGCATTAATAGATATGAACATGCAGACTCACTTGAAAAACAACCACACTCATGAACAAATTGTATTCCAACAGTCTCAGTTTTGTAGTGTACATGTATACATGTGTACATCTACATATATACATGTACATACAATGAATGTACTGTGACATTACCAAAGGTCTCTCTCCCATCATTGGCAACTGTACTGTAACCCCCCCCCCCCCTCCCCACCAGAAACATCCCCATGGTGCCATAGAAGATCCTCCAAATATTTTGTTCTGCACATATATACACTATGTTTTCATATTACTTTTACTCCAGGTGTCTGGTTCATGGGACCTGTCCAAAATATATGTACAGTCAACAGCCATGACTGGGACTGGGGAAGTGGCAGGTGATTTGGTCTCCATGGGGAAACGTGTGAGTAAGGTGATCAGGACTGGGGAGGAGGCAGTGTTGAACAGTTCCCCACAAGTGCCCATGTCCCAGGGAGAAGGCCATGAGTTGGGAAAATATCCTGATGCTTGGAAAACTGAACTGAATAGATTAAAGGAGGTAAGTGTGGCACATGCATGTACGTGTAACAGCAGGGGGTGGATGTGGTATAGCAGGAGGTGGGTGTGGCACATGACAGTACCCTAAACATGCATGTATGGTGCTCAAAGACACCTACGATGACTAAATGGTGACATTACCAATCATGTTTGTCTTCGGCTGTGCAGGAATTGGCTGAGGTAAAAAGAGAGAATGAGAGAGTGGTGGCCTCCAAGGAAGAGGAACTTCAGCCCTTCAGGAGGAGCTACAGATGAAGAATCAAGAAGTGGAGATGTACAAGACACTAGTGAACTTCTACATGGTACAGCTGGAGACATGTCGGGCAGCACTACAGAAGGTAAACATGGAGGATGATATATATGTATACGTGCTTTGTTGTATCTGATGTTATCATCTGTTAAACTCCACTGTTGCAAATACATTTCATGTGATGTGCACTAAAGCGGGTAAGTAGCAGTACTTCGACAAATCTTCATTTGCTCTATGTTATACTGACATTTTCCTGCCCTCATTGTTAATATTGGAATCAAGACTGTAAGTTGTGGTGGTTTAACAGTACATCTTTACTTACTGATGCAACCATCTTATTCACTTAACTGTCATGAATTATTTTCATGTGGTGTACAATGAAGATGGTAAGTATCAATAGTTTGACCCATCTTCATTTACTATAGCTTTACACTGATGTGATCATATATTTTACTCTCCTGTTGCGATTAAATTTCATGTGCTGTGCACTAAAGACGGTACATTCCCCACCTTCAGTTAATGTATTCCACTCTGATGTGTGATCGTCTGTTTCACTCTTCTGTTGTGAATAAATTTCATGTGATGTGCACTCAAGCTGGTAAGTAGCAGTACTTTGACAAATCGTATGTGTGACTGGGGTGATATATTCCCCTACTGTTAACAATTTCATGTGATGTGCAATAAAGGAGGTAAGTAACAGTACTTTGAGAAATCTTATGTGTGATTGGTGTGATATATTTTGTTTTACTCCCCTGTTGTTAAAAATTTCATGTGATATTCACTAAAGGAGGTAAAGTAGTTGTAGTTTGATACAGCTTCATTATACACTGATGCGATTATCTATTTTACTCCACTATTGCGAATGACTTCCATGTGATGTGCACTAAAGTTGGTAAGTAGCTGTGCTTTGACACATCTTCATGTACTGTGCTTTATATCTACTTGTATTGTGAACTTTGTATCATGTGCAATGAAGCCTGTAAGTTGCAGTAGCATGGTGCATTTTCATTTACATGTATATGGTGTTAACTTTCTGTGGTTCAACTTTCTCATTTTCACGTGAATACATTTTGTGTCATATGTAATAAAGCGAGTAAGTTGTATTAGTTTGATGCAGCTTCATTTGCTCTATGTTTGACTGGTGTGGTTTTACTCCTCTGTTGGGAATTAATTTCATGTTATGTGCACTTAAGCTGGTAAGTAGCTGTAGTTCGACGCATCTTCCTGTACTGTGATGCAATAATCTATTTTAATTGTGCATGTGATCTTTTCTGTTTTATTCTCTTGTTGTGAATTCATTTCATGTGATGTGCACTAAAGCGAGTAAGTGACTGTACTTTGACACATCTTCATGTATTGTTGTGATCATCTGTTTTACGCCACTATTGTGAATCAATTTCATGTGATGTTCACTAAAGTGGGTAAGTAGCTGTAGTTGTACATGACTTCATTTTACACTGATGTGACCATCTGTTTTACTCTCCTATTAAATTCATGTGATGTGCACAAAAGTTGGTAAGGACCAATAAGTTGATACATCTTCATTTATATTACACTGATGGGATCATCTGCTTTACTTCCTATTGTGTGATGTGCTCTAAAGTCATATTCAGTAAGTCAAAGCTTGATACATCTTCATTAGATTATCTGTTTTACTCGAATTACTCCACTATTGTGCAATTAATATTTCATGTAACTTGCACTAAAGGTGGTAAGTAGCATTTGTTTGACACATCTTCATGTACCATACATGTGTCATCTGTTCTACTTGCATTGTATCATGTGCAATCTAGCTTGTATGTACATTTTCATGTGTGATATAACCTTTGTTTTGTTCTACATTGTGAATACATTTTGTGTGGTACACAATAAAGCGAGTATACTATGACACATCTTCATTACTATATTTTACACTGATGTGTCATCTATTGTACATCTGTATTGCATTGTACCATGTGCAATGAAGCCTGTAAGTTGCAGTAGCATGGGGCATTTACATTTACATGTATACATGGTATGGCCTATGTGTTGTTCTACTTCTGATTGTGAATTTTTTTGTGTGATATGCAATAAAGGAAGTTAGTAGTAGTTAAATAATCTTCATATTCTCTGTTCGACTAGTGTGATCTATTCTGTTTTACTCCCCTGTTTTAATTTCTTCTCATATTCACTCTGCATTGTGAATATACTTTGTGTCATGTGTGCAATGAAGCCTGTAAGTTGCAGTAGCATGGTGCATTTTCATTTACAGTATGTGTGATGTGACCTTTGTATTATTCTACTTTTCTTCATTGTGAATACGTTTTGAGTCGTACACAATAAAGCGAGTAAGTTACAGTAGTTTGAGACATCTTTCAGTATTACAGATGTGATCATCTGTTTTCCTCCCTAATTTCATGCAATGTGCACTAAAGTTGGTAAGTATATCAGGGGCGGATTTAGGGGGGGGGGGGGGGGGGGGTCCAGGGTCCGGACCTCCACTTTTCCTATATGAAGAATGACGTAATGCATACTATCTATGCAGCGTTCTGCATGTTACAGACTTGCAGTCCTTGGATTTGCAAGCTTGCACATCGTTCTATCCAAGCGGGGTCTATATCGATCTAACTTAATCATCCCATTAACGAAATTTAATTTTGCATGTGTGGTTAATTGGTATTTAATCGCGCGATCGATCGAATGGTGCGTGTGAGCAGGAATTGAAGTACGCTATCAAAAGACGTGAATGGGGTGGATATCAGATTCTTTTCCGCAGAAAACAGGTAGCTACAGAGCTAAACAAACTAAAAATACTAATACTATAGTAAAACATACATGAGTAGTTTGTAGACCGACATGTAGCGCTAGCTGCATGGCGCATGGCCACGTGCACGGTGCACGTGGCCATGCACCAGCTACGCCACGCTTCGGTCACAAATTCACAAAAGCTTTGCGTCACGAATTTCATTGCTGAGCAGTAGGAACCTTAGCATTGTGAAGAATGAAGAGTTTTCTCATCGCTTTCCATGCAGGCTCTAGTAATAAATCCGGTTATCGCGTGATGACGGTATGTATTGGATATCACTGTGAATTTCATGCTAAATAAATTCAAAAGCAAAAAAGCGGCTGGGCCTTTGCCCCAGACCCCACTGGGGGAGCTATTAGCGCTCCCCCAGACCCCCTAGCTGTCACGGGAGAGGGCACGACCCCTCCCGTACCCTCCCACAGTTGTGAATATTATTATCTGGCCCCCTTTCCCAAATTCCTGGATCCGCCCCTGTTATATTCACACACAGTAATTTGACACATGGATGTTATGCTGATGAGACTATCTTATTTACTCCCCTGTTGTGAATTAACTTTCATGTGATATACAAATATGACACATCTTCCTGTACTGTATGTTATATTGATGCAATCATCTATTTTATTCCACTATTGTGAATTACTTTCATGTGATTTGCACCGAAGGAGGTAAGTAGCAGTAGTGAGACACATCAAGTTCTTTAATTTATGTTATGCTGATGTGATCATCCATTTCACTCCCCTGTTGTGATTTAATTTCAGGTGATGTGCAATAAAGTCAGTAAGTAGTTGTACTTCGACAAATCTTCATTTACACTGATGTTCTACTTCTGTGTTGTGAATATGCTTTACATCGTGTGCCATGAAGCCTGTAAGTTGCAGTGGCATAGTACATTTTCTTTTATATATAACTTACTGTTATTCAACTTTCTCATTTTCACGTGAATACATTTTGCATCACATGTAATAAAGCAAGTAAGTTTGATGCAGCTTCATTTGTTTGATAGTGTGATTTATTCTGTTTTACTCCCCTGTTGTGAACAATTTCATGTGATGTGCACTAAAGCGAGTAAGTAACTGTACTTTGACACATCTTCATGTATTGTTGTGATCGTCTATTTTACTCCACTATTGTGAATATTTCATGTGATGTGCACTAAAGTGGGTAAGTAGCTGTAGTTGTACATGTCTTCATTTTGCACTGATGTGACCATCTGTTTTACTCTCTTATCAAATTCATGTGATGTGCATGCACGAAAGTCAGTAAGGACCAATAAGTTGATACATCTTCATTTATATTACACTGATGTGAACATCTGTGTTACTTCCTATTGTATTATTCATGTGATGTGCTCTAAAGTCATATTCAGTAAGTCACAGCTTGATACATCTTCATTTGATGTAATTGTCTGTTTTACTCCACTATTGTGAGTATTTCATGTGATGTGTACCAAAGGTGGTAAGTAGCAGTTGTTTGACACATCTTCATGTACTGTGCTTTACACTCATGTATCATCTGTTGTATTTCTGTATTGTGAATATACATTGCATCATGTAATGTAGCTTGTAAGTTGGTACATTTTCATGTGTGATATAACCTTTGTGTTGTTCTATTCTTCACATTTTGTGCGGTACACAATAAAGCGAGTAAGTTGTAGTACTGTGACTACTATATGTTACACATCTGTTTCACTCCTCTATTGTGAATACATTTCATGTAATGTGCACCAAAGGAGGTGAGTAGCAATATGAAGTGATAATATGTTTTACTTCCTATTGTGAATTAATTTCATGCGATGTTCTCTAAAGTCAAAGTCAGTAAGTCACAGCTTGATACGTCTTCATCTTGTATGTTGCACTGATGTGATCGTCTGTTTTACTCCACTATTGTGGATAAATTTCAAGTGATGTGAACTAAAGATGGTAAGTAGCAGTAGTTTGATCTTTAAACTGATGTGTCATCTCTTCTACTTCTGTGTTGTGAATATACTTTGTATCATGTGCAATGAAGCCTGTAAGTTGCAGTAGCATCTTCATTACTGTATGTTACACTAATGTAATCATCTGTTTTACTCCCTATTTCATCTGATGTGCATCGAAGGAGGTAAGTAGCAATAGTTTGACTAACCTTCATGTACTGTGCTTTACACTGTGTTCTACTTCTGTATTTTGTACCATGTACATGTACAACATAGCTAATAAGTTGGTACATCTTCATGTGTGATGTGACCTTTGTGTTATTCTGCTTCTTCATTGTGAACACATTTTGCGTGGTACACAATAAAGCGAGTAAGTTACAGTAATTTGGTACATATTCATTACTGTATGTTACACTGATGCGACCATGCACCTATTTTACTCCCCTATTTCGTCTGTAAGTAGCATATTCATTACTGTATGTTACACTGATGCGACCATGCACCTATTTTATTCCCCTATTTCATGCGATGTGCACTGAAGTCTGTAAGTTGCATAGTTTGACAAATCTTCATTTACTGTATGTTGCATTGATGTACAATGTAACCAACCGTTTTACTCCCTTGTTGTGAATAAATTTCATTTTATTTGGAATCCAGCCTGTAAGTGTTGATGGTTTGATGCATATTCATTTACTTTATCTGACAATCTGTTTTACTCCACTGCAATGAATAAATTTCATGTGTTGTGCACTAAAGTCGGTACAAGTAGGTAGCTGCAGTTGGACACAAAGATCGTCATGTAGTATAAGTTACACTGATGTGATCATCTGTTTTACTATCCTGTTGAAAACTAAAGTTTGTAAGTAGCAATACGTCGATTCTTCTTCATCTACTGTATGCTGTGCTAATGTGACCATTTTTTTTACTCCAATGTTGTGAATAAATTTCATACGCTGTGAACTCAAGCTGGTAAGTAGCTGTACACGTTCATTTAATGTATTCTACTCTGATGTGATCATGCTTTTACTCCCCTATTTAATGTGATGTGCACTTAAGAAGGTAAGTACATGTAGCAGTAGTTCAGTTGGCCTATTCTGTTTTACTCCCCTATTGTTAACGATCTCATGTTATTTGCACTAAAGGATGTAAGTATGAAACATCTTCATTTACTGTATTCTACACTGATGTGACCGACCATCTGTTTCTCTCCTCTGTTGTGATTTAATGTGCACCAAAGGATGAATATGTAAATATGACACATCATTATTTACTCCTCTATTTCATGTGATAGGCACTAAAGTCAGTAAGTAGCAGTAGTTTGACACATCTTCATTTACTGTATGTTGCAGTGATGTGACCATCTATTTTACTCCTCTGTTGCAAATAAATTTCACTTAATGTGCATTCAAGGCTGTAAGTATGACCCATCTTCATTGCTGTATGTTATACTAGTGTGACCATCTATTTTACTCCCCTATTTCATGTGATGTGAATTAAAGTCGGTACGTACCAGTAGTTTGACACTCCTTCTGATGTGACCATCTGTTTAACTCCCCTATTTAATGTGATGTGCACTGAAGGGAGTAAGTACACACATCTTCATTTACTGTACTCTATACTGACTCCTCTGTTGTGAATAAATTTCATGTGATGTGCACTAAAGGATGTAAGTATGACACATCTTCATTGCTGTATGTTATGCTGGTGTGAAAATCTATTTTACTCCCCTATTTCATGTGATGTGCATTAAAGTCGGTACGTACCAGTAGTTTGACACTCCTTCTGATGTGACCATCTGTTTTACCCCCCTATTTCATGTGATGTGCACTGAAGGGAGTAAGTAGCAGTAATTTGACACATCTTCATTTACTGTATATAAACTATACTGACTCCTCCTCTGTTGTGAATAAATTTCATGTGATGTGCACTAAAGTCGGTAAGGAGCAGTAGTGTGATACATCTTCAATACTTTGTTTAACTCCAATATTTCATGTGATTTATACTACAGTGGGAAAGTAGCAGTATTTAGACACATCTTCATTTATTGTATGCTGCACTGATGTGACCATCTGTTTTACTTCTCTGTTGTAATTAAATTCCACGTGCTGTGCACTAAAGTCGGTATGTTCCAATAGTTTCACACACCTTAATTTAATGTATTCCACTCTGATGTGATCATCTGTTTCACTCCTCTGTTGTGAATAAATTTCATGCGATGTGCACTAAAGGTGGTAAGTAGCTGTAGTTTGACAAATCTTATGTGTGACGTTTATTCTGTTTTACTCCCCTATTCATACAATGTGCACTAAAGAATGTAAGTATGCCACATCTTCATTAGCTATGTGACCATCTTCTTTTACTCCCCTATTTCATGTGACGCAACACTAAAGTCGGTAAGTAGCTGTAGTTTGACACATCTTCATGTATTGTGCCTCACACTGTTCAACTTCTTCGTTGTGAATACATTTTGTGTGGTACACAATAAAGCGAGTAAGTTGCAGTAATTTGACAGATCTTCATTACTGTATTTTACACTGATGTGATCCTCTGTTCGACTCCTTTGTAAATTTCATGTGTTGTGCCTTAAGCTGGTAAGTTGCAGTAGTATGACACTTATGTTCATTTACTGTTTCACTCTGTTTTGTATCAATTTCATGTGTTGTGTACTGAAGTCAATAAATAGCTCATCTTCATTTACTGTGAATAAATTTGGAATGCTGCCTGTAAGTGTTGGTGGTTTGACATCCATTCATTAACCAGATGTCACCATCTGTTTCACTCAACTATTGGAAAAAAAACACTGAAGGTGGTAAGTAGCAGGAGTTGTATGTTGGACTGATGTGAACACCTGTTTTATTTTCCTATATAATTGACTGATGTGTATGTAGCAGTTTGACAGAAGAAATTAAACAGACGCGGCTGAAAAAAATAGTTGAGCAAAGTAATGGATAAACCCATTATGTATAGTTTACTGTATGTGTCTTATATTGGGTACATAGCAAGTATACACAAATTAAAACAAAATAGCTCTCATTATAGGGGAAAGAGATACCATTGTATTGAGATCATCAAGGGAAGCATAGGGACGTCATAATGTTTTACTCCTTTGTAAAAGTAAGACCGATTTTGGATGAGCTCTACAATGTCAGAGGATGGTGTACTTTTAAAAGTACTCCTCCCCCCCACACAGTTTTATTACTTTCACTATTCAAATTATGCTTATTTCATTAGACTGATATAATGATTACAGTAATAGCTTGAACGTTTATAGTCTTCAAACAAATTAGGACCTTAATTAAATATTAATCACCAAACAATGACCAAATGAGGGTGAAACTTCACCATGATCACTTAGCTATGTATTAGCGGCACAAACGATATTAATTTAAGGTCCAAAATAACCAAAATAATGACTGCGTAATTGTATATGTATAATGAGCCACTCTCATCTTTGTTTTTTATTACAGCACAGTTAAAAAGGAAGATGCATCTGGACTTGTTAAATAAAGCACATTTTATATTTAGCAGATCTGAAGTTGTGCTAACTTTATTGTATTGGTTCAGTCTGAGATAGGAATACGGTTCAATAAATGATTGTCTAAAGTGCCTGTATTTGAGCCAAGGTTTTATTAGAGGTACAAGATGACTGCTAATTCCACAAATCAGCATAATGTAATGTCCAACTGTACAAAGCAAAGGAAATGTGTGGATGAGCCAATAATAAACCATTAATTTCTAACCATCCACTTAGGGACTGCATGTAATGGTAGGAGCAGTATGTTTGCAGTTACCCTTCTAGAATATAACACATTGAGTTGTGAAGTGAAGTACACACACATACTGTCACAAAACATATGATGTAGTAGTCTGTGGGAATGGTGAATAGGTCCCGTCCCTCCAAACTTTTACTCAATCCAATATCAGTGGACCCTCTATGCACACAGTGTGGCCAGTCGGCGAACCACATGTATTTTCATGGTTGTGGGTTGATTCTTCTCTGAAGTGGGTGGGGCTGAACTATCAATGATCGACACCTTAGTCTTGAAGAGTTCAATTGGAGCACTCTGTTCCTCACGCTTCAGGCCCTAGGGAGTGAGGGCAGGGGGAGGGGAGGGAAGGGAGGGGGAGGGGGGAGCTAGCCTACACCAGAATGAATGATATAGATACTTATACCAGCAAGGTTACAGTTTGGTTCAGCTATTAATATCAATAAGTTGTCTTAATACAAAGAAAATTCACTTCTATGTAACTCCCTCCACCAATGAAATCAATGCCAAGTGCATGCAGAAACAATCAGCATAGCACTGTGTCACAGTAAATGTATGAATTACTTTATTTCAAGGGCACTGAATATACATTAACTCTGAGGTCTTGGGGGGGGGGGGGGGGGGGGGAAGGCATAAAATTACATCATAAAAATTTGCCCCAACCATACCCATTTTGATTACACATAGCAAAAATGGGAAAACATAACTGCATGCAGAGCTAATGCGCCGTATGAGGTAATGAGAAATTGTAAACATGGCCCGGTTATTGATCATCAGTGACATGCAGCAATGTATGAATCTATCAATATGCCCAAAATAGCTTGGTCCAAAAATATCCTCAACTACTGTTCCAATACTTTGCAATACTAACTACATTATTCGCCTCTCCTTCATGTAATTATATACTATTGCACAATGGCAATATTTTGCATTATAGTATAATTATTTTAAGTAGACTTATAACTACTAATTTACAATAATTACATAACATATAAAACTGAATGCATCTGGTGAGGATGTTTGGGGCATTTTCTTTCATGAGATATAAGTTTAGCCTGCCATAGATATCATTCAGAACTGCAGACATTAGCCCTTACTGATCAACAATAAAAAGTTTGCTCACACCCAAAGAAATATTAATACCATGATGCCAACATTATGCACTGCTGGACAAAATGAGAATCATTGTACATGTAACAAGATAGAAGGGTGCAAATGCATTGTGTATCATTCATTTAATATTTATTAAGTATTTTTAAATACACATGGTGCATCAACATGGTAGAACATTTGCATCTAAACCAGCAGCCTCCTTAGCATGTGCATTTTATCAGTTTTATGCATCCTTTTGATACCTCTGGAATCATATATAGTCCATGATTCACACTTCTTGATCCATGCAAATTCTAGTGCCGAAGGAATAGCTGCTTGTGCATGCATAGAAATATCCAGCTTGGTAAACTGTTTGCTGGGAGTGTTGAAGGCAAGACATATTGTGTTGGTGGTATTCTGGACTTATGAATGCTGTTAGTCTTTCTAGCATTTGAAAATGGTGAGAATCAACATTGAGAACATCAAATGGAATGCAAGCCAAATGTATGAATGTTTCTGTAACCTCATCACAGGCCTGCCACATATTCCAGGCTGGCTTCTTACTTTTATGTCACAACCTCAGAATACAAGCAGTGGTTTTGATTTATGGTGTCCAAGGCTGGCACAAATGTGAACAATGCTGCAAAAGAAATAGCCTGTGCCAGATGCAACCCATGCAGATGACTGCTGATGAATTGTTGCCAACTTAGCACACACACCTACTAGGATGACAATGACATCTGTGTCCACTCTACAAACAAAAACTCACTTCATCCCCTAATCAATTGAATGCAATGCGTTTTATGCTTATTTATCTGGTGGCCATATGATCCCTGCAACTTTAGAGGTCAAGAATTCAAACAATTCTTTCTTGCTCTTTGTGTCATGTCTCCAGGTACATATGCACATGTATCCCAAACAATATCCAATCTGGCAGCACCTTGCAGCAGCCCCTTCAGATAAGGAATGAGCATAATCATTGAATGTGACATCACCTGCTGTTGGAAGGCAGTGGACAATGACAGCACTATATATCTAAGATTTTGCACTCATAGGTAGAAGGTGGTTCAAGATCTTCTGGTGCTCAATGCATTTAAGTATAGATCTGATTCTTTGCAGGGCAAATGGAACTTACCAAAGTCTGCAAGATATTGTGGGAAAGCCTGTATTTCATGTGCAGAAAGTGCTGCATGTACATTGCTTTGAAGTACCCTATAATTGTTCAGCCTTTTGATGTGCCTTTCATCTGTGGTTTGAAACTAAATAGATTAACCATGCATTTGAGATGGTATACTTCACTTCCATTGCAATCAGATCACCACCTACAATTCTAGCTAATTAAAAAGTTGAGCATCATTTAGTTGTGTAATCATAGCCCGCACATGACTGTGGAGAACAAGAAGGTAAACTCCATCAAATCGTGACGCTTGCAATTGGTGCCTGTCGCTTAATTAATACTTCTCCTGTCATCTTCTGAATCATCTCTTAATTGCACCAGTACCATCTTTCTATTATTATTATTATTATTATTATTATTATTTTGCCTTCATCAGGTTAGAATTGTTGTACTTTATAAGTTACTTGATTTGTGCCGAAGTCGTCTCACGATCACATCATTCTCAAAGTACAGTTTTAATAGTTGGTAGAGCGCGTCTATGTCATGAAACTGCTTTACATTTGCCAAAATTTAAAACGATTTGTATGTACAGCAAACTCCCTTGTCACCGCTGAAAGCATGCAGGGCTTAACAAAGTAGGTACTTAACAAAAAAGTTTCAAATAAACTTTCACGCATGACAAATAACATCAATTTAAAGACCATATTGAATGGTTTTCAAAACTGTTTTTATCTTTTTTTTAGCTTAATCCTAACCGGAGAAACGGGCCTTTAAGTACCGATAAAACAATGTATGGAGACTGATGCGGAGATATTATAAAAACTGTGATTGCGGTAGTGCCGATATTCAAACGGTCATAAGATTTTTTTTTTTTAACATTTTGATTCCAAATTTCATATGAAGAACAGCATATTGTAGGCCTACACAAAGAATGTGCATTAGGGAAAAATACTATTTCCTTATAAGTTATATAGTGGAATTTCAACGTGCATTTATAAATGTATAAAACTGAAGTTTTGACGTTCGTTGGAGTGTTTCAAAAAGATTAAAAAAAAAACAAATAAATGATCTGAAAGACATTGGTACGTTTTGACTACATACAATCTGTAAAAATGTACATGTATGAATAAATAAAAACACATGAATATTACACATTTACACAAGCACAACTAAATCTTTGTGAATGATATCAGTAACAAACTGCACCAAAGTAATAGATTCATCTTCTCCATCATCTTCACTTTCTTCCAGTTTCCAATATGAAATAATTAATTTACTGTTCTTTATAAGCAGCACTTTTCCATTATATTTTTTGTTAATTCCAGGGGAGATGTTCCACTCCTGCTCTATGTATTTACCCAATAACCATGAAGGGTTTTTAACAACTATTTTAATAAATTCTGATGAGATTTGAGGAAATTGTTCTTCTATTTTGCATTCATTAGCAAGTATTGACTTAACCTTTATTTCAGTTTTGCCTCTAAAAACTTTATCTTGCTTACTTTGTTCTTCTTGAAGTCTGTAATGTTGAATTTGTATTCTCAGTTCATCATTGGCTTTTCTTTGCTTCCATGTAAATCTTACTCTCTTTATTGCAAATAATATAAGTTTTTCTTGAATTTCATCAGCTTTGCCTTGAAGCCACGATAGTGTTTGATTTTTTGCACATTTCACCTTCCCATCAATGAAGCCCATATTAGCATTAGGTGCATGCCGAACATGGTAGTCGACAAGACCAAGGGTCTGTTCAGATAGCATATTATGCACTGGAGCAGCTTGACTTTTTACTAGCATATCTTTTGATGGGTGACTTAGAGAACCATGCAAGTATTTAAATCATTTTCATAGGTTTGAATTAGCTCATCAAAGTCCTTCGTCAATATATTAGCCATCTGAAAAGGGATACGGCATGTAACCATTATGATATTTAATATCAAGGCGGCAAAAGCATTCACATTTCAGGTTTATCAAACGGTGTTTGTACGCATGGTTAACGCATCTCCCGCAATACTATAACTTGGTCTGTGGCGAAAATATATCATTGCGCACAGTCCAAAAATTCTGAAAGTTGCATATAATAACGCTCATAGATCAATACAACGATGCAATGTGTTTATACATAGGTCCGGAGTTAACATCCTCAAAAAAGGGCGTATTTATGTGGATCCAAGGTTGATTGGGTTACACAATTCTACAAATAAGTGTGTTGTAAATCCAATCACTATACCTCCTAACAGAGTATTGATTCCATTCTATGAAAACCAAATTCTGTTATAATGTGATAAGCTATGACATAGCTGTGACACATTAAACGGCGAGCTGAAAATGAGCCATTGCGCATAGTCAGATCGTCCTAAATGTTTCATGGTACATAGAAATAGCTTGCCAGCAACGTTTTTTGACGTTTTTGAGGAGGTCCCATCTTTGGAAGAGTAGAATAAACAACGTTGACTTTATACTCTAATTAGAACGCACAACATCCTTAACTTAGATATTGCGTACGATCTTATATGCACTAATGCGTGAAAGAGCGCTCACAGCTCTATGATCCAGGCAAATTTGAGGTTTTATAGTCCTAAAACTATCGAGAACTTGATTTTCAAAAATACCTACCTCTCTTAACCTTCGTAAAAACCAGTCACAATTTTTATGGCAGATATTTGGATAGGCGGAAGTACGTAACGTGAAATAATGTGAAAGTACCTAAACAAAGGGCATTTTAAGGCTTCCTGTGTGTCTTTTTGGTAAATAATGCACAAGTACTCCATTGAAGTTAGCCGCACATTACTCAGCCACACATTCCAAGTAATTAATTATGATCAATGACTTAAGCTTATTCATTTGGATTAAAGAACGCGACTTTGTTTCTATTCCTATATTTGGTATTTCATGCACAACACAAACAAAACAATACTATAACAATAAACCAGTGCAAATGCATGACAGGGACATCACACAAGACCCATGCACGTGACGTATTTGAGCAGGAGATATGCGTGCATGTAAGGGCAACACGTTGCAGTTACTCACACTGCATTCGTGATAGCGCCTATAGAGCACGCTTATAACGCCCACCGCTTGCGGACTGAATGCTATTTAGAAAGGAATGTGCGGCTAACTTCAACGGGGTTGCACAAGCTCCAGTTCGTCATGATCTCTAAGTTCCCTAATTTGTAACGCTATACCGATCTTTTCAAAGCAATACGCGTAAGGAAAGGCAAACCATCAGCGGCATATTAACAAGATATATATATATATTTTTATAAACATAAGATTGGTGATGTAGGATTTCAGTTGAATAAGTCAGTAAGACAATGGTTCATATTACATATATAAATTTATAAATATTACCATAGATATTAGAGTAGACTACTACTCTAATATCTATGGTATTACAGACCTGCAAATCTACCTAAATGTACACAAACTTGTCATATTTATGAATGTATAATTTCCGTAATTCCTTGTTTCCCTACTCTTTTACACAACTGAAATCCACCAATTTCCTTTTAAATTTTATATATCTTACCTGAGCGTGTCTGGGGCTGAACACAAGGTAGGAAAAAGCCCGATAAAGTATGTTGTGGGCATTACTAATTAAATTAAGTTAGAAGTTGTACTGACCCATGCACACGCACAACAGTCGAAATCAGACGCACATGTGTAACAAGCTATGAACCATCGTTGCTAGGATTCATACCGTGGTCGGTGATTTGTGTCTTCTTGTTTGAAAACCTTCATCGCGGGAGGCACGCACGCGGCGTTTGTCGATATATTGGTATTTACAAAGACATATGAACTTTAAGGATAAAAGTGATCAGGGAAGCGAGGGTAAAAGGGTTATGAACGTTAGAATATGTCACACTCCAGCCCTAATGGTTTTACTAACAGCAGTTGGTCTTTCCTTTTTGACATCTAGCTTGGATTTTCGTCAGGAAGCATAAATGTCTTGAAAAACCCTCATTTTTAAAATCAAAATCCATACATGTCTATGGAAAAACTGAAATTCTGATGAGGAAGCGTCAGGAAGAGGGCTAATTTTTTGTTTAACGACAGAGGTATACCTTATGATCCTCTTCATCATAAAGTTCCTTTTCCTTGTCATGGGCATCTTTTCCTGAATTACAGTGATCAAAAGGGTGTCATCCTCCATACAACATTTCAATGGACGCGTGCACGGTAATGAAACGGGAAAAACGTCATAACGCGTCAGGAATTACTAATGAAGGCATGCAATTTCTGGCCATGCACAAGTCACAGCTAGGCTTGCAATCCACAAGTCACTACCTTTTTGACTAGTTTTCTAACTTAAGCATTTGCTTAATAAAAGCGAATGCCAGAGCCATCCTTCAAAGAGTATAGAACCGAACTTGTGTTACTGATAATAATAAATTTAATTTATCCTGTCAAGGGAGCTTCTGCCCTTGTGAATGTGTGTGTGTGTGTGTGTGTGTGTGTGTGTGTGTGTGTGTGTGTGTGTGTGTGTGTGTGTGTGTGTGTGTGTGTGTGGTGTGTGTGTGTGTGTGTGTGTGTGTGTGTGGTGTGTGTGTGTGTGTGTGTGTGTGTGTGTTTGTGTGTGTTTTGTGTCTATGTATGTGTGTGGGTATAATATTACAAATAAAATTTCATATGACCTTTATTATTTATAAAAATAATAATCCCCGTTTATTGAGACCAGATGTCAGTGTTTTTTGAACCTCTCCAATTTGGTGTGGCATGCTCTTCAGGCTGGGACAAAATCATCCATGGTCTCCGAAAGTGTGTTGCAGATAACTGGTCCAAAGGAGCTTCGCAGTTCTGAAGGTAGAAATGTGCTATGCATTCAATTTGGTGTCTCGGCAGGCCCTCATTGATCAGATCTCAAAATTTTTCCCTGCTCTTGCACCTTGGAGCCAGTGGTGCTATGGACAACACCCTTTTCTCTTGCACTCCATGGACATTTTGACATCTGAACTTGGTGTACAACAGAGAGACCCACTTGGCCCTTTCTATTTTTCACTTGTTCTCCACCAACTGATAACAGCCATTACTTCCAACACAACCAGTCAAAACCTTTCTTTCCATGCTTGGTATGTGGACGAAGGGGTAATGGCCAGTTCCCCAAATGCCATTCTGCAGGTCATTACAATCATCTAAGAGAAGGCGTCTCCTCTTGGGCTCCACATCAACCTCCCTAAAAGTTTTCAGCCCAGATATAGCTATTATCATACTACCGTACACACCCTGCATTTGTATCAAAAATGGTAATTGTATCATAACAACGTCCTCCCATCCAATGTAATGATATGTTCACAGTTTAGGCGATAAACTGCAGTTCCAGTAGCAACTCGCGTTTCTTTAAAAATGCAACGACACGTGGAATGGAAAAGTTTAGCAAGGGTGAAAGAGAAACGGTTTGTGGAAAGAGCAAAAGTGTTGCATTGCTGCTCACTTAATGATGTCACTGTGTATGTTGATGTACCAGGCGCGCGAGTTGTTCGCTAAGACATGTACACTCAGCTACCCGTCTGTATTTAACTGGCAGACACTTCAATACCATCCTGTAGTGTGTGTAAGGGAATTAATGTGTGAGCTTACAGCGTCGAATCACACGTTGGTTCCCTTACACACACCTAGCTACAGCGTACTCACACTCGTATGCACAAGCGAATACTAGTAGCGAGCACACATACACAAACACACGCACCCCTAGGACAACATGCATAAAATAGTATTGTCGCCGCCTATCACACACACACACACACACACACACACACACACACACAAACACACACACACACACACACACACACACACACACACACACACACACACACACACACACACACACACACACACACACACACACACACACACACTGGTCACACTCATACATACGCTAACTCTCGTTTTACCCGCACGTATTCACAATTAGACACTTGTCCGATGTTCTGCCGCTTTTCCCCGCCAATTGGCGCGTACCTGTGCCCTGGGGACAGTGTCTACTACACCTGCACCATCTACGACTCCACCTCACCTACTATCACCACCACATGGGCGGGGTCTGCCTTCACTCGCCAGTGTCGAAACAAGCAGATAACTCTAGCGCAAATGGGAATAGCTTGGCGTGTGGCAATCTGAGTGCAGCCACCACCAACATGAATGACTCCTGCTACACCTCCATCCTTGCCATATACTCTCCACAGACTATCAATGGCACCACTGTCATATGCTACAATGCAGGCAATGACACTCTGAATGTCCTCACAGCATGTGAGTCCTGTGAAGTGGTGGTGATGGTGGGGTATGGGATACCATATGCATCCTCTCAACATCACTCACCCTCCCTCTTCCTCTCTATTTCCTCCCTTTCTCCCTAAATTCCTCACTCCCTCCCTTTCTGCCTTCCATCTCTCTTATCTTTTCCCTTCTCATCCTTCCCTCCCTTTCCCTCATACCTCTCCCCCCTCACTCCTCACCCTCTCTTTCATCTACCTCCTTTACCCCCTCCTTCCCTTGCACCCTTCCTCCCTCCTCTTTCCCTATTTCCCATACTCTACCCCACTATCTAACTGATGCAATCAGTCCGTCACACGATTGTTTATGACGCGGGGGGGTATACGTGCCCTTTTCTTTGTGCATGCATGCACTGGAACACATGACTCTTGCATGTACATGTACCTGATAACAATTCTCACATCCAAACAAATTAGACTCTGTCCCATTACATACACCAGCCACAGCTACCCCCACTATCACACTCCATTTCCTTGATTTTGTAGGACTAAACTAAACGAGCCAGGGTCTGAAAGGAAGGGTCTTCACTTTTACTCTGAAGTACAGAGTGTCATCCATCAAATATTGACGCTGTTTCTCACTCTGGAGGTCCAGCTGCTTGTGAGCAATGAAAGGCTCATAGCCGATCCCCCTTTTAGCTATCTCACCATCTACCACTCTACTGTTAAAGCTATCATTTTCAACCGATGAATAAGTGGAGGTTTCAGAGTAATGATCTCCATCTCTGAGCTGGTTGAGGAGAGTGATTGTACATTCATAATTTACCGGCCATGTGAGGTCATCATCATACTCTCCCTTCATCAGGTATAGGAATACAGACACATGTCCTTCATCAACTCCATTCACATCTACTTTCAAGCAAATCTTGTAGCCATGGTGATGAGTATAAAACCCTGGACTGTAATAACTCTCATCATTCACTTTCAACTTATTAAATTGATTTACTTTTATCACTTCATCGCTTTGCTTTGTAAGTTGGAACTCAAGTGTGCGTTTTGTTGTAACAGTGAGTTGGGATTGAAGTCTGCTTATTGCCTCAGTGTGTTCAACCTGCTGTTGGTTGTGCTTTCTTTGCTGGAATTGTAGTGTCCTTATTGCCTCAGTGTGTTCAACCTGCTGTTTGTTTTGTTTGCTTTGCACAGATTGAAGTGTGCTTACTGCCTCAGTGTGCTTCTGAAGCTGTTTGTTTTGTTCACTTTGCACAGATTGAAGTGTGCTTACTGCCCCAGTGTGCTTCTGAATCTGTTTGTTTTGTTCGCTTTGCACAGATTGAAGTGTACTTACTGCCTCAGTGTGATTCTGAAGCTGTTTGTTTTGTTCACTTTGCACAGATTGAAGTGTGCTTATTGCCTCAGTGTGATTCTGAAGCTGTTTGTTTTGTTTGCTTTGCACAGATTGAAGTGTGCTTATTGCCTCAGTGTGATTCTGAAGCTGTTTGTTTTGTTTGCTTTGCACAGATTGAAGTGTGCTTATTGCCTCAGTGTGATTCTGAAGCTGTTTGTTTTGTTCGCTTTGCACAGATTGAAGTGTGCTTACTGCCTCAGTGTGCTTCTGAAGCTGTTTGTTTTGTTCGCTTTGCACAGATTGAAGTGTACTTACTGCCTCAGTGTGATTCTGAAGCTGTTTGTTTTGTTTGCTTTGCACAGATTGAAGTGTGCTTATTGCCTCAGTGTGATACTGAAGCTGTTTGTTTTGTTCACTTTGCACAGATTGAAGTGTACTTATTGTCTTGTAGTTTTCAACTAGCTGTTCAGATAAATGACCACCAAAAAGGGAACAGCAGACTGCACACAACATAGCAATGAGCACACTTATTATGATCGTGTGTTTCACCATCTGTTCATGTTGTTTCTTCAGTTGTGATTCTAATCTGTGTATTATATCAGCATGATTCACATCTTGATCATTTTTCTGGGATTCAAGTTGGCTAATTGTATTCATGTGTTCCACCTGTTGTTCACTTAGTCTTAACAGCTCTTCACGTTGTCCATTGAGTTGGTGTTGTAATGTATTTATGGTATTAGTGTGTTCCATTTGTTGTTCAGTTTGCTGGAATTCAAGTTGGCTTATTTTCATGGCCCCTTGGAAAAGCTCTGAACTTTGTTTCTCTAGTTTCCCAATGAGATGGTACTCAACAGAGGTGACTTTGTGATCCTCCATTTTGCATCTTGGTGATGTGAAAGTGCATCCCGTGTGCACATAGGGACACTCAATTATCTCATGTGGACATATTGAACAATGTGTATTCATGTTCTTTCTTATACTACTAGTTTCACATCCAACATTTGGACAGGATATCACAACTTCAGGACATTCATCGATATGGGGACCTATGATTTCATTATAAATCCCTTTTTTTTTGCAATACTCACATGTGTACTGTCGAAGAGGACAAACATTTCTTTGGTGAACAATAGCCTCACTACGAATGATTTTATTACCACAGCCATTAACACAAGGAAGTAACATGTACTCACAGCTTTTAAGATGGTTGTCAAGTAAATGCAGTTCATTTACCCACTGACAATTGGTTGAGATACACTTAATTCTTAAACCTTTCACCCTCCTATTCATATTTTGATCAGGAAATACTTCAAAAGTTTGTCGACATGTGGGACATGTTCCTGCAGTGTTCTTCTGCTTATCATAGCATGACCTGCAGTACACCTTCGCACAAACACACTTGGTTTGTTGAGGGTCTCGAACAGGGAGGAAACAGATTCCACAAATTTCATTAGGATTTGGGGGATCAACAAATTCATATTCATAACCTCCACACCTGTGGTGATACAAAAGAGTATGTAATAAGTCCGTTTCCCAATGCTTGCAACAGTAAAATAAAACAATAGTAACAAAAGTAGAATCGAATCACTTTTCTGTATGGTGCCTCAGAAAGGTGTGTAGTGCTAGCAAGTTCACACCTTAAGTGCTAAGCAGGCACATGACATGCACATACATGCTGGAAGGTTATAGAATTATCTAGAAAGACTATTATACTATATATTGTGGACGTTCTATTGAAATAGCATTCTGACTACTGAGCTGAATCCTGAGACTGGGCGTGCGCGCTACATTGGTAGTAGAGAATGGCCAACGCTGACATCAGTCTCCCAAAACCGTTCGCGTCAGGCAACGTCCACGAATGGTTCGTGCGTTTTGATATATGTAGCGATGCCAATAGATGGAATGACGACGCGAGGGCTGTGAAGCTCCCGACGCTGTTGGAAGGCGAAGCTGTAGCATCGTGGATGGAACTCAGTGCGGAAACGAAAAAAACCTACGCCAAGGCAAAGGAAGAGATACTGGCAGCAAAGACGTCGATAAGATCAGTTCAGCGCCCTGGAGAGGTTCAGGCAGAGGTAAATGGTTCCCGACAAAGCGCTGCCAGTGTTTGTGCACGATATTAAGCAGCTACTGGATCAAGCCATGCCTGGACTCTATGCCAAAGCAAAAGAGCAACTATTGCTACACCAGTTTGTGGTGGGCACTTCCCGCGGCAATCAGCAAGCAATTAAGAGCAACAGCGAGCACCCCAACATTGCAGTCTACGGTAGTGCACACAAAGCTATTGACCTCTCTGGAGAACGAGCAGTAGGCCGTCGCATTAATGTCTCCTAGCAACCCAGCAAACGCCATTGTAGAAAAGCTGTCAGAGCAGGTAGCAGCATTGGCAGACCAGGTTGCAGCACTGAGCACCTTGCAGCAAACCAGTACACAACACGAGTTTATTCCACGCTTCGAGAGACCAATACTACATTGCTACCACTGTTGGGAAAGCGGGTCAGATACGTAAAAATTGCCGTAATCTACCTGCCAACAAAGATGGAAACCGCGAGCAGTATCAGGGAAACTCCAGAGGGGTGCCTGCAGAGGGCAGCAGACACCCTGCGTGCCTGTAAGCCCACTCGAAGCAGTGTTCGTCGCATCCATCAGAAGTGGCGCGTCCATGGTTAATGGACTAGTTGGAGGGATGACGGTGCATGGAGATGATGCTGGATTCTGGTTCCTCGGTGTCACTCATCAGGCAAGATATTGCCAAATGCCTCAGTGGAACAACAAGCGTGGGATATACGCCAAAGCTAAGGCTGGTCTCAGCTGGCGATGAAGAGCTCGCCATTGTGAATAGCGTCAAGGTGGCAGTGAAGCTAAGCGGCATAGTAGAGGTACCTGTGAGCACAGTTTCGTCGTGATGGAACAGCTGATTTCACAGATCATACTCGGGGTTGACTTCCTGCAGCAACAAGGCCTGGTACTGGACTTCAGTACCTCAGCTAGGCAGAGAAGGCAAACACCTGTGAGCACAGTTCCTAAACCAGCACCACTACCAGAACCAGAAGCACTGCCACAGCATTCCCCTCTCTCCCCTCTCCCTGCTTCTTATCAGGACCACTTTACAAATCGGGTATGTCCCTTAACCCCTCACACTCTAAGACACTCACAATGTACAAGATGATATGAATTTCTGCCGCGAACACAACATTAGAAATAAAGGCCTTCTGTATAGATGTGTTAATTAATGGTGGAGTCCTTAATCTATTAGATCTATACCTCATGCCGAGTCATTCTGATTTTCACCATGGCAGCGCCTCGAATCCACAGGGACCGTCCGTCATGTCGCTTGGGAAGCCCTAACCCTTGGGAAATGTATTCTAGGAAAGTGTTTGTTGGGAGTTTACCACCAGATATCAACAGAGCCGAAATTCAGGAACACTTTTTACAGTATGGACCTCTCATATTGATTGGCTGTACAATGCTCAGTCGAAAGCATATTTCCCGCCTAAAGGGTATGCATTCCTCCTGTTACAAGAGAGGTATCAGTCCAGCGGCTAGTCAATAGCTGTGTCAGTGAAGAAGGGAAACTTTACCTTTGTGTATCCAGTGTTACTCAGATCAGTTTGAAGGTGCAGATTCGTCCGTGGAAAATAGCTGACAGCCACAGCCACTTCTCATTATGGACCATTCCCAGCCCATTGACCCTCCGAAAGACCATCTTCATAGGAGGTGTGCCACGCCCCCTCAAGGCTCACGAGCTGGCAGACATCTTGAATTATCTAGAAATACTATTATTCTACATATTGTAGACATTCTGTTGAAATAGCATCCTGACTACTGAGCTGAATCCTGGGACTGGGTGTGCACATCACAGGTATATAAAATATTTTGTCCTTGCAATAATCGTTTTAATGTACAAACATAATGTTATTGACATTTTTGATCAAATTAGAATATTTAGCATTTAACAGTGAGCAGTTGTAGA
Organism: Spongilla lacustris; assembly: GCA_949361645.1. Lineage (NCBI taxonomy): Eukaryota > Metazoa > Porifera > Demospongiae > Spongillida > Spongillidae > Spongilla > Spongilla lacustris. The sequence goes on along the minus strand of OX442431.1, from coordinate 3,034,069 downwards.
GGCGAAAAAAGTAATGCTGTTGGCCCCAGGTTAGAAGGGAAAAACAGAAAGACAATGTATCCAGTTGAGAGGCACACCAGTACATCTTTTCCGCTTTTTGCATCCACTACGCAACTCCAAACGCTGGCATCACTGCTGCAATAACGAAATAAAACATGTTTTGGCTCAGGGAGTTATTGGGACGACGCCTGTAGATGCCCGCTAATGAATATGTGCAAACACACATTATCGTCATGCATGGTAAAAGCCCTAGTAAAATCATTCCAGATGTCAATACGGTTAAATTAAATCTGCATGCCATTGGCCCTGAGCATACACGCATGCTTTGATAGTAACCTCCAGCACTGCTGTATGGCTATGTGTGTGTGTGTGTGTGTGTGTGTGTGTGTGTGTGTGTGTGTGTGTGTGTACGTATGTGTGTGTGTGTAAGTGTGTTGTGCGCGCGCGCGTGTGCGTGCGTTCGTGTGTCAGTGTGCGCGTGCGTGTGATGCATGTGTTGTGTACATGTATGTTGTCTATGTTGTGTGTGTGTTTGTATGTTGTGTGTGTGTTTTGTGTGCGTTGCGTGTGCTGTGCGTGGGCGTTTGCGTGTGCTTTGGGATGTATCCCCAAAAGTCTCGACCTTTAACATATACGTAGCGAATAGCACGGCGGTACGCTATACATCACAGGGCCAACGTAAAATACGTACCCACTGATCGACTCCATTGGCTTCTCGTGAGCAAAATTTCAGCAGATACACGTCCAAGTTTTGAACTTTTCGGCTTGTAATGGTTGTGTCAGTGAGTAGAAATTTTGTGATTCAGGAGTAGTAGGGATGTGAAACAGCGCGTGGGCGAATCCAAATCACGAGCGATAATGAAAGTGATACGGTAAAATAGAATACAAGAATACAGTACATGAAATAACTAGCACACAAGAAACAACAAAGGACTGTCAACCAATGGCAGCCAATGAAGGTCCAGCTCTTGACAGCAGAGCTCTTGCACAGGACCTCACCAAAGTGAGGCTGAGTCTGCCATAAATGGAAGCAGTGGCCTGGGACTTGATGCATGCACCTCATGGGCATGGCCAGATGAGTGGCAAGTTGTAATAGCGTTTCCCGAGCCTCAGCACCCCAGCAGCCATAAGTCTCTACTGCTAGTGGTGTGCATTTCCATCCCAACTCTGAGCACTTAGGGTCATTGGAATCATGCTTGCCACACTCAGCCACTAAAGCTGCAGACCCTGCCATCACTCCCGCTTCAGACAAAATAGAAGGGTTTAGTGGTGAGGTAACAGTAACATCAAATTCAGCTGGCTTTCCAAGGGACCAGTTGGGAACCAGAAAATCTAATGGTCTGGTGTTGCATTTTTCATGCCCAAAACCACTGCCAACCTCGACTTGGGCAGATACATTAGCTCACCTACAACACTCTACAAACACATCACGGAGTTTTTTGTGGTGGGAAACCACATTGCCACCATGCTTACAGGTAATAGCACGGTGGCCCAAAGGATCCAAGGCTAAGCTTGAACAGAAATTGCAGTTGAGGCCCTGAGCCAAGTCCATACCCAGCCACCACTCTAAGGCTACTTGAAATTCCGGAGGGTCCATGTGGAGGTTAAGACCTGGTGAAGGAAGAACTCAAAGCCAGGCTGCAGCATTGTGGAATGAAACAGATAGCAAACGGGCTCTGTCACTGAGGCAAGGGTGAATGGTCAAAAGGAAGCATAAATTGGTGACCCTCAATCTTACTGGACAGAGCATGCTGGTGGCATCAGAAGGAGACAATCTGATCAAGAGTGATTGCTTCAGCAGGTCAGTGGAATGAGTGCATTGAAGAGGTTCACTGAAGCAATTCAAGCAGGTGGGGCATGGATACTGAGCACTGCTCAGATGCACTTACAGATGAAATGTAGGCTGCTGCTGAGTGTTTTGTAAGGCTACGCCGAAAGTCAAGAGGATGCGAGCACAGATGAAAGTACCCTGCCAGGAGTGCAGGGCCATGCTTATTATATCTTAAACTGATACTGCTTTCATTCCCATTAATGATTGGTGGACACTGATGAGAAAATTATATTTTGCATTTCAAAAATCGTGTACAGTCACGTACTAGACACCATGGCATAGTATTTCAGGCAATGGAAACACCTGAACAACATCCTCAACTATATTCTGCAATACTGACTACTGACATTATTCACCTCTCCTATTAATGTAATTATATAAATGAAGTTAGACATCACAAGTCATGTTATCTTAACTTATTGTAATTTAAAAGTATCAAGACATTATACTTCGCCAGAGCTATACCACCTGAAACATGAATACGTGGTGTCATTGGTTTGCATCTTGTACCAGCATGAAATGGTTGGCCCAGTACATTGACCTTTAAAAACGCAATATGGAATCTACATATTTTATATCTGTCTGACATTCTCATAATTAATTGATGCTGAAGCCCTGTCATATAAACACCGTACTCCAGTCCTTAAAAGTGCAGCAAGAGAAAAGAAAAGGATTTATCAAAAAGCTGTTGAAGATCGACGTGGTCCGTTTACACCCTTTGTTGTTTCAGTGGATGGACTTCAAACCATTGAAGCTTACAGCTAGCCTTGCAACGAAATGGGAGAAGTCTTACTCAGAAACAGTTAGTTTCGTCAGAACAAGCTAGGCTATCTTTTGCAATCTTAAGATCTGCTAGCCTGTGCTTGCGCAGCTCTAGAGTGAAATGGCGATGTGGTCTAGGGTTAGATGATGGAGCAGCACTCCCTGCACCCAGACAACAAAGTGACATTAATCATGTTTTCAGTAATAATATTTTATTTATTTATTTTTATTTTTCATGATGTATATTGAACCTTGTGTCTATTTCTAAAAGAATTAATACATCCCAATATCATATATAAAAAATACAAAGTGCATGCAATTTAAGGCCATGATATATCAACACCTTTTTAAAACTGAGGGGGAGTATGGCTGCACTGCCACATGTAAGGAAGCTGTCTTCCAAGAGGGATAGTTATGAGCATTAATTTTATCTGAAACTGAATACTACCTACTACCTGTCTGGTTTTAGGACTATGAGAATAAATTAAGAATGATTTACTCATTAGTTGGGAGAATCCTCTCTTTATACTGCATTTACAAAGTGCTCATCTTAAAAAAAAAGATGAAAAATCATAGCGTGCAAAAGAAATTGAGTTTGGTAAATGCTACCCCCCCCCCCTGGGGTAGTAAGATGGCAGAGTGTGTTAAATAGTGGGGTATGATTTGCAAGTAAAAGTGATAAGTAAGTAGATGACTCCAGTTTAACAAACTCACTTTCTTTTGCACACTCATCCTTATAAAAAGATGAGCAGTTTCTATAAGAAATAAAAGAGTGGAAGGGGGAAGAGACTCAATTCTTTGCTCCCAACTGATGAGCAAATCACCCCTAATTACTTCTCATGGTATAGAAGTGCAGACCCATGATCAGGTAGTAATGAGAATAAATAAAGATTTAGTTTCAATCATTTGCATATCTTTGATCAAGGTGCTGCCCAAGGTATTTCTCTTCATAGTGCAATTAGGGAAGTGGTAAGAACATTCAGACTATCTAAATTGCTTCATGATACTGTTTATGATTTTTCATAATACAATTCCAGTCATTTAGAGAAGACAGTGTGCCCGGCATCATATGCAACGGGGATACATTCAGGGCTGCAATTGGAATACTTTTAACCCCAAAATATTGGCAATTGAATTGCGTTTTACCCCTCATCTGGCACGTATCGTATTTGATCACTATACACTTAGACAAAAGATCAATTCATGCACGGCGTAACTCTTTATGTGTACTGACTTTTGACATAATTTTACTACCAGCTGGTAACTGACTTGTTATGCGCCTATCATTGTTCCTCCCCTGGAGCGAAGTCGGGATTAGTTAGGAATTGACGCGTGAATGTCATTACTGGGCCACATAATGTAGTCCAGCCACGCATTTGACCTTTTATCAAACCACGTAGCGAAGACATTTGACCGGTTATTAACCCCCGCGGTTTGCTTCAAATCCCTCCCAATGCCCCCCCCCCCCCCCCCCCCCCCCCCCCCCCCCCCCCCGGGGGGGTGAGGGGGAAGTATCACGTAACAATGATAGATGCATTACGTTTTTTTTTTCTTTTTTTTTTTTCTACCTCAGTACGTATTCTGCATGCATGGAGTACCTACAGTTGCCCGCAGATTAAACTATCAGTACTACATTTGAAAAGTAAAATATTAGAAAATAATTGTCAATCAGTTACGCTGTTTCCTGTTTCTAACCACATGTAGCGCTTTATTGCGTCCTTTGTTGCTACCTACCTACATTTTACAAGTAAACTATTGGATAATAATTGTCAATCAGTCTATTCACGTACGCTGTTTCCTATTTCTAACCAGATGTAAGCTGTCATTTTGCGATGCCGAGATATGTGTTCTGTGTTTGGGGGATTCTTCTGAATGTCGTGTACTCGACGAACGCTGAATGCCCTAGAGCCCAAGTAAGAATGCGTTCATGTGTGGTGTGCTTGTGATGTGTGTGTATCGTCTTGCTGTTCGCATGCACCTCTCAATTGCAAACGGTTAGTACGAGTTTGTGTGATTGCATGTATGTATAAACGTGTATATATGTGTGTGTGTGTGTGTGTGCGTGCGTGCGTGCGTGCGTGCGTGCGTGCGTGCGTGCGTGCGTGCGTGCGTGCGTGCGCGCGTGCGCGCGTGCGTGCGTGCGTGCGTGCGTGCGTGCGTGCGTGCGTGCGCGCGTGCGTGCGTGCGTGCGTATGGAACGCCAAACCTTCCAAAATTCGGCATTTTGATTTCGAGCGGTCATCCATCATTCGCAGCGATCGTTGAATGAACGCAGCGATGTTTGGATAAACGCAGCGATGTTTGGATGAACGCAGCGACAAGACGATGTTGTGATTTCAGCGGTCATCTATCAATCGCAGCCGTCATATATCAATCGCAGCGGTCATCTATCAATCGCAGCGGTCATCTATCAATCGCAGCGGTCATCGATACGATCGGACGTTCGATCTTATCACCGATGACAGAGAGAGAGAGAGAGAGAGAGAGAGAGAGAGAGAGAGAGAGAGAGAGAGAGAGAGAGAGAGAGAGAGAGAGAGAGAGAGAGAGAGAGAGAGAGAGAGAGAGAGAGAGAGAGAGAGAGAGAGAGAGAGAGAGAGAGAGAGAGAGAGAGAGAGAGAGAGAGAGAGAGAGAGAGAGAGAGAGAGAGATATAGGGGGAGGGGCAAATACTCGTACCCCGGCCATTAAGGGGCACAGGCCTTTCAATCCAGGCCCCGACCAGCCTTTAGGCAACGCCTCCACGGGTCGGTATTGGTTCCATCATTGCTAGGTCGTTCCGAGCTGGCAGTCTGGGGGGGCCCACAATGTACATTGACCCAGCCCGTAGGCGTAACAGGTGTGTCTTGGGGGGTGCAAAGCATAATAAAGCGCACGGGCTATCCCGTTTGTTCAAGAGTTTACCACTTTTCTGGAGGTCTAAAAAAACTCCCTACCCAAAGTAAGTTATTTGTTTATTTATTTTCTCTATAACACTTGCAATAACATTTGGGGCTTTTTTTTAAGGACTGAATCACATATTATTGTCCATTTTGGTGATAATGATTGCAATCCCATATTTAGTTCAGATTTTTTGAGTGTAACAATATAATGTCAGTATGTGATGGTTTTCTTCTTGTCAATATTTATGGATGTATGTTAACGCGAAGTGAATTTTCAAATTAAGGTGGAATTTATTGCCGCGTAATAATTTGGATCTACAATACATTTACTATTAATCAAGTTGGTGCAAATGTGTTAGTAAATATGTTGTATGTGATATCAACACCGTAATAAATAAATATAAAGCTATGGAGGAAATGTCATATATACAATATAATATTGACCCATATCAGTAGACATTTACACCGCATTTGATTAATAGTAAATATACAGTAAAATTTATCATTCAGTGATAGAACAACAGTTAGCAGCAGCTCTTTTCTTTTCCCGTTCGCCATTTTATATTTAGTTACTCATATACCGGGGGTATCAGTAAAGAACAAATCAGCAAGTGAATATGATGTTGAACAAATTAATTTCTATGACACTGTGGTCTACAAAGGCCTAAGGCTTATGGGATTTTTTAATTAAAACGCGCCGTCATTGGGCAGGTCTTGATGATGAGATAAGCAAGTCCTTCAGTCCAGTGGTATTGCCCGCCCCTCTCCCTTCTGTCCTGCGATTGTTCCCCTGCAAGAACAGAGTGGGCAACTGGAGCTACTGATGTGAGACAGCTGCCATGTGGTCTCATTATGTGACTGCAGCTGACTGGTAAGTGCAAATTGTGCAATGTGCCTTGGTGGAGGACAAGGCAGCTGTGTCCATCCTATTTCTGCAGATGGGAGTGGCCTGTCATGCAGGGGCACAGTAGGAGGCCCATGCTCTCAGGGAATGCATTGAGGAGCACTGGATGGACAAGGATTTTTGCTATGCCAGTTCTTGATGACAATTTTCCTTGATTTGCTACTTTGGGTGTGTTGGCACTGTGGAACCCATCCTCTGCTAATGCAAACAATAAGGGACCTAAGGCATCACTTTATTGCACACCGGACTCTGAGCTGACTTGGCCAAGAGGGTGCCATAGCTCATTTCCACCTCATGTTCTCCAGCCTACTCTGGACATCCTTGGTGCCCCAAATGGGGATTAACTTTGTTGTTCCATGTTCATTGCTGGAAAGTGTGCAGAGTCCAGGAAGCTACTGTCTGGTCTAGTGGATGTAGCTGCAGTTGATCTCTAGGTAGCAATTACCCTGTTGCACATGTGTGGTAGCTTCTGCAGGATGGTCAAGCAGCTAGTGTTTCGCAATGTGTTCAGTCATCAATGTTACCGATCATGCTTGGAGTCTTACACATGGCATTTCGGTTCATTGGAGTGGAGCTTGCAGGCCTCTGCTAGCCTGGTGACATGATTCACCCAAGATGGCAGAGCAGGGTGGTAAGATAATGGTTTGTGTCCCAGCCATGCAACAATGAGGATGCCAGCAGGTCGATGAGGGCAAGCTCTCTGGTGTGACAATGACCTCTCTCCACACTCACAGTCACATGGCATGACAACAGAGGTCGAACAGCTCGTCTGGCATATGACCACATCTCCCCCATGCCCACAGCACCCTCTTAACTGCTTTGTTTGCATCTTTATGTATAATAGGTTACTCTATTTGCACTTATCATTATTTAATCTCTAAATCAAATAAAAAATATTAAAAACCCGCCTCAAACAAACCAATTAGAAAAAAAAACACTTCATGCATTTTGATGAAAGTCAATCCAGCCCTGTGTACGATTAAAAGATACATCTTGTGCAGAGAAATTGAAATCCAACTATACATGTATACCATGGATGTATTTTTCGCTTTGGAGTACAATAGGTATTGTTTAGGGACCTGTCATGCGAGTTTTTGTCCTGCATAAATTTTATCCTTGGGACTAAAAGTTTTAATTCTACGACAAAAAGGTTTTATCCCACTTGTCCCAATAACAGTGTACAAAGTTCAAATTAAATTACTTGTCCAGGTCACATTACAATCCCTCCGCTACACGATAGCTTTGCGTATATATGTACATGTATACGTGTGGTTTACATTCCACCCAGCACTGATATAGAGTAAGGTCATCAATTAAATAATAGGACATAGGTAAGCAATAGGCTGCATGGGTATAACTATTTAGTAAACAGTTAATGCAGATTTATTCATGAAAATGTCCCTAATTTTTAACCATGACATATAGAGTAATTAATCACAAATCTCCTGATTCCCATCCATTTAAATGCACATCCTTCAGGATACTCTTCCACATAAACCTCCTTTTGATTCTTGCCACTGTTTTGTGCCACTCGCATATGTTCAAATCGGCTCTGTAAATACCTCACAATTACTTCCTATGCCAAAAATACACTCTAAATAAGCTGCGAGCGATGCGTTCGCTTGTTGCACATGTTTCCCTGGCTGCTTTCTTAAAGACGTAGTAGAGGTGACCCTCCATCACGGAGAACTTTTCATTATTTTTTATGGCTTGTCTATTCCTCGCATTCCATGAAACATCTCTTTGTGAGCCAATCTCAGCCAAATAAGCATATACATCACCCACTAAGCCCATGTTCCCTTCCGAACTATATTCTGTCACACATAGCTTTTCCACCTTCACCCGCGTCAGGCCGCGTGCTTTATAGGTAATACACACGGTCCTCCTATAATTCCTGAGGCGAACTCCGCACAAGGCTTGCGCAGCGAAGTAGCTGCCGTACAACAACAAGATCTCATCGGTATACACACTACCCTTAAATACTACATCAAGGAGCTGTACAAAAAAATTGTCCAATGCATGGTTATTCCTTCATAGTAGGGGAAATGATGTGGCTCCCCGTCTGGCAGTTCTTAAAGTCCCCAAAGCATCTTATTGTTCTGTTGCGGTCGAATATATGTGAAACTAAATAAACACATAGAACTGACTCATGTACGAATAGAACTGATTATTTAAAACGATCAAGTAGTTACATATATTCATTGTGCATGTATCTTCGCGTTAACATGCATACATCCATAAATATTGACAAGAAGAAAACCATCTCTCTCTCTCTCTCTCTCTCTCTCTCTCTCTCTCTCTCTCTCTCTCTCTCTCTCTCTCTCTCTCTCTCTCTCTCTCTCTCTCTCTCTCTCTCTCTCTCTCTCTCTCTGTCATCGGTGATAAGATCGAACGTCCGATCGTATCGATGACCGCTGCGATTGATAGATGACCGCTGCGATTGATAGATGACCGCTGCGATTGATATATGACGGCTGCGATTGATAGATGACCGCTGAAATCACAACATCGTCTTGTCGCTGCGTTCATCCAAACATCGCTGCGTTTATCCAAACATCGCTGCGTTCATTCAACGATCGCTGCGAATGATGGATGACTGCTCGAAATCAAAATGTCGAATTTTGGAAGGTTTGGCGTTCCATACGTGCGTGCGTGCGTGCGTGCGTGCGTGCGTGCGTGCGTGCGTGCGTGCGTGCGTGCGTGCGTGCGTGCGTGCGTGCGTGCGTGCGTGCGTGCGTGCGTGCGTGCGTGCGTGCGTGCGTGCGTGCGTGCGTGCGTGCGTGCGTGCGTGCGTGCGTGCGTGCGTGCGTGCGTGTGTGTGTGTGTGTGTGTGTGTGTATGCATGTTAGTGCACTATGCCAATACTCTTTTATACAGGGTACGGAACCATACATGTTCACAGCTTCAATTCCAGAGAAATGCCAGCAGGATAACTGCAACTACTTTCTCGCCATTAAAACCCACTCCGGTGACCCAACTTACATAGACTTTCTGATTGAAGGAAAAGCAGCAGGATATGTGGCTGTTGGTCTTTCTTCATCAGGTGATATGGTATGTATAGCAATAATAGCCCATTGATTGATTGGATTTGTGCAAAAGCAAGCACGTTTCATTAGCAGCAATGTGTTCTGTGTAAAGCGCTTAGCTAGCCTACAATATTAGCTCACAATTATGATATCACTGGTGGAGTGGTGGTTCTCCAACCAAACTTCCATATTTAAGGACTTCGATAACGATGGTGCGTTAAGATCAGCTTGGTGGCTATATGATCTGCATTGATCAAAAGTAGAATTGGTCATATGACAAATTAATTTTATCACATTCATCTGCATGTCAAATCCTTATAGGGAAACCGAAGACGCGTCAAGTTGGATTTAGTAACTTTTGTATGGCAAAGCAGTACCATAGAATTGCAGCAATGCCAATGGTACAAACTGTGCTCACTATTGTTATTAAAAAAAAAATTAAAAAATTTAATTATAAAAAAACACTGCTCCCGACACTAAAAAAGGGGGCAAGTTGTCACAGGTAAAAATTGCCATATCAACGATAGGCTGTTCTTGATACAATAAGTTGAAATAGTACAAATGGCAAATCTAGGTACAATAGGAAAATACAATAAGCTGCTCTTAACATTAATTAACTAACATTTTAATAGCATCACAAGTGGATGTGTGTTTTATTTGCAATTTATCTTTTTAAAAATCAACTGGAGCCATGCACCTAACAGTAGACAAGGCAATCGTGAATAATTCGTGACGCAATTTTAGCCTGTTTGCTATAATTCGAAATCCTTGAGAAAAGTCGCCCACTGTTCGTGCGTACATGTGCATGAACATATAATCAAATTGATGCTGATATGCGTAGGCCTAAGTTGAAAGAAACGTGATATTTTTGGTGCGACCCACAAAAATTTATACATAACACACTACTTAGTACTATAACAAATCAAAACAATCTGTGGGCTGTGGCTCTAGGTTTGCCAAGTGAAGATGATGTGATTAGATAGAATTTTGCGCTAGACTGACATTAGCAGCAAACCTTCGAGTCTTTCTTGCACCATTGTTGATCTCAGGCAGTTTTTCAATGCATGCAGAAAATTAGCGTTTAGCTGTACATGAACTAACATATGTTCAGAAAGACATCAAGGAGTATTATTCAACTTTCAATTAACCTGGCTTTTGATCGCTCGCCGACAAAATTAAAGCGCACCAATCGAGACCAATTTATGCTAAAATAGTGTTGGCGTTAATCTCATGCATTGGTCATGTGGACAATTGTCGGCGTCGCATTAAGCCACAAGTTTGTTTTAAAAAATCGTTACATGTATACCTTTTTGGCACCCCTTGCCAATTTGGCATCCTTGCCAATTTGGCATCCTTGCCAATTTGGCATCCTTGCCAATTTGGCATCCCCTTTTTTGTGACCTAGCTGACCTAGCCCCTCCCCCTCCCCCCCCTTGCCAGGACGCCATGGTAACGATGTGAAAATAAGTAGCAAGTGATTATCATGTGATCAAGTGTACGATTCGAATCCTCCATGCAGGATGACTCCGATGTGCTGGCATGTGCTGTTGACCCTCTGACTGGGAGCATTGCTGTTGTTGATGCATATAATGTACCTGATGTAGACAATGATGTGCGAGACACTGTACAGGTACGCAAAGGAATATTCAAGACTCTCATGTGTAATTGCATGACCTTGCTTCGTTATTATTAACAGAACCTGTGTCCGTATTCAGCAAATTTCACTGATGGACGAATATACTGTAGGTCCGTTGCGTGCAAGTTGGTACAACACAGATTTAATTATCATAGATTACGATGTCGAGAACGAATCTGAGGCATGAAATTGACTACCTAGTGAAACAGAAAATTATACATTTATAGTTAAGATTATAATACTCCACAAAAATAAAATTATATGTATTTGAAATACCATATCGTTGGAATATATTGTATGTACGCTGAATTGCAAGACATAAAGTTTACAAGAGATATGTGTGCATCAATTTGATTGGGTACGCAATATGTTTCCTGTCAGAACTGCTAAATGAGATTAAATTAATAATGCTTAACAAGAAGTGTCTCTGAAACACAAAAATAAACCATTGTACATTTCTTTTATTTTATTTTATAAAACATTCGTATGTCATGCTCTGAAAGCAATAGTCTTTATTACGGCGCATAGCCACTACAAAAAAAACTAAATGGGTTTTACTCATGTGTTTCAAATTTGCGATTCAGGTCTTTGATCGTGATACTGTTAAGGTCTGAGATTATCATCTAATTAAGGAATTTGAAAGCAGATATGCATGCTAGCTTATAAGAAATTCATTCATACCTACAGCCTGCAATGAGCCTAATACAGCATTGCTTTTTTTCTGCTTCTCAATGATTATGTGTTTTATGACCTTAACAAGGCTATATTGTCTACAATTCTAGTTAATCACTTTTATTCTCTGCAGTTTTGGTCGGCTCATTGACACTGGAGATACTCTTCAAGACAAGACCCTCAAAGCATCATATTACCTGTTGTATGCAGCTGTCGATAACCAACCAGGTATGTACTAACCAGATTTATTGTTGCTGTAACCACAAATGATCTCTTCCTGTTTTTGTCTTCATGCCTTTCTCTTTTTGTGTATACTTATTTGCATATCTGTGTTTGATGTGAATGTGTGTATGTTTGAATTGACAACAAGTGGGTACAGGGCATACCTTAGGCCTTTCATACCATACTATGCAGACACCAACAATAAGTAGTGAGGCAATAAACATTTTAAGTGCTGTAACTGAAGCTCCAGCCACTCGAGTTCCAACCACTCAAGCAGTTCCAGCTCAAAATGTCAGTTACTATTTCATTGTGTGTGTCTGCATGTGTGTGTGAGTGTGTGTGTGTGTATGTGTGAGTGTGTGTGTGTGTATGTGTGTGTGTGTGTGTGTTGTGCACACATGCGCATGCATATTGCAAAGAAGATTTACGTCTAGTGTGTGCATGGCAAAATCATAAAAGGAGAATGGATGCAAATTAATATGTAACACCAACTGGGATAAAGAGCCCATTCAATTAGTGGGTAGGCATGGGATGAGGTGGAAGTGAAAGTCAGTTGTCATTCAAAAGACTAAGCTAAGTATCAGATTAGCCCCCATAATTGTTTTGCCTTCATGAACATAAGTCATAGAACCAAGTTAGATTGCATTTATTCCACTCAGACTACATGTATAAACCTACTTTCTAAGACTGCACCATTTTACATTCATGTTAATCAAAATGTTGTTCTGATGGACTGGCCTTGGTTTGCATGTGTACACAATGCTAAGTATCACAAAACACGTCATTTCAATGGGTGTGTGCTTGGAGCCTCCACTAATACGAATTAAAGTTTCCTACTTTTGATTTGCTTGATAAGTCTGAAAATGGTATATACATAATAATTATATTTATAACTATATATATGTTACAGAAAGAAAAAATTTTCAGTCTTATTGACCAAGTCAAAATGGGCTGGTATAGGATTCAAGTATTACAAGACAACACACAACAAGGTTATGCTATGATTGCTAACTTCTCTTGTGGCATGAAATGGAAAACAACTCAATTATAGTAATGATTTTCTTTGGTCTGTACTTTATGCATATTCTGTGGTACCACAATGCAGCTTATGACTGTAAATGTGTGGGTTGAAATGCATTACAAAAATGCAATTGTCTCATGTTGAAAAATCAAACTCATATTTACGTATCTGGAAGATGCCATGTTTGTTACAATTTAAATGGGAACAAGAAGTGTCTCTGAAATATTGTACATACCTTCCCTCAAATAAAATACCTGAGAGGTCATGTGAAGTAAACAGCTCACATCTGTGGAGGTTAAAGAGAAAGCCTTTTGATCAGTGCTGCTTTCTGGATTATCTTCAAAGCTATCAAGAGCATCACGAGAACCAGTCATTGCATGTACCATCTGGTGATTATACATGTATATACTGCTCGTAATTAAGCTTCATAGTTTAAACGTTATAAACATTTGCTTCATATGACTTTGAATTAGAGAATGGGAGATCTATAAGGCATCCATTCCATTTATTTTTTCCTCGCCTCATCATGTCAATCATCCCATGTATGTGCATAGCCATGGCCATATCTATATGCAGTATGATCTCTTACCATAATCATGAATAACACATGGAATTAAATCCCAACAACAAGTGACCTAATTAACCAAGGCCAATTAATCCCAACTGTCCACATACTGATTGGGCTATTACATGTATTAGTGTGCTACATCATGCAACATGATAGTGAAAGGGGCAAATTCAATGCATTACTTCATGATCATACACCCAAGCAGTTACTGGGGACCCAAGTCATGAGACATGACACATATATATTATAATCTTAAAAATCCAAATATGTTATAACACAACAGCAACAGTATCACACGGCATGTGAAATTCCCTATTGAATAGTCCTGAATTATATATCAAGTCCTGCCACTATAAATGTATTTGCATCAAAAATATGCCATATTGTTGACTAGGATATGTCCCAATGCAGCAAAAGCTAGGGCCTTACTGGCATGGGCCACTATGGATGTTGCACCCTTCATGGATACACAGCTGGGCCATTTTTAATTTTTTCTGAGTTGCAGTTATATCCTTGTATATTTATATATCAGGATCATTAGTTAGTAATAAAGTAAACTGCATGGACCAAGTAATACTGTCGTCCGATATGACGAGCAACCAAAAAATTATTTATCATTCCGCATAGCTTCGGTCGGCGGATTGACACTGGAGATACCCTTCAGGACAAGACACTGAATGGTACATATTACCTGTTGTATGCAGCCGTTGATAACCAACCAGGTACACTCCACTGATTTATTGCAGCATAAATTGATCCATTCAATATTGTTTTTTCTTCTTTTTTATGTTGTGTTGTATGCAAATGTTTGTGCATATATGTATGTGTGCGTGTGTATGTATGGGTGTGTGTGTGTGTGTGCGCGTGTATGTGTGTGTGTGTGTGTGTTTGTGTGTGTGTGTGTGTGTGTGTGTGTGTGTGTGTGTGTGTGTGTGTGTGTGTGTGTGTGTGTGTGTGTGTGTGTGTGTGTGTGTGTGTGTGTGTGTGTGTGTATGTCAAAATAGTGGGTGCGGGGGATGATTTAAGTCTTTCCTACCATATGTTTCAGACACCAACAATAAGCAATGTCACTTACAATATTGTAAGCATTCTAGCTCTGGGTAACGACGCTCCTACAGCACAAGTTGTGACTACACAAGCAGTTCAAATTACTACCCAAACCACACCTACTTCCCTTGCATGTCCTCCTGCACCTGTGAGCTGTCCCCCTGCAATATTCTGGCTACTTATATGTTCTCCTACAGGGCTCAGAGCCGTATAGATTTATTGCTACAATTCCTGATAACTGCACTCGTGCATCTTGCAGTTACTACTTTGCTGTTAAGACCAGCAGCTACAATCCACTGTACCTGGACTTTGTGCTGGAGGGAAATGCCAAAGGTTATGTAGCTATTGGGTTTTCCCCTAATGGACTGATGGTGGGTGATTATCATGTACAGAGGCACTACTTAGCATCATCTCTCCTCACTAGGCCTCCTCCGATGTGCTGGCCTGTGCCATTGACTCTTCATCTGCTGGTGGGGCTGCTGTAGTGGACGCATACAATGCTGGATATAGTGATGTGCGGGACACTGTGCAGGTAGGAGGGGCATGTTGTCTGTTTGCTGGTCATCGAAAAGTCTTTCATTTTATTCCATAGAATGTTTGCCCACACACAGCAATGGTTGTTAATGGACGAATAGGTTGCAGGTTTGTGTATCTCCTGAAATGATTTGGTGACACTCGTGTGGTTTATGCCAATAGAAGGCACAGTGAAGTGTCTGATGATATAGGTTGTTTTTTTTAACATAAATTGACGGATACGAAATGCAGCTTTAAGATCATTCTCCACTCTATATTAAAATCGTGTGCATCTTTGGTATACCTATGCAGCTTTAGTCGGCTCATTGACACCAGAGATACTCTTCAGGACAAGACCCTCAATGCACCATATTATTTGTTGTATGCAGCTGTTGATAATCCACCAGGTATGGCTCCATGATAAAATTTTTCACACTTACATTGTTGTATATGGAATATCATCCCTCCTCTATACTTTTCCATCATGGGGACAATGATACAAGTGGGTTCTGGTAATACCTTAGCCCTGTCACCCCACACCCAAATACCACAACGATCAGCTGCGCCAGTGAATGTCGTCTCAGCACAGGGTTCATCCTTAGTGGCATCCCCATATCCGCGGCAGGCTCTTACAAAGATTCATGCCATTTTGATGTTGATAGCATGGCCCCTATTGGCTACTACTGGAATCTTCTTTGCTGCTTGGATGAAGCCAGCCCTCCCTCCACCCCCTCTTCCCGCTACATGGTTTAAGGTCAGTTATAACTTTAAGCAGTGCTTAGCAAATGTACTTTGAATTCTGAATGCCAGGTCCATCGCATTCTAATGCTAGCCTCACTGTTCATAGGAGCAGCTGGCTTTGTCTTCATATTTGTAGCCAACACTCCGAACCATGGACTTATTGCATTTGCCACAGTAAGGATACACACTTACCATGTAACATACTCTTTGCACTTTGCATACAATACCTTTAATAATTTCCCTTGTTTTGTGTTATTCATATGCTTACCATTTCTTCCCATTCCTTGCTACAGCCATCTTCATATGCACATTTTGCAATTGGCATTCTTGTTACGATGCTACACATTGCCAATGTGAGTGGTGATTTGGTGAAGTAGGTACAACATTGGGCCTTGTTCAAAATAATGAGCCTTTAAATTTTTGATGCACTGCATAATTACCTTTTCACAATAAAATAAAGCTGCATGAGGGTGTCTGTAATAAGCACATTCATTATCCTTGTTCTTAGCCCATCATATCAGCATTCAGGTGTCTACCAGATCACCCAAGGTTTGTGTGTGTTGTGAGTATATGTGCACGTGTGCATACATGTGCTTGTCAGGATGTGATGTAGGTTGGCTGTGTTTTATATCATATTGAGAAGGAAAAGCTAACCATTCATTAGCAAAACAATAGCAATGACATCAAAATGGTGTGACCAGGTAAAGAGAGTTCAAAGTTATGTTGGTTTACCTCCAGACGCTGGATTTTCAACCTTCTTCATGGCAGCCTGATTGGGTCTGGAGTCCAAGCACTGGCATGTAAGATGAATAGGGATGAAAATCCTCACCTACTTTTTCTCATAAATTGCAGTGGTCAATTGTGGCATCGGAGCGAGTCTTTATGAGAGCAGTAACTCATACATTCTTGGGGTCTACCTGGCCTTTGCTGTGCTGACATTCCTTCTATTGGTAACTCTCTTCCTTGTGTTTACAGGAGTGGCCATCTCAGTTGGAGGACAAGGTAAGAATATAACTCAAATTGGCCAGTTCGTTTCTATCCCCTCCCCATTTCTTCCTCCCCCTCTGCCCATCTACCCTGCTTCCCATCACAGAGGGGCTTAAACTAGGTCCAGCAATGATGAAGCCAATTCTTGCTTTTTGCATTGGAGGGAACGGTGAAAAAAAAAGTGCCAGTGGAGCCCAGCTTACAAATGGTGACACAAAAACTGGACATGGATAATAAAGATGTCGCATTGGAAAACTTGGACCAAGGTGTTTTTACTCCAGCAGCTGTCAAACCATCAATGCCCAAAGTAACCTAGCTGGGACAATCTTTTTTTTTTATTCAGTGTTGTTGTCTCTTTGTTGCAGAATGTTGTGCTACGATGGATTCTTTAGCTTCACTCCTGAGCATTGTGATTCCATCCATAATAGTATTGGTGGTGCTAATAGCTATACAGTAGCTTAAGTTTCTCCCTGGATTGCACGCATGACTGAAATACTGAAGTGACTGTAGTACTTAAAAACACGCCGTTTGTACATTGTAATACGATAATGAAGAAATTACAATGCTGACACTTACACATGCATGCTCCTTTATTTATTTATTTTAAGGTATACTGTACAAAGAACAAATCGCTTTGCATCCAAATATTTACCGGTTGAGCTGCCGAAGCAGTAATGGATGGCTTGTGGTGTGCACTATGAGAAGAATAATTCCGCTTAATCGGCTTAAAATTATTTCCGTACACCCTTTAATTAGATTGCTTCACAATTAGCCTACTACATTTATACCCAGATATAGGATGCATGAGAAAAATGTTGTACCAAGAAAATATTATTATAGCTATTTATTATCTCGTTAAGTCAGGCTCGGACTAGTACTGCTTACGCCAATATCACTTTACTGATGATTCTTCCCGGCTGCATGCATATTTCAATAATTCTATTTCTGCATGCCTGCTAGTCACTGTCCGGCTAGTACGCAGCTAAAGACTGTTAACCCAACATAGCACGAATATATCACTAATAACTATATGTTGTGTAGATGGAAAAATTCCAAAATTAATTGAGAGTCACTATGGTTCCAGCATAGATAATAGAGTAGGGGATTGGCAACAATCACGTGACCCATTCAGAACGCGCGGACCATCCGAGGTAGACCTCAAAAGGTGTCGCAAGGGGTGGATTTCTTGGAGTCGATCACAGAAAGATTTATGATGCTTTGCGAAGGTAACTGTTAAAATGATGTACGAAAGTATTTATAACATAATCGCACGTCAATGAAATGATTGTGGGTTTTCTAACGAAGTGTCATGAATCCGATTAGTAGTATCTTTATTGGAGAGCTGAAAGTTCAAACTACCTCGAAAGCTCAGCGTGGGGGTGGAGAAGGGGCATGAGCTTAATGATCATAGCCATAATGACATCTGATCACCCCTCACCCCTGCCATCTTGGGAGAATCAAGCCAAACGGCAGGTGCAGCAGCCCTTGCTGCTGAAACTGGTAAACAACTTTCTAATGGTCCGAAATGCCTAGAGTTGGGGTGGACCTGCATTACCATGTCCAATGGACTTAGGAGATCAATGCTACAGGCAGTATCAGCATCTGCGACTGGCCTGATCACACCTACTTTTAACAACCACATGAAGCCAGACCAGGGTTGAGGATCTCCCAATGTAGCAAGGTGTAGGGGAGCATATAACCCTCCTGGAGCGGGTAAAATGAATACATGCACACACAACATGTGCAGATAGTAGATGGTCATCAACATGGCCCCTTTCAAACATTACAGGGGAAAAAATTTGTTTCATACCATGATGATTTAACTGATTTAGACTAATGCAGTAGCCAGGCTGGGAGTGTTGTGGGCGGGGCTACACACCCTCTGGCACTTACAGTACATGTACATGTGCATGCATGAGCAAGAACTTGTCATTTTTTTATACTGTTTGTTGCACGGTTTAAGGTTTAAGGTTTTGTTGCCAAGCGAAGTGATAAACGGAGATGCTGAATCAGAGATTAGAAGTCCAACAATGCTGACAGCTAAACAGCAGATTCTGAAAAAAAGTGGGCGTCTGTTCATGACAGATACGGAGCAGATCAGGACTAACAGACTAGGATAGTTTGGCTCTTTGTTGCTATCAAACCAGAAGGCAACGATGATCGGTTTTGTGGTTGTTCAAATTTTTGTGCACATATTGAATTAAACCAAGCTGTGAGAAGCAACAACATTTTGAAAAGCTTGTATGTATGGATTGTACAGTATGGATTGTGCAATATAGTAGAAAAAAAAAAAGAATGAAACAAGATATAACCTTGTGATTTTAACATGTGACCTCATATTAGTACTGTATATTTGTATGTGTGAAGATGTGGATGACCATGTACTGCACGCACATGTACATGTGCTATTTATTGTAACCGGTGGTGTCTCCAGATGGTCCCATATGACAGGTCTCCATTTTATAGTCAGTCACCAATAAATAGCACAACTAAAAATGTTGAAACATTTGTCCGATATCATTTTCTTTACCATTAAAATTGATCACTGCAACACTATGATATTTAGTACTTGAAAATTGTCTGAAATACACTATCCACATCAAAACCAGGAGCGGAAAAGAGACATTCCACACAAGTAGTATGACCTCACTCTGCAGCTTGGTGTAATGGAGTATGACCATCCTGGAGTGGGCACCATATTAGTATAAATTATGCAAAGCAGATCAGCCATACATATATGTACATGCATAGTTAAACAAAGTACATGCACATTTCGTGCGGACAATATAGTTACAGTCATCTGCTCCCACACTTTGAATCGAATTAAGAGAGAAAGTATACATGAAAGTTGCAGGGCTATATCGCTGTAGTAGATGAAATAAAGAATTCAATTGTGACAGGACTTATCAAATCCAAAGTGCTTGTATCTGGAGATACATGTACATGGAATTTTAACCCAGTGAGCCATCAGACTGCATGTACCCGTAGAGTACCGCGATATATCCCCCCCCCCCTCCGCCCCCACCTAAAAAAAACGGTCCGTGTTTAAATGAGCGTATCTTCGTACTCGTTAACGCTTCCGCGCACCTGTTTCTAAATTCCAGGAAAGAAATGGTACTCCAACAGGATTTTAAAGAATAGCACGCAGCTGCGTTCATGATTACGTCGATACGCTCGTTTAAACACGGGCCATTTTTTTTTTGGTGGAGGCGGAGGAGGGGGGGGGGGGGGGGGGGGGGGATATCTCGCGGTACTCTACGGTACATGATTGCCAAGGAGGGGGAAACTTGTTTGAAATGATACAACCTTTTGATATTGTATGTGTTCTGTTCTGTAAGAATCATGTTTGGTGCTTGCTGTACATGCAGTCCAATACTTCTAATTTGCTAAGTCCTGTTGCAATTGATTTTTTTCATTTAACTCAGTGTGATGTACATGTACATCATAACTATATCACCGTATTCTTAATGTTCACATCAATACCAGGAGTGGAAAGGAGACGTTCCACACAAGTAGTATGACCTCCCCATGTAGTAAGGTGTAATGGAGTATCACCATACTGGAGTGGGTAAAAATATGGTGGGTACAATGTACAAATTACATCTACACATATACATGGTCACCAACATGACCTTTCAAACATGAAGCCCACCCCCCCCCCCCCCCCCCCCCCCCCCCCCCCCCGAACTTTGCCTAGTGCATGAAAATTCATTTCATATTATTACATAATTAATTTACCAGCTGCATGGGTATGGAAGCGATATTGACTATAGACCCTTTCATCGCGTGAGCAATGACATTCATTGAAATAAAAATTATTTGTTGTCCGCCAACTTGGTGCACAAGTTACTATAGGACGGTATGGGCAAAACAAAGCTTTTGGTTATTACTATACGTTCGCAGTAATTGATTATGGGTTTGGTTTTATTTTTTTACAGTGGGCACTGACATCATTCCATGGTAAGAATATAAAAGTATTACGAGACCCAAAACAGGCATAAACAATAAAAAACTGTAAATTGCCCATACCGTTCTATAGTAACTTGAGCACCAAGATGGCGGACAGCATTGAATATGAATTGAATTAACCTCAAAAAATTATTATTTCTTGTGATTTTTGACGTCATATGAAAGGGGTCTATTCTTTGCCATCTTACGACGTTTAAACTTTGAAGCTGACAAAGCTTATTGGAGACTATACACAGCCAAATAAGACCTGTGCCTTCACCTCCAGACATTAGAATGGAGACAAGCACCATTCACGCAATATTTTTTTTCGCGGTATTGTATAGCATATGTGAAGCTTTATACCCGGTATGAGAGAAGTAATAAAGCTTCAAATGATATACTTATCCTTCCTCACTTCTACAACTGATACCACACGTGATTAAGTACTATAAAATGTATTTGCATAGTAATATGTCTATATGAAGCAGTCATGATCACGACCAAATGCGTTGCAGTCAGACATGAAGTCATACCTGTTGTGGAGTGGCCATCTTTTAAATAACACTGAATGCCTTTAACTCCCTACGTATGAATACGCTGCAAAAGTGTAACAAGGGGATTTGGGCTAAACGTGACCCCCACCCTCCCGTATTCGTATGTGGTCTAACGCGGGGGGGACCCCGTATTCATATCTCAAGGGGCCGGGCTAAATGAAACTCTACCAAAATTCCGGCGCTTACTGTAACCAGAAGTATAAATGCTTGTACGTCTGGGTACGAGACTTGAATCGTCTGGTACCCAGACTAGACCTGTGCGCTATTTTATTTCCCGGGGGGCATAAAATAGGGCCTGGGGATGAAGCTACCATGCAAAGCTAGTCTAGTACCCAGAATTTGATTCTCAAAACTGCGGGTACTGTTATGCATAGAAAGACGTACATGTAATCGTGTCGCTAGTGTACACTGTACTACCCCTGCACGGTGGACTAGTTACCTGTAGGAACCTATGATACTAAATTGTCTAAAACATAGCTAGGTAGAATGGACTATGCCAATATATATTTACAATAATGAACTGGCATTGATGAAAAATAGTATCTTACACAGTGCTAAATAGATGTTGCTGCTTGGTGTAAAAAGTAAGTGTTAGTTGTGTTTATTATAACGACTGTAAAATGGAGACCTGGGAAAAGATGGTACACTGATGTTGATGAGATTCCTCGGTTCTTCAAACACTGCAGTTCCCTCTGTTATTTGGTAGGAAGAAGGCTCCATATATGGTACCACCACTTGCATCTTGCGTCACCACTCAGCGCTCCCTTGCTCTCACGGGAATATATTTAATTGACCAGTGTAAACACTGCATGGACGGAGCCTAGTCAGGTGTTTGTTTTTTAGCAGCAAGATGAACGTTACAAACAAGTTAAAAGGTACGATATTTGACGGATAGACAAGTAGTATGATGCATTTTGATATAGCATCGTGGGTATTGATTGTGGAGTTGGAGGCGAGATAACCCCACCCCCTCACCTCTGTTCTTGTTATGTTCTCATTGGCGCCCCCAGCTTTTCTGGAAGGAAGGGGGGGGCCAGGCTAGGGCAAGGGGGGCGCCATTTGACAGCCGTGAATACGTTGTCGTTGTCCGCTTTAGGCCGATTCAACCAGCGGGGGGGGGGGGCTGCCCGCTTTCGGCCGATTTACGTGCGGGGGGGTGTTGGGGGGGGGGGGGGGGGGGGGGGGGGGGGGGGGGGGGGGGGGGGGGGGGTGCTGTCTGCTTTCGGCCAATTCAATCAGTGAGGTGTCCGCCCTCTCGGCCGATCCAGTCATACTATCAGTGGGCGGAGGGTGCTGTCCGCTTTCAGTGCGCATGTATGTAAACTTTTATTACAAGGGGGGGGCCGCCATTCAGTCCCGAAGGGGGGGACCATGGCCCCCCCCCCCCCCCCCTTGGGACGCCCTTGGTTCTCGTGCGTGAACTGGATATGATCCCTCGTATGGTTTCAAAACTTCAGATGGAGAACAGGAGCTTCGAGATGCGGCAGAGAGAGGTGATATTGGTGAGGTGATGAGGTTGATCGAAAGTGGAGTATCTGTAAATTCAACTCGTGATGTAAGCAGTGATTGTACATGTACACTTGCACTCTTCCTATTTCTATACAGGGTTTGAACTTTCATGGAGACGTGCCATGACGTAATGTATAGAGTAATACTCTATACATTACGTCTAGAGTAATACTCTATACATTACGTCATGGCACAAGGGGGGAGGGGCAAAAGTTTAGTTGATACATGTACTCTTTAGAGGGGCAGTATAAAATTTACCCCATGTCAATAAGTGCTGAAATTATAAACGTGGGTAGGAGGGGAAGAGGTGGGAGAGTGCAAAGTGCAGAACAGTTTTCTGATATGCTTGATAAAATAAACACTGAGGCACATATAATTATAATTATATATATATATATACACACAATTAGAGAACTGAAAGGGGGGTATACCATTTTGGTTTGAATAAATATTTATGGCATGTGTTCATTAACTCTTTGGGCACCTACCAGATGTGTATAATAATGATATAATTATGTATATGGTACCTTGTGCATGTACATTGTACAATGTATTCAATATGGCTTGCATGTCACTCAAGTACTCTATATGTATGATTTATTCTGCAAACTGTCAATTGCTGATTACTACTTGCGTTAGCATTTCTCCCACATCAAAAATGTGCACACCTAGCATATGACCTCGGTAACAGTTGATGTAGTGTTGGAAGGAATTTGAAGTTGTACTACTTCCGATAATTTGATTATATACAATACTCCTCCTCCTCTTCCTTCTCCTCCTCCTCTTCTCCTCCTCCTCCTCCTCCTCCTCTTCCTCCTCCTCCTCCTCCTCTTCCTCCTCCTCCTCCTCCTCCTCCTCTTCCTCCTCCTCCTCCTCCTCCTCCTCCTCCTCCTCCTCCATGAAAAAGCAAGTCATATATTGATTTTTCAAGTGATCCTTGTACTAGAATCACATACATGGATTGAACACCTTTATAAATCATTCAAAAACATATCTTCAGAGATTTTTTTTGTAATGAAATTAATTGCACAATCACTAGTACGTGATCTATGAATGAAACGAATTTCTGCCACTCCAGATTATTAAACCTTGCAACAAATGAAGTACATGTATTAAAAAATATTACAAGTTCTTGTTCATGTACTCTAAGTGCCAGAGGGTGTTAGTAGATGGTCATCATCATGGCCCCTTCAACCATTAGGCTGTACACATCATAAATGCATACACTAGAAAATAACTATATTTCATACTGATTTAGACTATAGCAAAGCATATGCAGTAACCAACAAAGGTAGGGCTGGGAGTGTTAGGGGTGCTGTAAATAGAGTCCTACCTGCACATGTTGTGTGTGCATGTGTACATTTTACCCACTCCAGGATGGTTGTACTCCATTACACCTTGCTGCATTGGGAGGTCATACTACTTGTGTGGAACATCTCCTTTCCACTCCGGGTATCGATGTGAACATTAAGAATGGAGCGGTGAGTTGATACATGTATGAGGGAGGGTGTCCATGCTTTGATGATTCAATGCTGTACATTTTGCTACCTGCACCTTGAATGAAGATATTGACTTTAAATGTTGGTCCCAAAAACTACATGTGTATCCCAGCAGCTGTGATGTACATGTAAACATGATGATGAGATATATAAATTGGCCTCCTACTTTATTAATGATTGCAATAAATTTATAAAAAATTCAACTGCTTACATACTACATGTACATATACACTCTAGTATGCTGGTGATACTCCATTACACCTTGCTGCAAGGGGAGGTCATACTACTTGTGTGGAACATCTCCTTTCGGCTCCTGGTATTGATGTGAACATTAAGAGTGAGGTGAGTTGGTCCATTGAGTACATGTAGCTGTGTGAATAATAACAGTTATGATTATTAAATAGTTTGAATGGAGTAGTGTTCATACTTGAGGGTTATGTTAAGGTACATGGAGTTCATTTCTCTATCTAGATCCAAAGCTTGTTCTATCAAATACAAAGCCGTCCCATGGTACTGTCGAAACACCCACTATAATTAGCAAGCCTGCAATAGGCACTGCAAGCTGGCTCAGGTTATAAAAAAATGGCAAAACCTCATATAACTTTTGGTATAAAACAATTACGTGTGTTTACACCAAAGTTGTTATTTTGTATAACCATAGTCAGCTTGCAGTGTGGTGCCACACAAATTTCTGCACATTGGCACAAAAATCTCTATGGGACACATGCCAACTACACTCATATTCATACATGTATGGTACAAATGCCCAGACAAGAGGAAAATGAAATCATTTGTTTTTATTGCTGTACAATATGTAATAATTAACCAGTGTATGCATATACATGTATTGAATTGGCTTCAGCCAAAGGATATAGGGCAATGAGTTACAGAGGCATAATATTGGCACATACACTGTACATGTGCATGTGAATGTACATAGCTATTGCCTGCAGATACCACACTATATTTATACATGTACACACCTGATAGTGTACATGCATACATGGCTAGTGTGGAGTCATCTTATAGTGACATTGCGTACAGTACTGAAAATAGCAAAGAACAATCTAAAAACCGAAAGTACTTATATGTTTGACAAAATTTGGCCTCTTCACATATCTAGATTAGAACATGAGGGAGGGGAGTGTTCATAACTTGATATGTCAATTAAGGCTGTGCATTTTGCTACCTTCACCCGCTTGAATGAAGACATTGACTTTGGAATGTTGGTCCCAAAAACTATCCCAGCAGCTGTGATGTACATGTAAACATCATTATGATACATGTATATAAATTGGCATGATGACATATATTGGCTTCCTTCTTCCTCCTCCCCTTTACTAAATAGCATACATATGTAATACATGTATACACGCTAATCCTGTACTACATGTAACATGTGTACATTGTACCGACCATGTTGACTGAACTATTATACCCACTCCAGTATGGTTGTACTCCATTATACTTTGCTGCAAAGGAAGGTCATACTACTTGTGTGGAACGTCTCCTTTCTGCTCCTGGTATTGATGTGAACATTAAGGATAAGGTGAGTTTGTCCACTGCATGTTACGTGATGAATTATAAAATAGTTTGAATGGAACGGACAGCGTTTGTTCCCACGTGGCTCCCGCAAACAGTAGCTCCAAAGTGTTTGCATGATTTCCGCCACTTTTAATGTGATTGCATAACTGGTATAGCGACAATCCTCACCAAATATTTTATTTCATTAATATATATTTTTATTCATGAGAACTGAGCGGTCACCAAGGTTCCTACTCGGGAACCACCAATACAATGTGAAAAAGGCGTGGAGGTACAACATGTACATTGTACCAGTTATTGATAAAATAATTGGGCATAATATGGCTCCAGCGCTAAAAGTTGGAAATCGTCTATTTTAGGGTGCCGATGAGCAGGGGATGTACATGTATTTGGACCTTGGGCCTCAAGGCCCATGGAACAGTTGTTAAACACCCCTCGTCTTTTCTTGGCTATATATAGATGCGGATGGGTATGTAGTACTAAGTGCGTGCGTGCATGCATGTGGAAATTAAATGTAGGCTTCTCTCTTTTTGTGTGCTAATTTGTAAATATGGCACTGGCAAACAACCAGTTAGATGAATTCAGCATGTAATAATTACACTGTATATGTGCAGGAACTTAATGTACTTGTTAATGATATAATTTTACATCTCTCAAAGATAACTTTGCAAATAATGAAATAATATGGCGGGAACAATTGATTCATGCAAAGTTCCCCGCTGCACGTTTGTACATTAAGGTAGTTCATTTTTCTACCTGCATAGATCCAATGGTTGTTACTCAAGCCATGAATCTGTAGAAACGTCCACTATAAAATACTATTATCATGCCTGCAATCTGCATGATTGCTTGGTATAACACAAATTCTTGCACATTGAAACTATCTATGGGACTCATGTCAACTACACTCATATTCATCAAGAGGAGAATGAAATCTTTTGTTTTCATTGTTGTAAACAAATAAGTTAACCATGTAATCATATACTGAAATAGCTCCAGCCAAAAGATATGTGGTGTTTGAACCCAATGACGCATAGAAGCATAATATTGGCACTGAGCTAGTGCCAGACACGACATTACATTGAGAACCATTCGAAACGTATATAAATTTGAGAACATTTGGCCTCTTCATAGATCTGTTCCTAATGATAATTATTATTAGAAGATGAGTGAACAATGTTGGCCCCAAAATCTCTCCCAGCAGCTGTGATGCACATATCAACACGTATTGATGTATGTATAAATTGCTCTCCTCACTTTTATATGTACTACATGTGTACACCTTAATGATTTCATGTCTGAAGGGGCCGTGTTTCAATGATGACCATATACATTGTACCCACCATGTTGAATAATGAACTTTTGCACCCACTCCAGGATGGTAATACTCCATTACACTGTACTGCAATACTGGCTAATAGTACGTGTATGGAACGTCTCCTATCCCCTCCTGGTGTTGATGTGAACATTAGGAATGACGTGAGTTGGTCCATTGAATATCACACACACCAATATGCCACAGTATCCACTGCTATGCTCATTCGCTGCTACAATGTATTTGTGCTGGAGACAGAACTAGAAGTCATTCTTGATGTTAGATCCATGCATGCCCCTACTTTAGTGAAGGCAAGTGGGAGGGGGGGGGGGGGGGGCAAAATGATGAATTTCAACATGGTTTCCCCTGTCCCTGACATTCTTTGATTTTTCGTGAAATTTTAGGATACCTTAGTCTAGAGAAATACTGATCAACTATGTTAGCATCTGAATTTGGTGTACAGAAAATCATTGTAATTGGTTCGGACCTCTTACATGTACCATACCTTGCATTCAGTCGACTTTATTATATTCCAGGGTATATTTAGCCTCCCAAGCACATTCTGGACTCTGTCATTCTCTTTTAGCAGTCCACTCCCCATTCCGCTTTATACTGATTTTATGCTCAGGGTTCTTGTGATATATACTGTTGCCATGTTGAAGTTCATTTTGTTCTTCTTTGTAATGTGTGTTAGCTCATCATTCTCATACCCATGGCCAGTCTGTTTTTTCCTGTACGTTCTTGTTCTTCCTGAGATAGGAACCTTTTCAAAGACCTCTCAATATACCAATAGACTAATAACTTTCGTTTCATTGGTGATATATCCAGGCATCATATTGGGCATTAAAGCTGATATCAGAAATAGACCTGTTGGGATACTACACATAGCACACGTACAGGAATCTGTGTGAATTTCAAACTATAGGCTCAACTTTTCTAAATTGCTAAGGGCTAGATAAGAAAAATTACCGTATTAGTATGATCAAGTGCAGCTCCTTGGTAGTGCAGCTACTAAACGATGAGTGGAATGCCTCGGAACAGGTACATACAAGAACAAGGTGATCAGCAAATACAAGCTAAGCACGACCTTTGTACTTGTATATACATGTAAGCGTATGACAGACAGACGCAAAATTGTTTACTTGCAATGAGCTGATTGTGACTGTTTCCCCGAAAAGATTGGTCTTATTTTATAATTACATTCATGATTGGGTTAAAATTCTGTAGGAGAGTTAACTCTTGATATTTATTTCTTCAGTACTGTATCTAATACCCAAGGTACATACAGGTAGTTCAAATGTACATACAGGTAGCTCAGAGGTACATACAGGTAGCTCAGAGGTACATACAGGTAGCTCAGAGGTACATACAGGTAGCTCAAAGGTACATACAGGTAGCTCAGAGGTACATACAGGTAGCTCAAAGGTACATACAGGTAGCTCAAAGGTACATACAGGTAGCTCAGAGGTACATACAGGTAGCTCAAAGGTACACTTCACATTTACCACCTCATATTCATAGGATTGGTTGCATATCCAACCAGAAAAAGCTGGTGCCTAGAGTACTTTCAGAAGTGATATAAATGTAATACACTGTACTACTACATGCATGTCCACATTAATATACTGCATTGTTTGCAATATTACAAATTTCACATACATGTATGTTAGATTGTTTAGTGCCATATGTACAATGAAAACGAATTGTTCACTGAACTATTATACCCACTCCAGGTTGCTTGTACTCCATTACACTTTGCTGCAAGTGCAGGTAGTGCTACATGTGTGGAACGTCTCCTTTCCACTCCTGGTATTGATGTGAACATTAAGAGTGATGAAATTGTAAGTTAGTGCATTGAATGTTACATGAATAATACAGCCGGTTCATACCATACTAAGAACAGTTTGAACGGATATGCTAAGGTTGTCCATTATGCTACATAGATCCAAGCATTTTTAAAACCACAAATCTGTCCTCATGGTACTTAAAAACGCCCACTATAACTACTAATTAGCATGCCTGCAATCTGATTGCACACCTGCACCTTGCATGTAACAGAATTATTAACCATGTACATATTCTGATGTATGCACCACATAGTGCCAGGCACCCAATACACCATGTATATTGTTATAGTGAATTGTGTATAGGTGCTGCCATTTTAATGTTATGCAAGTTTGACAAATGTTATATTTTGGTTTCATGTTACATCTGTTAATATATTTTAACATGAGGGAGGAGAGTGTACATGCTTGAGGGCGATGTCAATTTTTGGATGTACATTTTGCTACCTGCACCTTGAATGAAGACATTGACTTTAAATGCTGGTCCCAAAAACTCTCTGGTGACCAGTACTCTCTTCAGTATCTGAACTGATGTACACTGTATGTGATATGGGACAGTGTGTGCAAAATGGCTGTTGTATGTACATGCTTGGCCATTGGTCAGTAATGATCTAGAACACTCTATGGTGTGCTGATCATGCAGGGCTGGCGCAATCTGCTTCAAATTTATATGAATAATTAATTACTCAAATGATGTAATTGTAGTCCAGCCCAGTACATAAGCTACATTGTAAATGTATTTTACCCACTCCAGTATGGTTATACTCCATTACTCCTTGCTGCTATGGAAGGTCATACTACTTGTGTAGAACATCTCCTTTCCACTCCTGGTATTGATGTGAACATTAAAGATGGGGTGAGTTCAATATGCTAAGAGATGCATGTAGTGAACAATGTAGTTAATAAATAAGAATTACAATTAAGGCTGTACATTTTGCTACCTGCATCTTGAATGAAAACATTTACTTTAAATGTTGGTCCCAAAAACTATCACAGAAGCTGTAATGTACAAGTAACATTCTGATCAGATAGGTATATTACATCAATTGACCTTCTCTTCCTCCTTCCCTTTATTAATGGTTGTATGTACTGCATGTTCATGTGTACACCTTAGCGGCTTTATGTTTGAAGAAGCCATGTTGATGACCATGTACTACATGTACATGCATGTGTGCATTGTACCCACCATGTTGGCTGAACTATTGTACCCACTCCAGTGGGGTGCTATTCCATTACACTATGCTGCAAAGGAAGGTCATACTACTTGTGTGGAACGTCTTCTTTCCACTCCTGGTATTGATGTGAACATTAAGGATGGGGTGAGTTGTAGAATATATCATTAGTTTCCTCCTCCGCTTTAATAAATTAATAAAGCATATATTGTACCTGTTGTTGACATACGCATGTATATGTACCACATATATGTACAGTATACATTTAAGTTGGTTATATTTCAATGTACTATAGTGTACATGTACATGTGTACATTGTACCCACCATGTTGACTGAACTATTGTACCCACTCCAGTTTGGTGATACTCCATTACACCATGCTGCAAGGGGAGGTCATACTATGTGTGTGGAATGTCTTCTTTCCACTCCTGGTATTAATGTGAACATTGTGGGTAAGGTGAGTTGTAGAATTTATCATTAGTCTCCTCCTCCCCTTTAATAAGCATATATTGTATCTGTTAATTGTTGACATACACATGTACCACATATATGTACAGTACTAGTGGGTTTATATTTCCATGTACTATAGTGTAAATATACATGTGTACATTGTACCCACCATGTTGACTGAACTATTGTACCCACTCCAGTATGGTTATACTCCATTACACCTTGCTGCAGAGGGAGGTCATACCACCTGTGTGGAATATCTCCTTTCCACTCCTGGTATTGATCGGGATACTGCATTTCAGACAATTTTTATGTAGGTACTGTGCTCCCATTTAATCAAATTTTATTTGATATTGAACAAATATTTCATAAAATACCTTTATTTGTGCTAGTCGTGTTGATTATTGATAACGGACTGCAAAATGGAGACCTGTCATATGGGGACTTATCCAGGACCATCTGGAGATGGTTCCTCACCTCCACCTTAAACACCACCAGATACATGGGCCCTCGTGTGCGAGATATGGCGGGAAAGTGCAGTAAGCCTTTGACTCGGCGCTACGCCCACTCTGAAGGAGCCACGCACTACTGCTATGACTCCAAACCACCTTCACTCCTGAGCCTGCAAAAAAATATAAAAAAGCCGCCTAGTTACCTGCGGCTGCATGTGACAGTGATGTCTGCGTCTTTGACGGCTTGGAGGGGGACTGCTTCAACATACCAACCGGCTGCGACACGGTCACGTACGGCTGTTGCTTGCTACCGCAGGGGAGACAAGGACTATGCAGCAGTAGACGTACGATAGCGTGCTGTTAAGCTTCCCTTGGCAATGGCACTACCGTCTCGATCCATCCCCAGGGCTCCGAGGACCAGTTGGTGATGAGGTTCACCGCCGTTGTAAACTACCTCGATATAAGTGCCATTGCGGCGGGCGCTAGTGACTTCGCCATCAAAATCGTACACCTTCTCCAGGAGGGAGAGTATAAGACGGTCTCGTTAAATGGGCACGAGGCACCGATACTGTGCGTTAAGTTTGATCCAGCGGGAAAATACTTGGTAGGGGAGCATTTAGGCGGGACAGGGGTGTGACACCAGTGGCGGATCCAGCAATTCGGCGAGGGGGGGGGGTCTGACATGAATAATAGATGAGGGAGGGGCGCGCGCATTTTTTTTTTAGCATGTTATTCCATAGAGAGATTGCATGGAAACGGAGGCAGTCACTTGCACTTGGGTGTGTTTCATATGTCAGTTTCGTCAGATTTAATTTGTACGTGCTCTTAGTTATTACTTCGATACTTGAGCCACTTAAAATTTGCATCATACTCAGATAACCTACTTCAAGCAATGAACAGTATTCTATTTCGTCCCCTGTACATCAGCTGCATAAATCTTCAGCGGACCGGCCTATGTAGCCTGCAGTTTGAAAACCACCTAGCTCTTGGCACGTATAAATGCTGGTCAAGTGAGTCATAGAAAAAAATCGCGGGAATCACATAGGCGACGCATGCAGTTGTACGCGTCACCAGAGATGGTATATCGTCTCTACGTCACTGTCACGTGTACGAACTATGAAATTAAATCAGCCGCCTACCCCCCCCCCCCCCCCCCCCCCCCCCCCCCCGGTTAAATTTTGTCCGACGCCTATATGATGCAAAGCAACGCTTTTAAACGACGCGTCGTCGAGGAACAATATACCGAAGCACGAAGCACCTTTATGCGCACGTGACTGGGGTATTAATAGTAATTATTTCATCATGGGTCCTGAGGGGGGGGGGGGTCCGGACCCCCAGGACCCCCTCGCTGGATCCGCCCTTGGACACGTGTGTCTGGTATTCTAACAGGCCTCTTCCTGCTGTGATGATACTGTGAGAGTGTGGTCTGTTTGGAACACTGGTAGGCAGGAGTATATGTGGCTTACTACAATCATGTCTCCTCTTCCCCCTCCTTCCCTCCCCCTCTCTCCCCCTCTCTTCCCATTACCCCAGGAGTGTGTGAAGGTGCTGCCCATTCTCTCAAAGTGCAATGACACTTCACTGGCCAAGTCACTCTGTTGCTTAGCTTGGCACCCAAAGGGAGGCAAGGTACCAATGCAGAGGCCCTCCCTGCCCCCCATCCCTCCCTCCTTATCCTTCACCCTCTCCCCCATCCTTATGTTTCACCCTCTCCCTCCCTCCTTATCCTTCACCCTCTCCCTCCCTCCCTCCCTCCCTCCCTCCCTCCCTCCCTCCCTCCATCCTTATCCTTCACCCTTTCTCTCCCTCCATCCCCCTCTCCCCATCCTTATCCTTCACCCTCTCCCTCCCTCCATCCCCCTCTCCCCCCATCTCCCCCCATCCTTATTCTTCCCCTCTCCCTTCCCTTGGCAAGGTGTTGGCTGTCCCTGTAGGGGAACATGTGAAGGTATACAAATATGACTCTTGGGACTGCACCAGTACCCTAAGTGATGAGCATCACAAGACGGGGGATGGTTGTGAGGGTGACGTGATGAGCACTGTAGCCACCTTATGAGGGTGATGTGATGAGCAATGTGGCCACCTTGTGAGGGTGATGTGGTGATGCACTGGATATCACAATGACATCACCCCTCTCCCCTGCCATCTTGGGCCAAGGATCAAGCCAAATGGCAGGTGCAGCAGCCCTTGCTGCTGAAACTGGTAAACAACTTTCTAATGGTCTGAAATGCCTAGAGTTGGGGTGGACCTGCATTACCATGTTCAATGGACTTAGGAGATCCAATACTAACAGATAATATCAGCATCTGCAACTGGCCTGATCACA
This sequence comes from Spongilla lacustris, assembly GCA_949361645.1. NCBI lineage: Eukaryota > Metazoa > Porifera > Demospongiae > Spongillida > Spongillidae > Spongilla > Spongilla lacustris. The sequence continues at coordinate 3,000,646 of OX442431.1, read as the reverse complement.
TCTACTCTAACTCTCTCCTATTGCCTCCTACACATACCTTATACCCTCCCCAGCCCATATGACAACACATAGGGGTAGCGTCAGCTGTGCACGACACCTAACATAATATACCTTCACGTACATACAATCTCCTCCAACATATATAAACGAACTTTACACACACATGCACACAGAGCAGGGGCCAGCTACCTATAGCTAATTTAGTTTTTACCTACTTTATATAGAGGTGGTGGGCCCACACCACCTCAGGGGAAAAAATCTCACTGACGTGAGGAACAAACCTTCACTAACTGCTCTGGACAAAACAACAAACAAACAGAACACAAATGGCATAATGTTGGAGTCTTGGAGTTTTCATCTGTGCAATCCTGTTTGTCAAGGAAGATATCTGGTTCCAATATGAAAAATACACTTCAAAATTCACAGGTAAAGTTAACAGGTAACCGTGCACTGCGACCTAGACTGACCAATCTTCCCACCCCCAAGGCTAATATACCCTCCACCACATGGCCATGCTCACATGCCTCACACCTATGTCATGTGTACCCAATTGCAATCGGAGAGAGCATAGTTTCTGTCTAATTCACTACGTTCAAACGACATAAACGTTTATCATCCTTGTTAACAACCACAGGAGCCAGACCAGGGTTGATGATCTCCCAATGCAGCAAGGTGTAGTGGAGCATACAACCATCCTGGAGTGGGTACAGTGAACACATGCACACACAACATGTGCAGGTAGTAGATGGTCATCAACATGGCCCCTTTCAAACATACCATGATGATTTAACTGATTTAGACTATAGCAAATCATATGTAGTAACCAATAAAGGTAGGGCTAGGAGTGTTAGGGGGCAGGTGTACACACCCTCTGGCACTTCAAGTACATGTGCATGCATGAACAAGAACTTGTCAAATTTTTTTTAATACTTTGTTGCAAGGTTTAAGGTTTAAGGGTTTGTTGCCAAACTAAGTGAAAAACGGAGATGCTGAATCAGAGATTAGAGTCCAACAATGCTGACAGCTACACAGCAGATTCTAAAAAAAAGCGGCCGTCTGTTCGTGACAGATACAGAGCAGATCAGGACTAACAGAGCTTCTTGCTCTCATACTGAGACTAGGGTAGTTCGGCTCTTTGTCACTATTGAACCAGAAGGCAATGATGGTGGGCTTCGTGGTTGTCCAAATTTTTGTGCAAATATAGAATCGAACCAAGCTGAGCGAGCAACAACATTTTGAAAAGCTTGGCTGCGCACGAGTTTTGATCTATAGAACAACTGCAAAGGTGGCATAACTATAAACAATAACAGCTCGATTTTTTTCAATCATACAATTGTCCTTGTACAAATGTATGTATGGATTGTGCAGTATAGTAAATTTAAAAAAATGAATGAAACAAGATATAAAAAACCTGGAGATTTTAACATGTGACCTCATTAGTATATTTGTATGTGTGAAGATGTGGATGACCATGTACTGCATGCACATGTACATGTGCTATTTATTGTAACCAGTGGTGTCTGCAGATGGTCCCATATGACAGGTCTCCATTTTATAGTCAGTCACCAACTAAAAATGTTGAAACATTTGTCCAATATCATTTTCTTTACCATTAAAATTGATCACTGCAAATATTGGAACACATTATTACTTGAAAATTGTCTGGAATGCAGTATCCAGATCAATACCAGTAGTGGAAAAGAGACATTCCACACAAGTAGTATGACCTCACTCTGCAGCTTGGTGTAATAGAGTATGACCATCCTGGAGTGGGCACCATATTAGTATAAATTATGCAAAGCAGAACAGCCATACATATATGTACATGCCTAGTTAAACAAAGTACATGCACATTTCATGCAGACGATATAGTTGTAGTCATTTGCTCCCACACTTTGAATCGAATTAAGAGAGAAAGTATACATGAAAGTTGCAGGGCTATAATTTAACTGTGATGTATATTATAACTATGTCACCTTATTCTTAATGTTCAAATCAATACCAGGAGTGGTAAGGAGATGTTCCTCACATGTAGTATGACCTGCCCATGTAGTAAGGTGTAATGGAGTATCACCATACTGGAGTGGGTAAAAACATGGTGGGTAAAATGTACAAATTACATGTACACATGTACATGGTCACCAACATGACCTTTCAAACATGAAGCCACTAGGCAGCAGCAGCGGAACGGGGGGGGGGGGGGGGGGTACCCAACTTTACCTTGCATGAACATGAAAAATGAAAATTCATTTGATATTATTGCATAATCAATTAACCAGCTGCATGGGTATGGAAGCGACATAAAGTGCAATATTGACTATTCTTTGCCATCTTACGACCGTTTAAACTTTGAAGCAGGCAAAGCTTATTGGAGACCGGCTATACACAGCACCTTCACCTCCATACACTAGAATGGAGACAAGCAGCGATATTTATTTTCGTGGTCTTGTATAGCAGATGTGCAGCTTATGAGAGAAGTATTAAAGCTCAAATGATATACTTATCCTTCCTCACTTCTACAACTGATGCCACACGTGATTCAGTACTGTAAAAAGTATTTGCATAGTAATATGTCTATATGAAGCAGTCATGATCACGATCAAATGCACAGTAGTCGGGCCATGCCCAACTACTGACGAGGATGACATGAAAACCATCACTAAGCCTAATGGGTTTTTTTTTTACACGCTAAAGAGAACAATATTTGGACTAGTTGACTGTAGCAATAACATTTCTGTGCCACACCCACTCATTGTGTATTCATAGTTTTACCCCACCCCCACTATAAAACACCTTCCGCCGCCCCTGCTAGGATGTACAAATGTACTTGTATCAGACTTGTATGGCACATGTAAAAAATAAATAATAATAAAACAACATTCAGTGGGTACAACAGTCAACATGGTGGGTACTATTGTAAAAATGTACAAGCAGTTAGTATAGTATGTGAACAGATGCATGTTTTATGAATTTATTGCAATCATTAATAAAGGGGAGGAGGAAGAGGAGGCTAATTTATATATCCCATCATCATGTTCACATGTACATCACAGCTGCTGGGATAGTGACATTAAGTCAATGTCTTCATTCAGAGAGCAGGTAACAAAATGTACAGTCTTGACATAATACTCAGGCATTAACACACAGTCCCCTCATGTTCAAATTGTTCTCGTCTAAATATTATTATCATTGCTGTATTATCTCTTAACATTCAATGGATCAACTCACCCAATCCTTAATATTCACATCAATACCAGGAGTGAAAAGGAGATGTTCCACACATGTAGTATGACCTTTCCTTGCAGCAAGGTGTAATGGAGTATTACCAAACTGCACAATGCATGTATTTCAGTCAACATGGTGGGTACAATGCACACATGTACATGTAATACATGGTTATCAACATGCCCTTTTTCAAACATGAAGCCACTAGGGTGTACACATGTACATGTAGTATGTAAACAGATGTATTTATTGCAATCATTATTAGTAAAGTAAAGGAGGGAGAGGTGGCCATTTTTTTATACCATGCCGTACGATGTTTACACGTACATCACAGCTACTGGGATAGTTTTTGAGACCACCATTTCAAGTCAATGCCTTCATTCAAGGTGCAGGTAGCAAAATGTATGCAGCCTTGACAAAGCCATCAGGCATGAACACTCAAACTGATATAACATTCAAATGGTTTTTGTGCACATGCACATATGTGCACAATTTCATTATAACAATACATTGTGGTGTCTTGTAGCAGATCTGTGCCTCCAGCACAATTTTTTTTAAAATCTGTTACAAATGTACAGCAAATGCAATGCAACAAAAGATTTTAAATACCAGATCAAGCCATATTCATAACATGCATATGAATATGAGTCTAATTGGCTTGTAGTTTTGTGCCAAGTTGTTTGGCAACATGCAATCAGATTGCAGACTTGTTAATTAGCATTTATATGGAATAGAACAAGCTTTGTTTCTAGATAGCCTTAACATAGCCGCCATCAACACTTCACCCTTCTGTTTAAACTGTTCTTAGAATTGCATTATTCATGTAGCATTCAAAGTACTAATTTACCCCATCCTTAATGTTTGCATCAATATCAGGAGTGGAAAGGAGATGTTCCACACAAGTAGTATGACCTTCCCTTTGCAGCAAGGTGCAATGGAATATAACCACACTGGAATGGGTACAATAGTTCAGACAACATGGTGGGTACAATGTACACATGTACATATACATGTAGTACATGGTCATCAACATGACTTCTTCAAACTTCAAGCCACTAGTATACACATGATGTTGAAGACACATGTATACGCATGTGTTATGTAAACAGAATTGCATTTTATTGCAAAAAAGGGGAGGCTAATTTATACAGGGTGTTTCTCAATTAAGGTAAATCATGACCACAAACAGTTAATTGCTGCTAAATGGTCTAATAATATGTTGATGTGAACAAACGAAATATTAATTTAAAATTTTTTAAGAAATAAAATCAAAGAAATTAAAATCAATAAAATAGTTGCCAATAACACCCAATCAGAAACATACCATTTTTGAGGCATCTAAAAGTTACAACATTTCCTTGAATAATAATGTGCCGAATTTATTAATTAATTCAAACCACTAAATCAAATACATTGCAAAAATAAAAAAATCAAGATTTCTATTTTGAATAACTTCTAAAAGGAAGTAGTGAATTTGCCACCCACCCTACATTTATTAACATTAATAATTATTGAAATGACTTGAGAAGTTTGTCATAATTAACCATTAAAGATTGTATCAATTTTATTTCTTCTGCATGTCTTCGATTGCTGTTAGAACTTGTAATAACAATTACCAGTTCATTAATTGCTTGTTGTTAATTTATAAACAGTTTTCCTTGAGAGAAACACCCTGTATATCTCATGATGATGATGCAACAAACTCACCATGCTCTTAATGTTCACATCAATACCAGGAGTGAAAAGGAGATGTTCCACACAAGTAGTATGACCACCCATGGCAGCAAGGTGTAATGGAGTATCACCACCCTGGAGATCAAAGGTGCAAAGGTTCAGTGTACATGGTGGGTACAATGTACACATGTACATGTAGTACATGGTCATCAACATGGCCCCTTCAAACATGAGGTCACTATGGTGTACATACATATATGCATCGTGGTATGTAAACAGAAGTGAATTTATTTAGAGGATGCATCTCATGATGTAATGTTACCAACTCACCATACTCTTAATGTTCACATCAATACCAGGCATGGAAAGGAGATGTTTCACACAAGTAGTATGACCACCCATGGCAGCAACGTGTAATGGAGTATCACCACACTGGAGTGGGTACAATAGTTCAGCCTATATGGTGGGTTTAATGTACACATGCATGTACATGTAGTACATGGTCATCAACATGAATAGCTTTTCGTGTACACATGTATATGAATACAAATATTGCTGATGGAGACACACTGATCTTTGTGTGCAGACGTAGAAGCAAAGTTCTGCTCTATGGTAGTTTTGTTTATATCACCATTCATATACAGATTAGTGTTCAGCACCATCCATATCAAATCATTATGATAGCCTGCATAGGTTGCAAATTAAAGCACATGTCATGGATGTTTGCATCAGTGGCGAGGTGGCTTGTCTGTCACTGGGGGAGGGCAAATACACAGACTGCTGCCCCCCCCCCTCGCCCACGCACACACACACAAACACACATGCTGCCTTTCTGTCAGAATTTCTTACAGGGGCGGATGCAGGATTTTGGCGAGGAGGGGGTGGGTTCCACATGGATAATTGATGCATTGATGATAGGGAGGGGTGCGCGCGAAGCGCGCGAAAATTTTTGTGGTGCGCGTTCTAATTTGTCCACAGATTGTATTGGAAACTAAGGCAATCAACACCAATAAATAGTGCCCTCTGATCGAGCAGCACGATAACAATAACAAAAACTGGTAGCAATTAACACGTAGCCGATTCTAGATCTCATGACATCAGTCAAGCCGAAGTTTTGGCCGGAACTATTTACAACTACATGTATAGAGCAATGTACATGGATTGTTTTTTTTATTTTTTATTTATTTATTTTTTATTATTTTTATATCAATATTAGTAATAATAAGATCAAGTAATTACATTGCAAGGATACATGATGTATGCTAATGTGTACTAAAGGGGGCAGTCAGGCAGTCAGACAGTAAACTAAAGAATAGATGAGACCTGTGCAACCTTTGTAATCAGGTCGACAGGGGAGTGATTAAAGGCATGGCCTATAGTTGATCGAGCTCCTCTGATGCACATGATGGAGGAGCGTAGAAGGGAGAAGGAGAGATGGCATCGATGGCATTGGATTGTTTACCTACGTAACCGTTCTATTACGTAACAAATGCTATAAATATATATCACGTGGGGTGAAATCCCGCCTTCTTTCCTCCGATCGCTATTGATGAACTCGTCCCCAGCATTATGACTATGCTACATAAATAATTATCTTATTAAACACATTTCGTGTAATTTGCTTGGCGGCTGGTGCGCCCCTATCGTCATTTTGGCGCCCCCTTTTTAAGGCCAGCTGGGGGGGCAATTGCCCCCCCTGCCCCCCCCCCCCCCGGCCACCTCGCCACTGGTTTGCATCAATACTAGGAGTGGAAAAGGAGACATTCCAGCAATGTAAATTTAGAATGACTTCCCACTGCAGCAAGGTGTGATGGAGTATAACCACACTGGAGTGGGTACAATAGTTCAGCCAACATGGTGGGTCAACATGGCCTTCCATACACAAAGCCACACACAAGCGTCAGAAGAGCATCACACATGACAACCAGTCCCTCTCATTTCATCTCCAGAGAGTGTCCATTGCACTCCAGCATGGCAATGCTGCCTCTGTATTGGGCACCACAAGTAGCATGTAGTTTATGTAGTGTATCCCTGTGTATTTGCTAAATAGTGTAGGTCTATAAATGCTGTAATTTCCCCTTATATAAATTATATTGATTATGGCAATTAACAATTTCCACACAATACTTGCTATATTAAAATCACACTACAGTTAATTAAACTTTAAGATGTGAGCCACCTGGAGAGGATTGCTGTCACATTCACTCTCACTATACATGCAGGTTCAGCCTACTGTACGCTCAGACAGCACAGCTGACTTTGTTTTGCCCGATATTATGGCAAGACAGCATTTTAAATTAATCCATCCTTTAAGCACCATAGGACTCTGCAACCAGAGGTATACAACACCAGCCCAAGGCATTGCATGATTTGTATTTATCATTACATAGGCATAATGATTAGTATTTATCATTACTTTACATTACTATCATATACACTACACCAAACACAAACATAAACAGTTAGGAGGGTGGGAGCTAACTATTCATAGATAACTTACACTGCCTATGATGCTCACATCAATACCAGGAGTGGAAAGGAGATGTTCCACACAAGTATTATGACCTCCCCTTGCAGCAAGGTGTAGTGGAGTATCACCATCCTGGAGTACAATGTATACAAGTACATGTATGAGAACTCAAAAGTGAATTCATCTATCTCATATGTACATCATGCATGCCAGGATTGTTTTTGGGCCAACATTTCTCATCAGTCTGAACTGCTTTGACACATAGCCCTTGAGCATAACCACACCCCTCACTCCAGTTTGCAAGAAGCTGTTCTGTATGGAGACTTCGTAGGAAAATGGGCAGCAAAATAACATTAATAAATTTGAATTGCTTACATTAATACTTCATGCCTCAATACCACACAATTTCCCTATCATAAAGTACTTTGTGACCATTCCATGGACTGACTGATACTGCGATATATTTTGGCAGGACGAATAAAATCATATTGCATATAAAGAGAAGTCCTGTATCATGCTATCCCTTAAAGAGATATGTGTTCATTCAATACATTTCAATTGATATAATTTCACTCTATACATCAAGTGGGATGTGGTTTGCCTACATCATTGGCACAAATCAAGTGACAAAATTTGCGTTTAATTAATGGATAATAAATTAATAGCTATACAGGCACAAACCTAATTTGACATGATTTGATTGCGAACAGACACCACAGTTTGAACCTCAGTGCTCACTATAATGGTAACTGCAAGCATTTTATGACAGAGAAATGAAGTCTTGAAAATAGGATAGCGTTATAACTGATTCAAATGTTTTACATGTAGCATTTTCACAACGTTATTGACATCATTATTTTCCGATGTTATAACCATAAATATAATAATACTCCACCTCCCCTTATCTTTAATGCATGCATGGTCATCAACATGGCCCCTTCAAACATAAAGCTACTAGTGTATAGACATAAATTGGACACTAACCCATCTAACTCAAGAAATAAGCTCCTGCCTAAACATGGGTAACAAGCGGGGATGGTACAATGGCGGGGTTGTGCTTGGTTATTGGCGGGGCCAGCTGTACGTGCCAGCTGACAGGTAAAAGCAGTAGCTGGAGACTGTTGCACTGCCGTAGGTGTACTAGGTCAGTAGCCATGTCTGGCTGTGATGGGTGAAACCACTGTTGTGCAACATTATGTAGCTGGAAACAAAAACCTGTATACCACTAGTACTGAATTGTACTGCAGGGCAAATCTCTAATTGCAGACTTCTTAAGATTTCGCAATTCAATTCAGTAGGTACAGATTCCCGGCTTTACAAATTCAGCCAATTCAACTTGGAGCTATGCTAGAGAGATGATGGTGGGCAATGGTCAATGTAAGCTAGTTACATAATCAAGTCAGAAAATAGAAAACTAGCTGTTTGCTTTTAATTTATTTCCACTGTCAAACATATACATGGGTATCAAAATGAAATTTGGTCTTTAACTGCATGAGGTTTTAAATTGCAGGCAGCAAAATGTACAGTCTTGACTTAGCCCTAAGGTATATGAACACTCCTTCTATTATTAATATCATTCATATCTCTTCACATGCAATAGACCTGTTTACTTCAGCATGTAAGGGTGACCCCAACCAATTCTCATACATGCATAATATAGTAAATTGCAACCATGATGGTTTAACTGATTTAGGCTATACAGTGCATAATTATAATTTGTTTCATATCCATTGTTTATAATAATGATGGAAGCAAGGCGGGTACTACCCGCCGTCTTTGAGTGTACACCTTCCACTTTAAGATTTGAATTTCAATTAGATATTCGCTATTATTATGCACGTACGTACGTACGTACATACACTAAGTCTTGCCCTCCACAAAATCGATTGATTAGGTTACTGAAATTTGTCTCACCTTGTCGATTGAATTAACAGACACTCCACTTTTGATCAACCTCATCACTTCATTTATATCGCCTCTCTTCGCGGCATCTTGTGTTTTAATCGTGTGTTCATCCTTCAGTCAACAAACCATGCAATTATATTTTTGTTTTGACAAATGAATAGCCGTTTTTTTTCTCCGTGGATTTAATCTAAAACTTCGCATGAATTTTCTTTGTGGGGTAACAGCTGGGTAGTCAACGATTCTTTGGCCAAGTTCTCATCGTTAAAAATAGTTATACGTTGTGACGGGTGCTACGCACCGATTTTTTGGGTTTCAACTAGCGAGCAAGGGGTAGTTTCATGAATTTCGATACCATGCTTTTGTGGGGGAGTTTCGTCTTTGTACTCGTACCGTACGCGTAAGCTGTACTTTTATTTTTTATGAGTAGTACTAAAGCTGAAATGTGTCGCTCAATGGTTTTTTCCTTCAACTCGTGCTTCTAGGCTGAGTTATGAATTTCTGCAGATACATGAATGCGCGGAAGATAATTAAAACTTGGACGTGCAATGAAAGAAACAAAGGCGATTCGGTGCACATCTGACTGGATCACAGCCTCTTTCACTGCCCCTACATGTATCTGCCTGCCTCAGCCATATCCCTTTGGTATCTTCCTCTCTCACTGCCTGTTAGTAACTGACGAGACTGAACTGGTCGACAGGGTCATTTACATGCATTGGCAGCAGAGGGGGCAGTGATGGAGGCAGCAAGGGGAGATGGGGCAGATAATTAAAGGAGGCAGTGACAGAGGCAGATAGGGTCCCTAGTATCAGTGCAGCAATGGAAAGAGCCTGGATTGAGCATGCAGTACAGGAATGTTACTGTGTAAGAAGACAAAATAGAATAGATCACTTCAACTCCCTAAATGCATGTGTTGTTTGAAGTCAGCCTGTCCCTGTCTACTAACATGTACAGAATAATTGTAGTCCTTTCAGCTTTCATATACTTCAGTTGCTGGGGCCAGAGTAGTCTATTATCTAGACCGGATGGCCCGTGATACTGGGTGTTAATTAATAGAGTTGCCAATCCCCTACTCTATTATCTATGGTTCCAGCTTATGGATGTAGCATAGATAATTGATGAGTTGCATTGTGTACAGTTAAGAATCATACATTTACTACGACGAGAATCGACGCTCAGTTTATTATGCACGTGACGTACTAGACCCTCCCACCAACATGTTACAAATGTCACTGACTAGACATGGGCGCTAGCACTAGCTTCTACCTCCTGCGCTTCATGAGTGAGTTGCTGTCCATTTGGTGCTAAAACTGCTTCCATCGCAGCCTACCCCTGCGTGCATGCAGGTCTGGTGGTCACCGCACTTTCAAACAGCCAGCAATGCGGACGCGGCCAGCCACTCCTTCAAACGTTATATATATCTTATAACAGCATAGCCACGCTGGACTGCATTACCGCGCGTCCTTCATCGTCGTATTGGACATGCAAGAAGTTTGATTTCGACGGAAACGTTGTGAAACTCGACATTTTGCCGCCCACCCGCCAAGGCAGATCAGCCTTCACCTACGCCGTATCAGAAGCCGGTGTATACGAGCTCTCCCAAATCCTTCCAGGGTCTTCCAACAACTGTCAGTGTAAGTTTGAAGTCAAGGTAAACATTTCGACATATCTGCAACATTCAATACTGGCAGACCTGGATCACCGTTACGGTAATTTGCATTCACAGCCACAACATAAACATGTACGCATTTGAGATGAGTGTATCCCTATGTACACATATGCAGGGAAGCTAAATACTACGAGCTTTGACGATGCAGTTGATACGTATACGACCCCACACTCGAACCACAACTGTAGCCACACATTGTGCTCGAGCGGGGAATGCTTCACCGTGAACGCCACCTGGTACAAAAAAGACGGCGCTTCGCTGGACCTCAGGAGCGAAGAAAGAGCATTGACCACCCGTGCACTTGACTCCACAACTGCCTCTGCAGGCGATTACGTCTGCCTGACAAAAATCACGCTGGCAGACGGGTCATCAATGACCTATGTGACTGCAAAGCGGCGCATATTAGGTTAGCACACATTTACTCCGCTCCGGTATGTATGGTGCTTGTACGTGGTTGTTCCACGCTATTATGTGTGTGTACACTCTTATTTTAATTAACAATAAACATGACCCGGGCATCATATCGTTGATGTCGCCGCGAACAGCAACAACGTTCCAGTCCCTTAAGCACAACCTATAAATGTGTATACGTACAGATGAATATATAGTGCACGAAGTACGGGTTCATTCAAGCTTGTGTCAGACTAATAGCACATTTCAACAATTCCGTTTACAGAAAGATCACCCACACTACCAGTTTCACCGAGTCCGTCTCCAGTGCAAATATTCGAATTGCAGACGTGGGAAGTGGCCATCATATCAGCCAATGCTGTCGTCCTTGTTGCTCTAATTGGAATTGTGTTAGTGTGCAGTGTATCACTAGCGGTATGCAGGAGAAGGTCCAACTACAGACACTCCAGACTTCAGGAGGAAGTGGAGATGGAACAGCAAAGTTACTGTGATGAAACTCCAACCCAACAGGAAAGTATTTTCACAGGTAAGTGCATTTAAGAGCTACGTCTACTTTTGCTATGATTTGATGGTATGATTTCGTCCTGTATGTCAGAAGGGATAACATCATTGGAAATAGCGTTGAGTGCCATCGTATTTGAGGAGCTTCTACACAAGGGTACATTCAAAGTTGTGCACAAAGCTCTGGTTGGCTCAACTGAGGTTGTTGTTAAGAGGCTGAGGGGTAAGTCCATTTAGTAAGCATTGAATGGGGAATTACATTACAAAGCAAATCACAATTCAGACCAGTCATCCCTTCTTGGATTAAGCGAGTTGAAAAATGAAGAAGAAATGCTGAAATCAATAGGAGTCCAGGTAACTTGATTTGATATTGTGGCTGCAACTATTCAAATTGTATCCCACACCCTATAAAGGCTGGAGGACATCCTAACATCATGTCATTGCAACCTATGCAAGTCAAGGATTGCCCTGCATGTCTGCTGCTTGAATATGCACCTTTTGGCACTCTGGATAAATTTCTCATTGCCATCAAGGCAGGGTTTGTTCCTGAGTGGTACATGATATCAATTCATCAGTCCACAGAGGACAGCTACTCATCTCACATTGCAAGAGATTTGATGAATGTTGCGGTGCAAGTGGCTGAAGCCATGGTGAGTTTTGTGTTACGTTGTAGGGAAACCGCTGCTGTTGTGGGGTTATGAGCATGTGCTCATGTTGAGATAGGCTTGCAACCATAGTGGTGTAGAAAACAAGTCAGTAATGGTCACTCATAATGTGTTCCCACTGTGTCACAGAAATTCTTATCGCTGAGGGGACTAGTGCACAAAGATCTGTCAACACGCAACACATTCATTTACAATGACTTTGTCGTTAAAATTGGGAACTTTGGGCAACAGCACGAAGGCAATTACTACCTTGTTACCCAAAGAGGACACTTCCTGCAAGACATGGCTCCTGAGTGCATCTGGCATAAAAAATATTCTATCAAAAGTGATGTGTAAGTTGTTTATAACTGCCTAGATTTAATTCACTGGGACATCTTTATTAACTGCAAATCCTGCTGTACGTGCATGTTTACTTCATAGTTGAGCTAGTCATATCTTAACGCATATATTCATGACACACTTTGTAGCCTGTGATTATGTGTGGAATTTCCATGCCCCGCAGATGGTCATTTGGAATATTACTATACAAGTTGGTCACCCTGGGTAGGTGAACTTGACCCCACCCCTCCCCCCCTTTCCCTACTTTTTTTTCTCCCCCATATTATATTGCATTAATATCTTTGCAGAGGCTGAACCATACCCTGGGGTAGAACCTGCGTACCTCCATAGACAGATGGAGGAAGGGAGAAGACCATTGAAACTTCCCTGCTTCAGCAAAAGGCTGTGAGTTTTAATCATCACCCTCCCTCTCAGCCTTACATCCGTTCCCACAATCAGGTTTTTCCTGATTCAGCAATGTTGGTACTTCACCCCTGCTGAGCGGACAGACTTTGTAGCGCTGCTCAACACCTTAAATAACATGAGAGATTTCCCCTCACGGCACATCATCCTGGGCAGCTCCGAGCACACAGCAGCTATAGGGATTCCAGTACATGCCACCTCAAACCAGGGCGGTGGGAGGCACCCTGAGCAGCAGAGGAGAGGAAGCCCCCCCTCCCCATCCACCGAAAGGACAGCAGAGACCACAGTAGTCATGCTCTCAGATGAAGAGGGGGATTCGATGGGCACTCCCACAGTAACCCGGCTGTCCGATGGGGATGAGGAGTCACTGGGCCCTCCCACAGTAAAGAAGTCCCGCACCACAGGGCCCGGTACAAGCAGCGATACACATCTGCACGAGAAGGAACAGGCAAGTATTAAGGCACCTGCGCAGGTAACCAGTAGCAGTGGGGAGGAAGGAGGCTCAATATCAAGTCAAGGCGATCATGCTGAACAGGAGAGCCCAGCAGAAGACACATCGGGGTCAGAGGCAGAGACAGAGTCACAAGAGGGCAACAAAATCACTTACAGACAATCGCAGAAACGTAACCAAAAGGAGGACTTCGCCAGTAGCCCAATGTATGTGGAGTTGATCTCAAAGCTTGGATCGCCTGGCTCCGCCTATCCATAGCGTGTGTACTTGTGCGTGGTGCAGCCAACACACACTTGCTGGATCACACCGTTCAGTACAATTATTATGCTGATTTTTATTGCAACAGCTTCAATGAACATTATAATATTTAATAAACACTGAAAGTATTTAAAAAATGCAAAATTTATGATACAAGGTACAAAAATGTAAGCAATTGGTTTAGACATTCCTACAACTGAAGGATTTACACACAAAGCAACACACAAAACCACACCACATCAAATACCTGTATCCAGCATATTGTAACTTCAATACTAGTACCCGCCCTGGTCACCAAACAGCTGTGCTATCTCCTCATTATGGGGGTTCACGGGGGGGATCACCTCAGGGAGGGAGCTCTTCATCAGGTCCCAGAAGGCAGCCGTTGAGAGGGCGTTGCCTATCTGGTTGGGGTGGAACCCGTCCACGGGCTCTATCAGCTGCCAGGCCTCGCCTCCCTGTGCCACCCACTGGTTGATGGCGGTCTGGACCGGAGGGTCAATGTAGTACAGTTTGAAGTTGTCAAAGGTCTGGTTTGCAACGAGTGCCTTGAGGGCCTGGTTGAGCTCCATGGCTCTCTCAGTGGTCACATTACGCCATGTCTCATTGGTGTTCATCCACCCAAAGCAGGGGGAGATCTGCAGGCAGTTGAGGTAGTCATAGAAGGCAGCATAGGTGACGTCGTTCCGATAGGACCCGATTGGGTGTATGCGGTCATGGAGGGAGTCAAACAGGATGCGGCCATCCACCAGGCCGTTGGCAATGATGATGGACCCTGGAGGCAGGTACTGGTCCAAGTAGCGGAACGTCTTGAGGTTGTTGGCGTAGAACTCCTGCGGGGTGGTCATGTGATCAATGTCGTGGTGCCCGCTGCAAACGTCGTTGCCGACGAGCTCAAACACGATGAAGGCGGGGTTGTCCGTCTTGTTCCTCGAGAAGCTCTGGACAATGTTCTCAGACATGGCAGATGATCTGGCACCGTTCACACCGATGTTCTGGTAGTCCCTGTGGTTGCATCTGTTGATCTCGCGCATCCTCAGGTAGGTGGAGTCTACCGGACCGGTGATGCCGCTCCACGTGGAGTTGGTGTAGGCGGTGGTGCTGGAGAGCATGGGCCAGTCCAGCTCGTTCTCGAGGATGAAGAGGATGTCCTGGAAGGCGTCCACGCTGATGTCCCTGCTCGTCACCCACTGGGGCGGGATGTGGAAGTGGGCTCCAACGCTGTCCCCGAGGACGGCTGTCCCCATCTGCCCCGTACCTTCGCACCATTCCGACTCGTACGTCTTTCCCGTGTTCGGGTTCGTCCCGTATATTCCGTTGCAGTTGGTGTCAACGAAGGCGTCGTCCGCTGTGTACCTGCCCGGGTGTATGGCCGCGTCCACGTCCGAACAGTCCTTCCCGCGCCAGGAGGTGCCGCGAAACGTGTGAAGGTCGGAGAAGTCGTCATGGTCGATGTCGTCCACTGGAAAGTGGTCGTTGCCGAACCTCTCGAAGATCTCGCAGATGGGCTTCACGACGGGGATGTTGCAAAGATCCGGAAACTCGGCCCGCCCCTTTCCGAGCGTGGCCGCTCTTTTCTTGGCCGCTTCTATCCTTTCGTTTCCCGGGAGGGGGAAGAGGTGACACACCTCCCCCGAGGTGCTCGTGCACAGGCCTATAGCCAGGCACACGATATCCGGCGTCTCCTTGTTTTCTAGCAGTTCTATGACCTCTGGGCCATAGTTGATGACCAGTACGACGCAGGCTTCCTGCAATCCAGTCGGAAGGAACTTGCAGAAGCGCGACATGGACTCTGCAATCGAGATGTTGTATATTTCGGACATTTGTTCCACGAGGCCGGTCAGAAGCGTGCACGATACGCAGGTGGTGCTACTACCATCGCTCACATCAAATGGCCATGCTCCCGTCGTACGCGGTGCAAAAGCAAACAGCACGAAGGACACGACCAGAACTGCTCGGAGCTGGAGAGACATTTTGGGAATATTTACACGTGACACGAATGAATAACAAGATATAAAAATTTAGGTGATGTTATCCCATGATGTTATGACAGCAATTGAGTAAAAAGTACTGTGTAAGGAAACAAGGAATTACGGCGTTCATTTAAATATTGCAGACCTACATTTTTTAGTAAATCTACCTGCCTGAAACATTTATAAATTAATGAATGCACTATAAATTATTGATTTTTATAGTGAGGGAACAACATATTAAGCTCAGACCCACTCCAACCAGAGCATCATGATATTTAATGCCATTTTCTCACCTGACACGCTCTTCATTAGACCACTCTGGATCACCAGCTACCAAAATTGGTTTGTCAGGATTACTTAAGCATGTATAGCACACACACACACACACACACACACACACACACACACACACACACACACACACACACACACACACACACACACACACACACACACACACACACACACACACACACACACACACACACACACACACACACACACACACACACACACACACACACACACACACACACACACACACACACACACACACACACACACACACACACACACACACACACACACACACACACACACACACACACACACACACACACCCCGGCCCCCAGCCATACATTCATACACAATGACTTCCATCACAACTATCCTCACAGGATTCAAGGCCTTCATCTTGACTGATTGAAGGTCATACGTTCTTCAAAGCCAGTAGCTAAGGCATCACAATTAATTGCCACAAATGCCTGTCCCTGATGTAGATTATAGCAATTGACCATTCCCTCCTAACTCACCAGATTGCCTTGTATTTGGTATGTGGTGGCCATATAACAAGGACCACCACTGAGTACTCTACAGAATATTACCATCATGACCAAACCTTGTATCCAGCTGTGTTAGGATAAGTAAGTGGAGAAGTAAGTTCATGAAGAAGGGGAAGGGGAAGAGGAGAAGGGAGGAGAGAGAAAGAGGGGAGGAGGAGAGAAAGAGGGGAGGAGGAGAGAAAGAGGGGAGGAGGAGAGAAAGAGGGGAGGAGGAGAGAAAGAGGGGAGGAGGAAAGAAAGGGGGGAGGAGGAGAGAAAGAGGGGAGGAGGAGAGAAAGAGGGGAGGAGGAGAGAAAGAGGGGAGGAGGAGAGAAAGAGGGGAGGAGGAGAGAAAGAGGGGAGGAGGAGAGAAAGAGGGGAGGAGGAGAGAAAGAGGGGAGGAGGAGAGAAAGAGGGGAGGAGGAGAGAAAGAGGGGAGGAGGAGAGAGAAAGAGAAGGGAGAATATAAGCTGAGAGGAAGGGGAAAAGTGAACATGAGGGAGGAGGATTAATTCAGGCCTCCTCCCCCTTCCCCACAGCACAGCACAGGGGCCAATGGCCTCTTAGGTGATCACAACATCACACAGATATGCAGCACACCCCCCAGCAACATATCCCAACTGCAGTGGGACATGGCACACACCTTTCCAGAGAGGTCCACCCCTCTCAGTTCTCCATCTCCACCTAATAACATTGGCCAAGAACAGCTCACATCTGCCAGACACACACACATTTGAATGAATACAATACAATGTACCTTCCCCATAGCAGCAGTACTTGTGGCCATGTCAAGAAAAAAGCTGTCACAGCAGCTGCAATGGGGTCTGTCCTGGGAGAGACATGACGTATGATCGATGAATGAGCAGCACCTGATTTAATCTTATGGGGACTACCAGTGGACATGCATTTGTGAAGGATATCCCATTGATAGAGGAGGATTAAACATTGATCGTCCTGCCAGCAGGTCATCTTTGAGACCTTGCATAGTGTACTGCCCTGTACTACCTATCCATGGGCAACGAAATTTACGTGCAATTCTTTTTGGTACAACTGGACTGAATAGCATGCACCATGAACTTTTCTGTTGTAGAAGTCTTTTTGCCTTAATTTGTAATCTTGTACCCAAGGTTTCTCGGACGGCTGCAACTTCTTCAAGTTGAACACATAGTCTGGAACTGTCCTCACATTTTCTTCAGCTGCTTCTGATTCACCCCATACATAAGGTCAATAGGAAATCTTGCTTGTCAACCAAACATAAGGTAAAATTGCAAATAGCCGGTGCCTGGACACTTGTAATATACTTTTCTGCCGTGATCCCACAAAATAGCCCATACCATAATAGCTGCTATGATCATTTCTGTGGGGATGGTGTGATCACAGAATAATGAATGGTAACTATGCAAGTGGCTAGATGTGAAAATTTGGAGCCTCATGCTTTGTATGAGTCAATAGCTATTGGGACACAAGACCCAATCAAGTTCCATACATTTAACCTTGCTTCTGCAGAAGAGGTAGGCAGGTAACTGACCCAACTTTGGTACCCACTTCATATGAATCAGGGTTGAATTAAGTGGTGAGACCATGTGCAGTGAAATCAAGAACTGCTGAGCGAGAACAAATCCAATTGGGTAATAAGACATCAGGTGTGTTGGTGTTCATTACCCAAACCACTACCAATCTCAATCTTGGATGCAAATTGACAGGATTGAACAAAGGTGTCTCACAGTGACTGTGACGAGACACAAAATCCCCACCAAACTTGCAGGTCACTGCATGGTGGCCCAAGGGGTCAAGAATGTTGGGAGGACAAAGAGCACACTTGGACCCAGACGATGTGTCCATGCCAAGTCACCATTTGATAGCATCCTTACTTTATCGGCAGTGGAACTGTTGCTGTAAAGATATTTAAACTCTGCAGGCATCTTCTAACTTGGCTGAGGGAACATGCTGTCTATAAGGATGATTAGCAACTTTGCTGACACTGGCATTGAAGGTACTTAGAGCAGACAAGAAGTGCATGGCCCATTACTTGGTTTGACAAAGCCAGTGCAACTTAAGATGTAAGCTGCAGAAGAATGAGATCGAAAACCCAGACCTCCGTGATGCATGCTAAACTGAGCTTGCTTTTTGGCACAAGGTGACATCTCAATAGCTATTGCAAGACATTAGAGAGACAGTGATAATTATTATTGAAACAAAAATAATTACATTGCAAAAAAGTACAATATTTAAGCTACTAAAATTTGATCCACCACTTCATGTGAAGCCATTCTCAACCCTTCCAGGCCACACCCTAATAAGATGCCTCACAGGTCTAGCCCTTTCAGATATTGGAGTATTTGAAAGATTGGTGACGGCCCCAGTCTTGTGGTCACCATCACCCATTACCAAAGTCCAGGCATCCAGAAGGTTGCCTCCCAATAAGAGCACACTTATGGCTTCAGCCATAGAAGGCAAGTAACGTTGAGATGGCCAGCCTACGTATGATGAACGATTATTATTATCGTACTTCTTTTAACACACACACACTTACTACAGAGTTCTCACACTTGAGACAATCCCATGGCTCATGGCTCAATTGCGCATACATTTGAACAGTTTTAACACCTCTTCTGATCCTCTCATTGTCACATGCCCACCATCCTTGGGATTTATTCATTTGGAACATGCTAATTTATGTTACTCAAAAATGTTTATAAATGTTGCAAACATAGTTTCAAAAATCTTGATTTTTTTCTGAATCCCATCAATGTTGTAAACATAGTATTTACAAGAGGATTCAGTGACAAATATTGCCTGTAGCATACACAGCATTAAATATTGCACATGAAATTTCATGTTTCCTCCTCCCCCCCTTTGAACAGAAATATAAAATTCGTCACATCATATGGTACAGGTTCTGTGCTGACAGTCACAATGTAAGGGGCAAAGTAGGAGCCCAAGGAAGCTTGTCCCCCAGGTCCAGAACACTGCTCACACTGGTAGTGATCAATCCACTTGGGTCATGAAGACTCCTCACCACCCTGCTGCTGGGACCCAGCTCAATCACCATGGCATGCTTCCGTATCATCAGGAAATGCATCAGCTTTAGCTGGGGGAAGGGGAGCCATGATGTTCTCAACCATGGATGCCCAGCCATCAGGCCAAGAATACCATTGTCATGGACGCCACCATAAGCCACCCAGTACCCTCCACCTGAGCTAGGAGTGATGTTATCAGGGAGGCCGGGAAGGTTGTCTGCAAAGACATCTACTGTACCAGCCTGTGAAGGGGGAAAGGGGGAGAGAGGAGGCAGAAAGGGGAAGGAGGAGTGTATATGTAGTGTGTTACTAATATGACCCGAGGAAATAGGATAATGTAAAAAGCCGCGTAGATCGTATTTACACGTATATGTGTATACATAAAAGTACCGTGCATGTAATTAATATAAATAGTGGATCTCTACATGTATATAATGTCATGCCTCTGCTTTTTTGCTTGAGAGACTTGTGCATGTATTGCTGATACCAATACATGCATATTTCTACTGAGTAGTCAGTCCTGAACAAATTTAATCAGTACATTCTGCACTAGTGCACAATGTCCCCTCAGACATTCTGCACTAGGGCAAACTGTCCCCCCCTAGGGTAAAATGTCCCCCCACCCACACACACACACACACATACACACTAGGGCGCAATGTCCTACCTATAGGATAACAAAAGAAACAGTGATAAACGTCCAACAGGCTGGTTTTAACAAAACCCCGTTCTTATATAGCGTAAAAACCATCCTGCCCGGATTGTGCGTCCAGGATGGGAATAGATGTGGTTCTACCCTGTTTCTTTTTGTTCGACAAAACCGGGGTAGGATCATATCTATTCCCACCCTGGACGCAGGATGCATGGTTTTTAAGCTATTTATAGGATGGGTTTTAGTCTGGGTACCCGACTGATTGGTTGTACTATCAACAAATGTTCACCACTCGATCCTTAAAAGGTTTCAATGAGAGCTTTGACAACGGAAAGGATAAGAGCTGTGAATTCGTTAAGGAATTTTAATACTAAAATTCTGAATGTGTGTCAGTATTGGTTTCAATGAGCATTTCAAGCGGCGGAACGACATGCATGCAGCTTAGGAGCTACGAGTAATGGCGTCAAAGCGATCCTGTGTACTGCCGTTGTGCGATACGGTAGCCGTATTTGAAAACACCACCCTTTTATACAGTCCATATTAGGATTGCATTAAAGTTTCCCAGCATTGTCATAGATGAAATAAAATGTTATGAGGGGGGGACATTTTACCCTGGAGTGGGACATTTTGCCCTAGTGTAGATTGTCCGGGGGGACATTGTACACTAGTGCAAAACGTCCGGGGGGACAAATTTTAGGGGGGACTACGACACCGGACCAATTTTGGCAACCAAAAGTAGTCCGGGGTCAGATTATTCCTATATTTAGCACTGTATAGAACGTCATTACTATTATGTTGCTAAATATAGGAATAATCATTGTATCTCCACTGCATGAATCCCTTGTTCCCTTCCTTTTTACACCACCATTTCTTTCAAATCCTATATACCACTACCTTTCTCAGAGAGAATGTTTTTTATATCTTGTATAATTATAACTGCATATCCTTCACCGAGACGTGGGTATTGCCATAACTATCCTTCAATATTCCTACTGATGCACACCAATATGTCTGATACCTTCTGCTTCTAGGTGAGACAAAGCTACCTCTTCAGCAACGGACACATTGTCCCCTCCAGCAGGGTGTGCTATGGCCTTCACCAATGTCTGCCATCTTGGCTCCATGAAGTAGTCAAACCTGTCATAGTCCTCATCAATCCACCACCTCATGATGGTGCCCACCTGACCAGAAGGCAGGCCCTTCAGGTCCTCCAGGTGGGAGACCTTCACACCAAGGAAGGCTCCAAAGCTATACCATGATTCTCCTATGGTACTAATAACACTGTCCACTCTTTTGAGATCCTCTGGTGCTGGGAGAGAAATATGTGTTACATCAATGTATATGTCCAAAGTGGTGCATGCTATAGCTATTATGATGCAAAAGTTGCAGCAGCCAGACAAAATCTACACATTTGTTGGGCCACATAATAACATCCTCGCATATGCTTCTCCATGACAATTTGCCTTTTTAATGTCAGAAAAAATAAAACTATGCTCAAATTGTATGTTAAAATTAAATGTTATGGCTTCATATCGGTGAACAACACTTTAAAATCACAAAAACAAGACAATTGAATCACTTCCGTAGAACAATGCTTAAACAGCCGAAATAATAACTCACCAAGTGTTACTATGTCAATGGACTCAAAGCATCTGACTAAAATATAATAGAAAGACAAGATAACTTGATTCCAATAGAATTGCACTCATCTTCTGGCCTTTTCCCTCAGTCTCTCAATCACACACAGGTCATTCTTCACAGCACCACAGCTATAACCAGCACACACTGAGAGGTCAAATCCATACTTGACAACTAGCAATCTTAGCAGACCAATGTGTCCTTTGGTATAAGCTTTATAAAGGATACTTCTACCATTGGAATCCTTGGTGTTGATGTCACAGTGAAAGTCATTGATCAATAGCTCCACACACTCCACACTACCACCTAAACTAGCACATGTAAAGGGAGTGCCACCATCTTTGTCCTGAGCATTGAGTTCACAGCTGTACTTGGTGACCAGAAGTCTCACCAGGGAGGTGTGGCCTTTGGAGCATGCATTATGAAGAATAGTCTTACCACTAAAATCCTTGGTGTTAATGTCACAGTGAAACTCATTGATCAATAGCTCCACACACTCCACACTACCACCTAAACTAGCACATGTAAAGGGAGTGTCACCATCTTTGTCCTGAGCATTGAGGTCACAGCTGTACTTGGTGACCAGAAGTCTCACCAGGGAGGTATGGCCATTTAAGCAAGCATTATGAAGAATAGTCTTACCATTGAAGCACTTGGTGTTGATGTCAGAGTGAAACTCATTGATCAATAGCTCCACACACTCCACACTACCACCTAAACCAGCACATGTGAAGGGAGTGTCACCATCTTTGTCCTGAGCATTGAGGTCACAGCTGTACTTGGTGACCAGAAGTCTCACCAGGGAGGTGTGGCCATTGATGCATGCATTATGAAGAATAGTCTTCCGAACAAAATTCTTGGTGTTGATGTCACAGTGAAACTCATTGATCAATAGCTCCACACACTCCACACTACCACCTAAACCAGCACATGTAAAGGGTGTGTCACCATCTATGTCCTGAGCATTGAGGTCACAGCTGTACTTGGTGACCAGAAGTCTCACCAGGGAGATGTGGCCATTGATGCAAGCATTATGAAGAATAGTTTTACCACTAAAATCCTTGGTGTTGATGTCACAGTGAAACTCATTGATCAATAGCTCCACACACTCCACACTACCACCTAAACCAGCACATGTAAAGGGTGTGTCACCATCTTTGTCCTGAGCATTGACGTCACAGCTGTACTTGGTGACCAGAAGTCTCACCAGGGAGGTGTTGCCATTGATGCAAGCATTATGAAGAATAGTTCCACCATTGAAACCCTTGGTGTTGATGTCACAGTAAAACTCATTGATCAATAGCTCCACACACTCCACACTACCACCTAAACTAGCACATGTAAAGGCAGTGTCACCATCTTTGTCCTGAGCATTGAGGTCACAGCTGTACTTGGTGACCAGAAGTCTCACCAGGGAGGTGTGGCCTTTGGAGCATGCATTATGAAGAATAGCTCTACCATAAGCACCCTTGGTCTTGATGTCACAGTGAAATTCATTGATCAATAGCTCCACACACTCCACACTACCACCTATACCAGCACATGTAAAGGGAGTGTCACCATTTTTGTCCTGAGCATTGAGGTCACAGCTGTACTTGGTGACTAGAAGTCTCACCAGGGAGGTGTGGCCATCGTAACATATCTTGTGAAGCAGTGGCGTAGGAACTGTAGCGGCCGTAGCGGCCATGGCCGCTACACTTTTTTGTTGATTTTTTTAATTTTTAAAATATATTTTTAATTTGATATAAACGATTCCCACGTATTAAACAGCTCAAGTTACATGCGCTCTAGTCCCGGGTATATCTTATACATGTATATACATTTAAGAGTACAAGTATATACATTTTTGCAATCGAACAGGGACTAGCTATTGAATAGCTGCAATTGCGCTAGCAAATCGACGTGCGTTTTACAGATGCCATGTTAAATAGCGACATTGTGCGAATTCTGTTCAGGCTCAGCTACCGAAATTGCAACTTACCTGCCGCTGCTATAATCCTCATTAATTGCCAGCAGTTTTGTTTCTGCATAGTTACAACCATCTTATACAGACTCAGTTTGACTGAAATAGGTCAGGGAATGAATTTATAAAAGTTTCAATCGCAGAGCCGCGAAGCTAATTTTGGAACATTTTTGTCAGCCGATTGAAATATATAGCACATTGATCAGATAATTGCATTCAAGCCTACACTACAGTTTAGTTAACTGATGAAAAGTGATCAAATTTCGTATGGCTTTTGAACATAAAAATCGCACGAATTGCAAAGCTTCTGGGGCTCCGCCCCAGACCCCGATGGGAGAGCTTGCAGCTCTCCCCCATACCCCCTGGCTGGGCCAAGCCCCCTCCCGCACCCACCCCTTCTGTGCCCCTCCCATTTCTGTTACGTAATGTAAGCCGCTACACTTTATAAGTCCTTCCTACGCCTCTGTGAAGTACGGACTTGCCACTGATTTTATTGAAGTGGGACTCAAAGTCATTTACCATTGCTATAACTGTATCCCTATCTCCTTTTAAAGCAGCAGTACCAATCACCGTTATGAATTCTTTACTTGCGGGGTTGCACTGGTGGCATGATTTCTGCGCTTTCTTTTTCGTCGTTGAGAAGAGGATTTTTTCTATCTTGTCGTAGCTCCAGTGTAGTAGTAGTAGTGGTAGTGTATGTCGGACAATGTGGCGGTCCCTTTTGTCTAGGTGAGCGCCCCAGCTGGGGCGCGGGCCAGCTTGAGGCGGCCAGCAGATTGTTCTGGATGGTGCTTACATGTATGCTATATCGGGACCTACGTTAGTAGGTCCTATGTAGGATTTGAATTGTCATGAATACGATTAGCAAAACACCAGATCCATTATTGCCGATGCGCCGTAGAATCAGTTGGAATTTAGTGAGCGTATTTGGATACAGCCGTCGAATATCTACAGTGTAGTATAACTGCCGACGTTTAGAAAGCTCGGACAACAGAGATAACGCTCACTCGTTCCCACCCTCGAACCTTAAAAAAAGTTTCTCCTAATTCTTCTTCCGGATCTGATAAGATAAGATTCACTCGGATAAGAGGTTTATTGCGCTGTATCTTTGTCACGATTGAAGCGTAATGTTAGCCGTTATGCGGAAGCACTAGAACCAATAAGTTAGAAACTTACTGCAGAGTTGGATTTGTTTTATTATTTTCGTAAGGGGAGCTATGCTTGACACAAATTCGATCTATAGCAACTTTGTTATGTTAGCAATAGCCCACAACAGATATTATCGGCCCGTGGAAGACATAAAAGTTAGGATAGTAAACCCTTGCTAGTGGTTGAACACGTTCTATACATGTATAGTCCTCTATATACAGTTACTATTTGTTTTAGTAGTCACGTTTCTTCCAAATGCTTGACGCGTCTGGTTTGTTGTCTTCAAAATGCCGTCACGTCGATCGCGAAGAGAAAAGAATCGTGCTAAGAAAATTACCAAGTTAAATGATGACAGTTGTGCTGACGAGTCGCAAGATATTGAATGTGAGGAGCGCGACAGTTTTCACGAAGCGCATGAAAAAAAGAAGGCTTGCGACAGGAAGCACTACAAAGCCAATTCTGAAAGTAAGAAGGAGAGCGCGAAGGCCCAATACTGGCTTGATCCGGAAACCAAGAAGGAGAGCGCGAAGGCCCAATACTGGCTTGATCCGGAAACCAAGAAGGAGAGCGCGAAGGCCCAATACTGGCTTGATCCGGAAAGTATGAAAGAAAGCGCGAAGGCTCACTACGATCAAAATCGAGAACTGATTTTAGCCTCTAAACAAGCTCAATATCAGGCAAATCAAAAGGCCAAGAGAGATATCTCAAGGATAAACAGCCGCAGGAAAAGAAATCCTACGAGGTAGGAGTGTATCGTGTGCATTATTCGATGCGAGTTACATGTAGATAGCACAACTCGAGTGGATTGAATAGACCCTTCCCTTTAAGATGCGCCGGACGTGACACCAGAAAAGAGGCAGTATGAGTTCACACAATCATATTTTATACTTAAATCACAATCCAATCATTATATCAGTACTCTATAGGTCCAAAGTGCTTATCAAAAATAGGCCTGCCTCCTTCCCATGCATATGTTTACATGTAATGTAATGTATAGCTGTCTACAGCTGCAAGGCATGTGAAAAAGTTCCTCTGCATGTGTCAACTTTTATACAACTTACAGCTGTACATGTACATCTATAAAACCACAGCAAGCCTGCCTCCTTCCTGTGTGCATAACACATATGGTATAGCCCAGCACGTGGTCTTTCATGTACTATGGGGTGCTATAAGAAAACATGATCCTTCCCTGATGTAATCTGGTATAAGAGTTAAATCAATGTTGTGTGAGATAGAGGAATAGTGCCTTTATATACTATACAATTACTACATTATATTTTTTAATTACGTGGCATATTTTTACTCATGCTAAAGTCGATTTAAAGTGGCACCACCCCTCTACACATAATTGTGTGCAGTGCATGTCACGCATATCAGCAAATACCAGCCATTCACATAATTCAGCCCCACCCCCACCACCACATAGTTGATTTGTTCAACACATTTATTATGGGAGGCTTTTCCACTTTATTTAAGCACACCGATTAAATTATTATACTTCGGCACTATTTAAACCGATGCATGCCTCCATTGAACACATAAATATCCCTGGAAGATTTAAGCAGGTAAAGGTAATAAACAATTCAACTTCTTTGTTGTGTTGCTTTTACACTCTCTTTCATTTGCATGTAGATGTCAGATCAGGAGACGATAGAGGATGACATTGGGAGCCGGTTTTTGGAGGACGAGTCAGAGGACGAAATTCGTCCTCCGACTCCGATTCCTTTAACTCAGCCCCCTCCAGAGGCGGAGCTGCTGCTGCCACCTGCCGCTGCGCCACTACCAGCAGCGTTGGCCCTGCCACTACCAGCAGCAGTGGCCCTTCCCGCACCACTACCAGCAGCGGTGGCCCCTCCCGCACCACTACCAGCAGCGGTGGACCCTCCCGCACCACTACCAGCAGCGGTGGCCCTGCCATTACCACTAATGCTACTACCTCTACCTCCCTGGCTGGCACCATGGCCAGAATATGGTGGCAGAGGACGCCGGCGCCGCTCGAGAGGAGGAGGAAAATTTGTACATTTTATTAAAAATTGTTATAATTATCATTATCATTAGATAAAAGTGTTGTATGCATTGAATAAAAAGTAATGAAACAAGATATAAAAATTTAATTAAAATAAAATTGGTGATGTAGGATTTGTAGACAGCACTTGAGTAAAAAGTAAGGAAACAAGGAATTACGGATATTATGCATTCATTAAATTATAAATATTACATACCTACATTTAGCACAGAATTTCAGGCAGGTAATTTGCTAAATAATGTAGGTCTGTAATATTTATAATTTAATGAATGCATAATATCCGTAATTCCTTGTTTCCTTACTTTTTACTCAAGTGCTGTCTACAAATCCTACATCACCAATTTTATTTTTTTAAATTAAATTTTTATATCTTGTTGTATATGTGAGCATGTGTGTCACGAGTTGTTTGCCCCTGGCTGGAGACTGCCTACTAGCGTGTTCCCGTGGCTGCGTCCAGCCACATGCGGCCGCGTGCGCCAATGGCTACCTCGCTACATTACATCCAGGAAGAACTTTGTTATCAGGGTCCGGTTGACTGAACTGAATCACAGAAGGTGGGTGTGGCCCTGTGACGCAGTGCATCTATAGGGGGTGGGGCTCGTCGTTGATAACAAATATGCACTGCTGTGAGAAAAGCATATGCAACGGATATTTCAGAGACAATGCCAGTGTTGCCTTGCGCATTGCTTTGTGTATAGCACCTAAGTTAGTAAGTCCTTAACTTGCATGCAGCGGTAGTGATCGCGATATTAATAGTTATTGATCAGTCCTGTAACTATAGAAATTCCGATGGATAATTGGTGCACTGCACAAGGTATTGATATAGTAGGCCCTTAGACAGAAGTTTAGCTGGGCAAGTGGAGAAATGAGCTAAATGATTTATGAGCAGTGTTACTGATCATTTACACTTGTTGCTGAGCCATTTTTGATATTCTCCCAAACAGGGTTGCATCAGTTCCAGATGGTAAATAATTGGTCTCTTGTACCCTGTACCCTCTACCCAACTGTAAGGGTGTGGGTCTAATGAAAATATGGACATTTGTTCCTGAAAATTAACTCCTCAAAATTTCACTGTATATCCGCCAGTATCAGGGCGCAAGGGAAAAAAATCTGGTATTTGGAAAATACACAGACAATGTTAAAGAGTTATATTGTGTGTGCATGTGTGTGTGTATATGTGTATCTGTGTGTGTGTGTGTGTGTTTGTTTGTGTGTGTGTGTGTGTGTTTGTTTGTGTGTGTGTGTGTGTGTTTGTTTGTGTGTTTGTGTGTGTGTGTGTGTGTGTGTGTGTGTGTGTGTGTGTGTGTGTGTGTGTGTGTGTGTGTGTGTGTGTGTGTGTGTGTGTGTGTGTGTGTGTGTGTGTGTGTGTGTGTGTGTGTGTGTTTGTGTGTG
The DNA here is from genome assembly GCA_949361645.1 of Spongilla lacustris. Classification (NCBI taxonomy): domain Eukaryota; kingdom Metazoa; phylum Porifera; class Demospongiae; order Spongillida; family Spongillidae; genus Spongilla; species Spongilla lacustris. Next base: position 2,972,045 of record OX442431.1, on the reverse strand, counting down.
TGTAAATATACAGTAATGTACATGTGATAGAGGTTGTACACTCATTTCTGTAAGGACTTAAAAATGTCATTCCAAGAGTCGGGTGCACTAGTACTATGCTCTCACCAAAATATTTCCCTGGCTTGCTCCGAGAGTTATCTATCTTGCTTAGGAACTTTTGCATGGTCTTCATTGGGTTATAACCTCGGGGTGCTAAGTCACTTGAGATGCTCTGTGACTTCTTGTCACATAAGACATGAGCGTGCGGTGTGTGCAATAGAGCTAAACTGTTTAACCATACATTGGTCCTTCAAATGTGATTAACCTTCACATGATTATGATTTTGGTCCACACACATGCACATTGTCATATGCCAATTTTTGTTTATGGAGAAAGGTTAAAGGTATATGCCTACAACAATTCTCTTTTTTTCTTGCTATAGTGATATTTAGATAGATGTGATTTTTTGATTCTTGGAAATTTATTTTGCACTGACGGCCTTGCTCTGTGATTTGTGACTGGAACCTAATTGATGGCCTAATGTGATGGTTGTGGGGCTGATTTTACTCCAACGTGCCCTTGAACATGGACCTATTCATGTATACCATTATGATGAGTTGATAAGAATATTAGACACTTACAATTGCCCCGGCAAAGTCTTGAGATTGTGCAACACATACTGCTTCAGCCAGTAACTCCTAGCCCAAGGCACCTCAGAGGAGAGCCAACAGCAATGATCCATAACCCTCAGTGCTATGACAGACCCATCATAATTACTGGTGCAATGAGGTAAAGAGATTTTTTTTATCCCCGGAAGGTAGAGGATAAAGCATTTTGTTGTGTTCTTATGCAGAGGTGCACTGCTGAATCAGCAGGAAAGGATTATTGGTGTTTAAAACACTAACATGAGTGTTGAAATTACGTGGGGTGTTTCTCAGCAAGGGAACAATAACGATAGAGGTGGTGAGACTTCTGGTCACCAAGTACAGCCGTGACCTCAATACTCAGGAAAAAATATGGTGGTAACACCCTTTGCATGTGCTGGTTTATTGCTAGGTTTATAAAATAATACAATTAATGTATATAATTATTATTTCCATAATTCTTTGATTCCTTACAATTGTTGCCTACATGTAATTCCTACATCACCAATTTTATTTTTAAAATGTTATGTCTTGTAATGGATTACATTCCCCCTTGGCCTGGTCCAGCCATCCTCTGGCTGGCTATCTGTTGTTGTAGTGAAAGCCAATCATCTGCCAATGCATACGGCAAATATACAATGCAAGCATACCATGTGCATGCACATACACACACAGACAGACATGTAAGAGAAAAACTCAGCCTGCCATAGAGGTTGGACAAAATTGTGGGAGCTCTATGTCCATATTCTTCTTGTTAGTTTAACTGCATGCTTTTTTTTTAATGCCCTTCACACGTTGGGTCACTTCCAGGCAAGGATATAGCCATTCGCCTGCACAGGTTGTGTGATGTCTTCTTGGGATGTTGCCACCAATCTCACCTGGCAGCAAAGGTAGAAGCAGTACTCCAGGGCTAGACCTTATCGACATATTATATTAGTGAAGGATTGGACACTAGGCAATTGAAATGCCTTTGACACAACCTCTCACCCCTACCAAAGCTAGACAACATGCAACCAATGACCCCAAGTGTGCTTATCTAGGCTATGTCTTTGTGCCAGATGCATGATAACATATGCTCCCTACTTGCACCAGCAGTACAGTGGGCAAGTTACTGAGTGACGGAAAGCTCAACTTAACCCACCTGATCCATCAGAGGGGCATGCACTTTAATTAGTTAGTGTAGTAGCTGTTTTATGTGTTAAGTAATAATGTTCAATACTGAGTGGAATACAGATTTGAATATTCATACACATATAACACAGACCCATCGCATGAGACGATGTCCAAACCTCACCAAGTTCAAAAAGTACATTGGCCAAATGGTTTAAAAAAATTGGTAATAAGATCAGTAGGTGATGATGTAATGGGTTATAGGCAGAGCGTGCAGAAAAGATACTCTGTTCAACCCCGGCTTTGACCAAATGCATCTTGTTGGCATTGCTGACAGGCGGCAAGAACATAAATATTCATCATGCTTAACACCAGCAGTATCCTTTCCTCCCAGTAATGGATCAACGTGGGGAATGACACATATGAATATCTGAGCAGGAAAGTATATTATTTGTTAGTGTACATGTACATGCACTAATACGATGCCACTGCACACAGATGTGGATAGCAATGCAGATACTCGCATTGCAGACCTACAATGTCCAGGTATTGAGAGCAGCACACGATGATGCAATACAATTGACCAAGCAAATAACCAACAAACGTGCTATCCTTTAGATAAGCTATGAATGCAAAAAGCAACATTTAGATGCACTATAACTATCCTGAGGAGAACAAAATCACTCCTGTAAAGGTAAAGACAGTCAGCTGCATAGCTATGTGCATTCCATGACATAAGTGTGATTGGGTTCACTATGCCACTCAGTATGGCTTCTGTCTATACTTGTCAGGTGACAATATCACATATAAAGTAAGCACTTAGTATATGCTGCACAGCAATATGTCTGGAATCTGGTATCACACTCTACCAATTGTCCTGCTCTGTTCGTTGTAATGCTTCGTTTAGATGGTGGGCATTTTCAGAGCACTGCCAGCCCACTGTTTGTACCAACATGAATATATGCTCCATTGAATTGGAACAATGGCAAACAGCCCACATGACACTGTTTGCATATCTGCAGTAGGAATATTGATGACCAGTTGATCCAGGATTATGGTTTCATACCTATACGGGTGCACTTTTAAGTCATCTGTTTACAACGGTTGGAAAAAATATCTTTGTGGGTTCTGCGTGCATGATTGGCTTAGGTATAAATGATATGCTTATAAGTGATATGCTAAGTGGTAATGAAAGTTTACTATCCAGTGCCGTGGCTGACTGTACCGCACACTTCAACACATCACTGCAAACACGTTCACAAATACAGGCACGGAATACATGCATGCACCAACAGCCTTTCACATATGATTTAACCACCCCTCCTCCCCCCTCCTGTTGTGTCACTGGTCAGTATAGAAATGACTGTAATAGGCTAGGATGACATACATGTACAGACCCTTAGTGAGGTCAAGGGAAGATGGAGAGAACATGAAGAGAAAAGTAAAGAACACGGATGAGGGTGTGGTACAAGGCATAAGGCAGTTTCTCTAGCTTTTATGTATGAGTATGCAGGACTATATTATCCATCAAGTAGTACAGAAATTGGATAACTGAAATGAGAATGTTGTATATGCACGACAAATCACACATAACACGAGTGACTGGAGACACAATAGGTTTCAACTTCACAAGACAACACATTGAGGACCCAGAAATTTTCAGTTTTCATGATGAATAATGCAATCCAATGATGTGTTAATCACGTGATCAGTGGTGATGGAGTTAAGCGAGTAGGACGTGTTGTAGCCACTGCTAAGGGTACCTCGCTCATTGCCATGGATACCAAGGTACTGGATATCCTTGTTAGCTTCTGCCACTCCACTCTCCTCCAATCTGCACCGCCACCGCATGCAGCAATAGATGCAACATCCCGTTAACCACACAAAGGAAGTTATCAGAATGGCTACAGCAGCAACGGTTGCCACACCGTAGGGTGTGTAAACAAAGTCTTCTATGCTTCGAATAATGTCTGTGGTGTTGGACATAGCGATGCGGGTATAGGTTCAATTCGTCTCGTTATACCTAAGATCAGTGAGGAAGTGGTGGTAATATTTTGTGCAAAGACAGCAAGGTACTTAAGTGCGATTGTAAATGCCAAATATATGGTACCTATTCAGGTCGTAGACATGCACACTAATCAACAATTGGCCAACCGATGTAACTCGACACCACCATATCATTGTCCTAGTGGGGCAAATTTGGCGACCCAGTCGGTAAAAGTAGAAGGGACATTATATCGCGGCCCTGGTAACATACTAACTAGGAACCAAATGATAATTAATACATGTACATGTTGTATTCCCCTATTAAAAAATAAATAAATAAAAACAAAATGAATTCATACACACGGAACACAACGCAACATAATCATGCATGCATGCTACATGAAAAAAAAAAAAAGTGCGCGTACGTACGTACGTACGTACATACGTACATACATATACAGGCGTAGATACACACATACGTACATACATACCTGCACACAAAACTCGAACATGTACACACAAGTGCGCGTGCGCACAAGAGACGCATTATTATTTTAAATCATACCAGCAAAACAGAAGCACTCTTACTAAATAATACAAAGCCCAACTTGTATCACATGCACATTATCGTACTCACCTCCTTACTGAACACAAGTGAGCAGTCACTCTGGAAATGCGCGAATTTGAGCGTTAATTGAATTTTACTTGCATTTTATTAACCCTTTGAGCGATCCAACGGATGGAGGGTGGTTCTGGAGTTACAGCAGATACGCTAAAAGCCAAACTAGAGCAGAACCTGCAACCTACTTACGTGGTACGTGTACACACACAGGGCCTGTAATATACCATATTGCTCGTCGTGCATGTGCAGAAAATTACGGATACATCTGGAGGGTGTGGACAGAAGTTCGAGGTGGTTGTTGTTAGCAGCAAATTTGAGGGACAGTCTCTCCTCCAGAGGCACAGACTTGTGAACGAATGTTTGGCCGATGATATCAAACGGATCCATGCCTTCAGCCAGAAGACTTACACACCAGATCAGTGGTCGAAGATAAATGCATGACAACGTCTCACTATAGTTCTGTACTTTTGGTACTAACACTCCTTAGCTACGGCACATGCAGTTATATCGTTTTCAATGACATAAAACGGGTACAAAATATTGATAAAGAGCTTGCCACCGAACCAACAGACAAAAGGAGAGAGAGAGGAGACAGATAGGAAAGAGGTCAAAGGGCACATGTATGAGGAATATGGGATTTAAAAAAAAAAAAAACATCCAGCCACTGTTGGTCATCTGGGCTCTTTAGTAGAAGACGAAGAGTTGTCAAAGCCTGTTAGTACAGAGTAAACAGCAGGTGTGTGCGGGTCAAGGAAGTAGAGGTCTGAAGATGAAGTCGACGATGTTGTGAGCGATGACCTGCTCTGAATACAAGGCGATATGCTGGATGGTAGTGGAGTTGCATTCCACAATGCTGAGGCCTTGCTGTCAGGGTGAGAGGAGTCGCCTCTTGAACCATTGCCGAGCAACATCGAGAGTTCATTGATGCCCCTGGAGGCTATCTCCAGGTGGTCTTCCTCCTCATCTTCCTCCACCGTCTGCTCCAGGGTAGATGACAGTGGGAAGCTTAGCGACCGCGTGTAGAGCAGCAAGGTCTGCTGCTGGCTTGTGGAGGGGTAGGAGAAAGGAGGCGGGACCATCGTACTCAGGGGAAGTAAGGAGTTAGTGAGGGAGTTAAGTCTTGGAGTGAGCCCATCAGGCTGACAAAACGGGACAGAGTCTACAGACCAACTGGACGAGGAACTGTGGGGTGTTTGCTTGGGTGTTCCCAGCATCGCATACCCTGCGGCGCCCACGTCGGGTCCCGCCCCCTGAGGGAGCAGGGTCACCCCCATGGCCTGCTCCGTCGTCACCCTGTTGCTGGAAGTGTTGACATTTGTGGTGGGCGCAGCGGACTGACTCGATGCCACAGCTGCCACCAGGGAGGAGAGGAGGTTCAGATTGGAGAGCTCTTCCCCGACTGAAGTGGAGTTAGGGTCCGGAGGGTAGGAAACAAACATGGGTCCAGCAGGCGATGCCTGCGTGTCGGGGACGTGATGGGCCAAGGGGTGTGTGGCCTCCAAGGGGGTCTTTGCCTCCTCCTCCAGCACAACAGCCCTGCCCTCAAAGGCGTGCTGCTGATCCTGGCCCTCATGTGGTGAGCCTGTCATGGGCGCTGCCATAACGTTGTATTGGGACCCACCTAGCTTGCTGAGCAGGTCTGTCTGCACCAGCAGGTTGTGGAACTGGGGGTTGGACAGTGCCCAGAGGACGTGGTTCATGTCCACCATCGTGGTCCCTTCCTTGCACTGCACCTGAACGCTGGAGGGCTGGGCACCCGACAGTGCAAGGGTGAGGTACCCGGCAGCATTGCTGGACGCCCCAGAGGATTTCGGCATCTCCACGGGCGAGGAAGCCAGGGCGACATTGACGAGCGTCTCCAAGTCTGTGCTGTTTGGATGCAGCTTGGAAGGCTTCGAGTACGCAGAGGGCAGTGTGCTCCGGCCAGCCCTGGAGTGGGCCGAATTCCTGGGCACACCAGAAGGGGAACGACACTGGAGGGGCAGCTTCGGACGCTCCACGGGGGCCGACTTGGTCCTGCTCCTCATACTTGTCTTCCCATCGGTCAGTGGCACGTAGCTGCTCGAACCGGCCGGGCTCAGCAAGTTCGGGGCCAGTTTGTTGGCATAGTGACCGCCGCTGCGCTTCTGACTGCTCGGCGGTCTACCCCTGGGGGCCTTGACAGGAGAGACAGCAGAAACCTTGCTGGTGTTGCCATTGCCCCTGCTCAAAGACGGGGACACCACCGCTGCAGCGGCCGCTATCAGGGACAGCCCCGAGGTGCCCTGTATGTCTGCTGCATTGAGCTGGTGGGCTGACGGAAGGGCATAGTTGTGGTCGTGCAACGCCACCTCCACCGAAATGGAGTTCTTGTTCTCCATGAGCATCTCGGCGGCTGTGATCACAGCCTCCAGGGGATGCTTCTCATGGGGGTGGGAGTCTTTGCTTGGTGTGGGGGAGCGGGGGGCTTGAAGCGGAACAGGTTCTTCTGGGCTGGAGTCCGTAATGGTACTCTCACTCTCCGAGTCAACAGAGCACATCTCACTCTCTGATGCACTCTCTGTGTTCTCGCTGTCATATTCTTCAACCGTGCAGGGCTTCTTTCCCTTGGTATCATTCAGCAGAGATGATTGCTTACGATTTTCAGCCTTGCGCCGTGCTTTCTCAGCATTCTGCAAAGGAAAGAGTAGGAAGTGCATACAGGTAAGCAATGAAATGACTGTGGTGGTGGTGGTGTTGTGTGTGTGTGCTGTGTCCGATAAGTTATAGCCCTACAAGTAGTACTGTGGTATACAAGAATGAAATAATGGGAAAGGAAACAATTCAGCGGGAGTTGGATAATACCAAGAAATATTATCATAGCATTACTACTGTAGTATTATTACCATATAAATATGCCTCACATCAAATCATACATGTATCAAGCAAATGCATGTAACAGCATCTATAACATTAGCAACATGCCCCCCCCCCCCCCCCCCTTCCCACTGCTCACCTTAATAGAGCTGTGCTCTGCAAGAGCCTGATGTAGCTCTGACAGCCTGTCATGGCTGCAGTTGTCAAAGAACTGCTTGCACTGGGTTGCTGTTCTGCTACTGCCACTGCCTATCTCCCTGTAGATCTTGCCCCAAGCTTTACCATACTTCCGAAGACCCTCTTTCAAATCAGCTATCTCTGTTTCCGTCCACTCTTCTTGCTCTGATGAAATTTTAAACGTGCATGTGCATGTGTTGTGTGCGTATTGGGGTGTGGTACCGATCACAGACCTAGTCAGTTTACAAGGATTCTCACACCTAAATTCCACACAAACAGGAATACTGTAAACACCAAGGTGATAAACTGTAAGCATCTGTACAGGCAGGCAAATGTTAAGAAAGAAAAATATATTGGGGCATAAGGGCAGTAGTAGTGTTGCAATTACAGGTGAATGGGTTAAGCAATCCACTCAAATGGTGCTGTTGGGGCAGTTAGTTGGGCATAGAACCATACCAAGCAGGGTAGCATTTGTAGCATTTGTGAAGGGGGGGGGGGGGGTCTTGTGAATAACAGGGGGACATTGTAGTACATGCACATCATGTATCCATGGGCCTTTCTTATGCCGTCACTACTCCACTAATGTTGACAACCACAGGCTAACCTGCCGACTTGTTTGGGATGGGTTGTAGTTCAGTAGTGCTCTCTTCCTCTGCAGACATGGCAACGGATCGTGGGAGGTCTTCAACTGACTTCTGCTTGCTTGAGATGAGCAGTGGAGTCTGGGGCATCATCGAGATACTCTATACCGGTGCGGAAGAGAAGAAGAAAACATTGTTGTCACACATCGCAGACATATCCAAGGGAAACAGATGCGCACACACACGCACACACACACACACACACACACACACACACACACACACACACACACACACACACACACACACACACATGCGTACATTTTAGGGGATGCAGTTGGCAATATACCGTATACAGACAGACAAATCAAAACAAATACACACAACATACTTACACACTGCTACATGTGTACATGTGGAAACAAAACAGAATCTCACATGTGGCTTGAATAAAACTTTTCTCTTCCTGATGTTTGCTTTGGATATAAGTTGTTTAAAATGCTCATTCCTCTTGTACAAATAGTAATATTTGATGCAGTCAGCAGTGGTCTGCAAGATAGAAGGTGCAACATTCTACACACTCCATACTCTGAATATGTCACAATCTTAATACCTTATTTGGTAAACAGTCTGCAATCACTGCAAAGTTCTTTGGATACTGAAGGAACCTAAATGCAACCCCCCACCCGAATGAATCAGCAGTGTGTGTATGTATGTATGTGCATGTGTGCGCGCATGTGTGTGTGTGTGTGTGTGTGTGTGTGTGTGTGTGTGTGTGTGTGTGTGTGTGTGTGTTGTTCAATCATACTTTTCTCTGAAAATCTTCTTCTCCTCTTCTGTCCAGATGCATGCAATCCTGGTTGACTCTTTGTACAAAGCCATTGGATCTTTGATGAGCCCTGAAGCACAAAGATAAACAAGCACTTAATAGAAGACACACTACAACACAATCACACACACACACACACACACACACACACACACACACACACACACACACACACACACACACACATGCACACACACAGACCATACACCCTCACATACCACTATTGGAGGTAAATCTCGCAGACTGCTCTCTGCTGTCTATCATCATTGGCGGGACAACAGCTTGAGTACGGCGATAGCGCACAGGAGCCTAATTACAAATAACATCAATAGCTAAATGTACACACCTATGCTCCCCACCCCTCCCACCTGTATAGCCTACCTCCTTCCCATCTACAGTTCATACCTCCTCCCCATCTATACTCCATACCTCCTCCCTATCTACACTCCATACCTCCTCCCCATCTACACTCCATACCTCCTCCCCATCTACACTCCATACCTCCTCCCCATCTACCCTTCATACCTCCTCCTGCTCCATGAGCTCGTACATAAGCTCCTTCAGTTCAGCGTCACTCCTCACCCCCCTCTGGTCCACCCTGCAGATGTGAGCAGACCTTTATTGACTGGACAACAACAATCTCACAAGAAGCACACCATAAAAATGGTCTGTTCATGCACTTACAACTCCAGCCAAATCCCTCCCATTGTGGGGGGGGGGGGGGGGGGGGGGGGGAGTCATCAATAGAAGGCAGGTTTGAAGCAACCCTGCTTCCAGATTAAATATTTCAAGAACTAACAATGTAGCTGCCCTAATTGATGCTATCCTATAACAGTATGCTAGAATCCTTACACAATGCATTTCAAACAAACCTAGACACACATCAGACATAAACAATCCACTCATGTCCCATGTGGGGTGAACCACATCAGGACAGAGTAGCTAATAGGTGATGTATAACACATGTGACCATATGTCATTTAGCCCTGCATAGCAATGATTACATGTACTGCATTTCTCTCTCCCCCATTAAACATAATTTGAATTGCTGCTTGCAACTTTCATTCCATTCACATTTACCTGTTGAGACTAACATACATGTTGTGCAACCATAACTGGGAGAAAGACAAAGTAACTAAGGAACAATAGGCTTATGGCCACAAACAGGCATATCAAATTGCTCTATGAGCCACTTACATACAGGCACATCAGCCCTACAGGTATATGAGCCACTACAGGTACATGAGCCATTACAGGTATATATGAACCACTACAGGTATATATGAACCACTACAGGTATATATGAACCACTACAGGTATATATGAACCACTACAGGTATATATGAGCCACTACAGGTATATACATGTATGAACCACTACAGGTATATATGAACCACTACATGTATATATGAGCCACTACAGGTATATACATGTATGAACCACTACAGGTATATATGAACCACTACATGTATATATGAGCCACTACAGGTATATATGAACCACTACAGGTATATATGAGCCACTACAGGTATATATGAGCCACTACAGGTATATATGAGCCACTACAGGTATATATGAACCACTACAGGCATATATGAACCACTACAGGTATATATGAGCCACTACAGGTATATACATGTATGAACCACTACAGGTATATATGAACCACTACATGTATATATGAGCCACTACAGGTATATATAAGCCACTACAGGTATATATGAGCCACTACAGGTATATATGAGCCACTACAGGTATATATGAACCACTACAGGTATATATGAACCACTACAGGTATATATGAGCTACTACAGGTATATATGAGCCACTACAGGTATATATGAACCACTACAGGTATATATGAGCCACTACAGGTATATATGAACCACTACCACTACAGGTATATATGAGCCACTACAGGTATACATGAACCACTACAGGTATATATGAGCCACTACAGCCACTACTACAGGCATATATATATCTGTCATGCATATTCCCTCATGAGGGTGGGAAGGGCAATGGAACCACAGACAAACAGTCACAACACCAGCAGCAAATGTTGAAGACCTGCTGAACTTCTCCATCTGCTCCCTCCTCGTCCTCAGTTCTGGGAACAGCCTTTCAAACAGTTCCTTGTTCCTTGCATCGCGATGCCTGGTTGTTACAACACACTGCTGGTGAGTGGCATTTTCCAACAGCTGGAAGTGCTTACCTCTTCTTCTGGTTGCCCTCCATCTTTTGAACCCTAGCTTCCCACTCCACCCTGCGCCTGTCGTACTCCTTACATAGCTTCAACTCCTGCATATGTAAATATATACCCACTCATCTACCAACATCTCACATATACACTACACACACACACACACACACACACACACACACACACACACACACACACACACACACACACACACACACACACACACACACACACACACACACCTGGTTGTGGTGGTCTAATTTGAGCCTCTGCACGTACTGAAGCAGCTTTGGTCTGAACGCCTTGTGCCTATTGGTGCAAACAACACACCCATTGGATACAAAACACATGCCACACAATCCCACAATAGTACCTCTCAATGATATCATTGTACCCTGGTATTTCACATGGCTGGTGGTAAAGAGCCTACACACAAGACACAAGAGAGGTAACGCTTAAGGAGATGCCCCTGCTGAGAGCGCCTTACCAGCAGGCTGCTAGGTGGCATGGAGGCACAGCAGAGGGTGTGGAGGGTAGCTGTAGCACTCTTCACTTTCAACTGCAAAGTAGAGAACATTGCATATTGATACAGTAAAGGAGTAGTGCACCACAAGTGGGGACAAAGCTGAGGCCTTAGAAGATGCACAACCACAACTATGGCCAGCGCAAGCCTTACTACTACCACTGGCATAGGTTGAATGCCTCCTACATGTAATCTCTTTTGAAGTACACCCGCCACTGCTTCCTACCAGTACATGTATATGTATTGTGGATTTGTTAACCCTCCCCCAACTCTCATGGGGATACATGTATGCTTGCTGAATCTGAGATGCACATAATCATAAATAGTCTAATCTCAATCTGTTGACTTGATGAGCAGCTAGGGGATACTGCTGTTAAACAACATGTGGTCTCCACTATGCTAGTACACGTAAGAGGCATCAATATAAAGCATTTTCCTTTGCAATTATGTGACTGATTAAAATCAGTTTATAATAAACACATATAAATTCCAAGTACATGCCGTAGGTCAACCAGAAAGTTGACCTATAGTCACGTCTAATCGCTCGCTAAGTATGGTGCTTGCTTTGTGATGTGAATACAAGTATCAGTTGCTCTCTCTTCACGGATGATATGCAACCAACCCAATGTGACAAATACACACACTGTAAGCAAACCATCATATTAATGTGGTTGTGTAAATGTTACTGAATCTACAGAAGCCTCATCACCTCCATCCCCCCCCCCCCCCCCCCCCCCAAGCACACATTTTGCTTAAATACACAAACACACAGCGTTTATTCCACCACAGAGGACACACACACAATCTTTAGGTGCTGGTTACAACCTGCAACCTGGCATATTTGCTAAGTTCACTTGGCAGTCCTAACATTTAGCATCAAAGCTGAACCAACATAAACACAGAATTCATCACACTAAGCCTACCATACAGTGTACATCATACTAAGCCTACCATACAGTGTGCATCATACTAAGCCTACCATACAGTGTGCATCACACTAAGCCTACCATACAGTGTGCATCATACTAAGCCTACCATACAGTGTACATCATACTAAGCCTACCATACAGTGTGCATCATACTAAGCCTACCATACAGTGTACATCATACTAAGCCTACCATACAGTGTACATCATACTAAGCCTACCATACAGTGTGCATCATACTAAGCCTACCATACAGTGTACATCATACTAAGCCTACCATACAGTGTGCATCATACTAAGCCTACCATACAGTGTGCATCATACTAAGCCTACCATACAGTGTACATCATACTAAGCCTACCATACAGTGTGCATCATACTAAGCCTACCATACAGTGTACATCATACTAAGCCTACCATACAGTGTGCATCATACTAAGCCTACCATACAGTGTGCATCATACTAAGCCTACCATACAGTGTGCATCATACTAAGCCTACCATACAGTGTACATCATACTAAGCCTACCATACAGTGTGCATCATACTAAGCCTACCATACAGTGTGCATCATACTAAGCCTACCATACAGTGTGCATCACACTAAGCCTACCATACAGTGTGCATCATACTAAGCCTACCATACAGTGTACATCATACTAAGCCTACCATACAGTGTGCATCATACTAAGCCTACCATACAGTGTGCATCATACTAAGCCTACCATACAGTGTACATCATACTAAGCCTACCATACAGTGTGCATCATACTAAGCCTACCATACAGTGTACATCATACTAAGCCTACCATACAGTGTGCATCATACTAAGCCTACCATACAGTGTGCATCATACTAAGCCTACCATACAGTGTGCATCATACTAAGCCTACCATACAGTGTACATCATACTAAGCCTACCATACAGTGTGCATCATACTAAGCCTACCATACAGTGTGCATCATACTAAGCCTACCATACAGTGTGCATCACACTAAGCCTACCATACAGTGTACATCATACTAAGCCTACCATACAGTGTGCATCATATTAAGCCTACCATACAGTGTACATCATACTAAGCCTACCATACAGTGTGCATTATACTAAGCCTACCATACAGTGTACATCATACTAAGCCTACCATACAGTGTACATCATACTAAGCCTACCATACAGTGTACATCATACTAAGCCTACCATACAGTGTACATCATACTAAGCCTACCATACAGTGTGCATCATACTAAGCCTACCATACAGTGTGCATCATACCAAGCCTACCATACAGTGTACATCATACTAAGCCTACTTGTACATACCCCCTCACATCACCCTAGTGAGTGCAAAATCAAACGTCTCCTCACAATGGAGCACCAGTGTGAAAACAAGACGGGAGACCCATGCAGAAACCTACCCTATTCTCAGCGTAGATGGTGTTGATCAAGGTCACCTTGGGTGTAACCTTGGTATCCTCTTCCTCGTCATAAATCGAGTCATTACTGTCCGAGAGCCTATCAGGATAAGGGCTTTCCGCAAGAAGGGCTGCAACGGGAGCAACCCAACCGATGGAAGGAAGCTCTGCTAGTGCTTTGCTGCTCTCCTCAAGCTTGGCCTACACGAGTGAGGGGCGGGGCACTTACGTAGGCAGTATGGCCGTAACCCCAATACACCACCCACCCAGTTTGGCCCACACCTCCCCCAACAACTGTGGTGGCTCAAAGCTACATGTATACCTGCAGGTATTCATGAGCTTTGTCCACCAAGCAACTAGTAATGCTTAAACTGCTCCTACCACCTAAAGCAGAGTCCCACAACTTCTGTGTGTGCAACCTTCCCCAACCACATGACTATGGGTTAGCAGTGTGGACAATGCTATCAGTAGTGGGTAGGTGCAAGAAAACTCATGTGAGCCTTTATCCACCCAAGGGTCATAGGACCAAGGCCCTTATCAGATGTGACACATTTTAGTAGGTGTTGAAGTACAACAAGGGGGCCAGCCATATACCACACACTCCTGGAACAAAAAAAAAAAGGGGGGGGGGGGGGGGGGGGGGGCAAGCAACAAACCTTCTTCTTCAGCAGGGCAGCAATCTGGCTCTCGGTGGCTGCAATGTCCCGGTCCACGCGATCCATCATCTGCAGCAGCTCCTCTTTGGTCTGCTTGCCCGGGACGCCCTGGCCCTGTGGGGACTTCTTGGCTCTCTCCTCGTCGTCCTGGATGTCATCATCGCTGTTGATGTCCTCCAAGTAGGCGCTCAGTCCCGGGCCCTGCGTGGGGCTGAGGATGGACGCCCGGGGAGCCGTGGTGTTGGGGAGCCCCCCGCAGGACGAGCTGACACTCGAGTCTGCGCTGTTGGGTGCCTCGGAAAGGACGCTGTCGCGCTGGGAGACGTCAATGAACAGCCTCGGCCTCTTGATGGGGATGGTGTCCTCGGTGGTGAAGTCGCTGGCGATGGCGTTCTGCTGGTGGTTGCTCGGGGCTGGGTAGTGGTTGGGACGAGGGTGGTGGTGGGAGTAGGGGTGTCGGCGGGGGTCCATGCCGCTGTCAGACTTGTGGTAGCCTGGACCGTAACGACTGTATGTACCGATGGGAGGGTGGGGCTTGAGGTTGCCGTACTGAGACCTAAGATACGGCGGAACAGTCCTGAGGAGATGGGGGGGGGGGGGGGGGGGGGGGGAAAGGTGGATACATATGGTTTTTTGCAATTCGTAGGGACGATTCAGCTTGAATTGCGTGCAAAAAAAAGATGTAGGGCAATGGACGACAATGGTTAATGAAGCAACTCGCTGTAAAGAATAGGCATCGCTCGATACTTTACCAATGCGGGTACATACTCAGTGCTTCGGGGGAGTTAGCGAGTTGCCATGGGAATGTTTTGGATTACAGTGCCGGTACATACGTACCGCAGTTATTCCCTTGCGTACTTACATCTCTCGATCGGCATCTCTGTGGTTGTAGTGCTTGCCATGAAACTCCGATAGCATAGAAGGCCGTTTTCTGACTCGCCCCATTAGGTGGCCTTGTAATCTGAGAAAATACAAAACATGTTCGCGGGTGCATTAATTCGAATCACTAAAACGGTTGTTTGAAAAAAAAAATCTACTGTATCCTCTAGGATGAACCTTTCGCTGTCTCGATACCTTTGCGGATCCATCGGGCTGTACAATCGTATCTCGCTAATAACTGGAGCTGTGAATAGTACTTAGTCGCTACGACATAACAATCGTGGCGGTAAGCAACTTAGATAAACAAGGCTTAAATTTCTGACCCTTACATTATCAGCTTCCTGGTGTACCCAAACGTCATTCCCAACTCACCACTTCTCTTTCCAGCCTTTACCAGACAAGGCAAATGACACAAGTTGTACCCAGTAACCTAATGACGGCCATTTTAAAAGTTCCACTTATTAATTTTCCTTCTTTTTTTAAAAATCCTCACGAGGGATCACGAGGCTGTTACAAGCAGTGCAGTGCAGTGGACTGTGCAGCTATGGTTAGTGAATTCGGTACTAGAATAAAACATATAATGATAGCTTAGTGATTTTCCTTCCGTAGACTTGTTACGAGAGAGGAGAGAAGGTAAGTTATATGCGCGCAGTCTAACATTGGTTAACATCATCTCTTTTCTGATGCCTTCTTCACACACTATACAATGTCCACATGCTTAGCCTGAAGGACCTGGTCGCTTTTTAGCCTTCGACCATGTAACCTTGTGGGTTGGAAATGCCAAGCAAGTAAGTTAGTACTAGTGTCTTGTTTTATTGTAGGCCTAAATAAAGCGATATTGTTACTTAAACTAAAATGTGCCGGGGGCATTTTGGCTACACGACTTAAGTGAGCCTCATACCCTACGTCTAGGCCGCATCCTTCTATTGTACAAGGATGGGGTTTGAGCCATTTGCCTACAAGGGTCTTGAGACTGGTGAGAGAAATGTGGTGTGCCATGCAGTAAAGCAGAACAAGGTGAGTTCCCTTCAGCCTGTGCAACACTGTTGTAATTGCATGCCCTTGTAACTGCCACAGATTGTATTTGTCTTCAAGTCCCCACTGAATCCGGGCAATGAAGGTGTGACAGGCACATTGGTTATTGGTTGTGGGGTGTGGTCCACTTTAACCTCACTCCCATGTCGTTACAGTGATGGGACAGCATCTTATCACACATGGAGATGGGGTGAAGGACGTGGCCTTCTCTGTGGAGGACTGCAGGGCACTTGTTGAGGTGAGGGGCAGTACTATGTATGTGTGGTGTTGGTGCACCATTCATACTTGTTCACCACATGCCGAGCAATGCACTACATCTTAAGTATGGCCATCATTTGAAATTCATGATGTGGTATTTCATAGTAACTTATAAATAAAAATTGATGGGTGTCCTGGTTGTGTGACCTTTAACCTTGGTGACCTGCATTTGATTGATTTCATGAAAGACCGTAAATCTCATTCACTTTGTCCCCCTCCCACACCCTTCCACAGAAAGCAAGGCAATGTGGAGGGAAGGTGGTTCATGAGCCCTGGGAGGAATCAGATGATCAGGGCTCTGTTGTTATGGCGACTGTGCAAACAGTAAGTCTACATGTGTCCCTCCTGTTACATGTACCTGCTACTCAGTACAATCGTAAAGCCAGGAAGTTAAGCATTAGATAACTGCCTTAAGCCATATATCTGACATGTCTGAAGGGAGGTGCTAGACATGTATATGGAGTCCTCTTCCATGTATATGGAGTCCTCTTCCATGTATATGGAGTCCTCTTCCATGTATATGGTATGGAGTCCTCTTCCATGTGTATGGAGTCCTCTTCCATGTGTATGGAGTCCTCTTCCATGTGTATGGAGTCCTCTTCCATGTGTATGGAGTCCTCTTCCATGTGTATGGAGTCCTCTTCCATGTGTATGGAGTCCTCTTCCTTCTCTATTGCAGTATGGGGACACTACTCACACATTTATTGAGCGCACTAACTACAAGGGACTGTTCTTGCCTGGCTACAAGGGACCTTTGCACACGGATTGCCTGCTCCCATTGCTGTGAGTTGTGGAGCTCCACTGTATGGCATTATTAAATGAAGCATCATCAGATATCGCGCGCGCACGCACACACACACACACACACACACACACACACACACACACACACACGTGTACACACACATGCAGATTGAAGGCATTGGTGTAAGTATTTCTGGTCATGATTTATTGGCTTTCTCTGGCAGACCTCCTGGGAAACTGGATTTCATTGATCATGTTGTTGGCAACCAAGGAAACGATGAAATGGCACCTGTGGCAGAGTGGTATGAGAAAACGCTTCAGTTCCATCGCTTCTGGTCCATAGACGACACTTTGGTAAGCTACACTCATGGGGTGTCTTGTCGGCTCCAGTGTGAAACAAGCTCTGTATGCTAGATGCACACAGAATACAGTGCTTTGCGCTCCATAGTGGTCACAAATTATGAGGAGACCATTAAGATGCCCATCAATGAGCCTGCTATTGGGAAGAGGAAGAGCCAGATCCAGGTGGGTGTGTTGTGGGAGGAGCCAGATCCAGGTGGGTGTGGTGTTATGGGAGGAGCCAGATCCAGGTGGGTGTGGTGTTATGGGAGGAGTCAGATCCAGGTGCTTGGTGGTGTTAATTGAGCTGAATTGAAGTGGGTTTGGTTGAAACAAAAATCAGCCCCCTGCAGTGGAGTAGTGTCCACACAAGCCCCCTGCAGTGGAGTAGTGGTCCACACAGCCCCCTGCAGTGGGGTAGTGGTCCATATAGCCCCCTGCAGTGGAGTAGTGGTCCACACAAGCCCCCTGCAGTGGAGTAGTGGTCCATACAGCCCCCTGCAGTGGAGTATGGTCCACACAAGCCCCCTGCAGTGGAGTAGTGGTCCACACAGCCCTCTGCAGTGGAATAGTGGTCCACACAGCCCCCTGCAGTGGAGTAGTGGTCCACACAGCCCCCTGCAGTGGAGTATGGTCCACATCACAGAACTTTCTTACATACACAGCCATTAAGAGACACACAGCCATTAAGAGACACACAGCCAAATGACCTGACACTTTTAGAATTGCTACAGTTGGTGAAAAGATTACATTTATTGTACATACGTGTGCATGCAGCACATGTATCTGCATGTGCTGGATGTTGATGTGAATGCTATACACATTACTGTGGAAGGTGTTTGTGTGTTTGTATGCTCAATATCACCGTGACATCCAAGTGATGCAAACATAGTAGTGTTATAGAGTGTGCTGTAGAGGCTACAATGCTTATCACACGTACTGGGCATAGGGTCACATGCTTATCACACGTACTGGGCATAGGGTCACATGCTTATCACAAGTACTGGGCACAGGGTCACATGCTTATCACAAGTAGGGTCAATTGCTTATCACACGTACTGGGCACAGGGTCAATTGCTTATCACACGTACTGGGCATAGGGTCACATGCTTATCACAAGTACTGGGCACAGGGTCACATGCTTATCACAAGTACTGGGCACAGGGTCACATGCTTATCACAAGTACTGGCACAGGGTCACATGCTTATTACAAGAACTGTGCACAGGGTCACATGCTTATCATAAAAACTGAGCACAGGGTCACATGCTTATCATAAGAACTGGGCACTGGGTCACATGCTAATCACAAGGTTTGAACTCATCTTCAGGGACACGCACTAGGCTACATGTAAACTTTTAAATGGTTGACCCATCCACACGATTTCTAATGTTTATGTTTATGTACATGTCACCATGTGTGGTATTTTGTGCTGTGGTATATAGGGATCTGATGCATTGTCTTGCATACAAAGTTCTGCTATAACTCCACTGGGTTCAAAAGTGGAATTTGGGGTCATTTATTGTCACCTGTAATTTGTGCTGCATTATAAATGCGTAAAATCTACCTTGTTTCAGTGAGACTTGGATACTTTTTCATGCTGATGTGGTACCATATTCTGTTAGTCTGAATTAATTTTGCTGTTCATTGCTCAACGATAATTAAATAGACATGAATGAAACAAGAATGTGCGGTACATAATCTGTTCAATCTGGAGTGCAAGGCAATTTGCTTTCACCATTTCTTTTAAGTAAGCACCGAGGGGGGGGGGGGGGGGGGGGGGGGGGCAAGAAATATTTCTTAAACAGATTTATTAATAGGGGTACCCACCACCCTAAGCCCCTTTTTTCACCACAATCAGCACCTGATGGTGATGAATATGTAATGCCTTATCACAACATCAGTCCACAAGAATGGTAACAGATGCTTCAAGATCATCTTTAGCCTCTTCACCTGCTCCTGTGCTGCATAGTCCTTTGCATGAAGGAGGAAGGGCACATCTAGTACATACATGTACCCCTGATGGCTTAGGCAACCTCTGGTTCTGCTCCGCTACACTAGAATCGAACAGATCCCTCACAAACAACAGATTCCTCGCAAGCAACGGGTTCCTCGGCAGAAGCAGCACGTGCACAGAAGCCACTTCCTCTTTTGCAGGTGGCTGTGGTTATTGCTGGTTCATCGCTGCAGTCTTCCGTGCAGTCATACATTAATTATAAATTTGCCACACCTATCACATCCATTGAACCAAATCAGGACGAGTGGGTTAAGCGTTAATTTCGCCACTGCTGGTTTTGCAAGAATCTGGCGATTATATGTGGGATCTTAGTGGCATTCTTCGCTGGGAGAAACAGATTAATGCAACTCCCATGTAAATTCAAAGCGAAACAGAAAAGATACAAAAACACTTGAATTTTTCTTAAAATGTAATGTAGCACTTTTTGATGTGCCCATCATGTTGTGGTCTATGTGCCCATCATGTTGTGGTCTATGTGCCCATCATGTTGTGGTCTATATGCCCATCATGTTGTGGTCTATGTGCCCATCATGTTGTGGTCTATGTGCCCATCATGTTGTGATCTGTGTACCCATCATGTTGTGGTCTATGTGCCCATCATGTTGTGGTCTGTGTACCCATCAAGTTGTGATCTGTGTACCCATCATGTTGTGGTCTATATGCCCATCATGTTGTGGTCTGTGTGCCCATCATGTTGGGGTCTATGTGCCCATCATGTTGTGGTCTATGTGCCCATCATGTTGTGGTCTGTGTACCCATCATGTTGTGGTCTATGTGCCCATCATGTTGTGGTCTGTGTACCCATCATGTTGTGGTCTATGTGCGCCCATCATGTTGTGGTCTGTGTGCCCATCATGTTGTGGTCTATGTGCCCATCATGTTGTGGTCTGTGTACCCATCATGTTGTGGTATGTGCCCATCATGTTGTGATCTGTGTACCCATCATGTTGTGGTCTATGTGCCCATCATGTTGTGGTCTATGTGCCCATCATGTTGTGGTCTATGTGCCCATCATGTTGTGGTCTGTGTACCCATCATGTTGTGGTCTATGTGCCCATCATGTTGTGGTCTGTGTGCCCATCATGTTGTGGTCTATGTGCCCATCATGTTGTGGTCTGTGTACCCATCATGTTGTGGTCTATGTGCCCATCATGTTGTGATCTGTGTACCCATCATGTTGTGGTCTATGTGCCCATCATGTTGTGGTCTATGTGCCCATCATGTTGTGGTCTGTGTGCCCATCATGTTGTGGTCTGTGTACCCATCATGTTGTGGTCTATGTGCCCATCATGTTGTGGTCTGTGTGCCCATCATGTTGGGGTCTATGTGCCCATCATGTTGTGGTCTGTGTACCCATCATGTTGTGGTCTATGTGCCCATCATGTTGTGGTCTGTGTGCCCATCATGTTGTGGTCTATGTGCCCATCATGTTGTGATCTGTGTACCCATCATGTTGTGGTCTATGTGCCCATCATGTTGTGGTCTATGTGCCCATCATGTTGTGGACTTATTTCTTCTTTCCTACAGGAGTTTGTGGATTACTTTGGCACACCAGGTGTGCAGCACATAGCACTCAATACAGCAGACATCATCTCAGCAGTAAGCTTCAAGGGTGGTGGGGGCAGGGAGGAAGGGATTTCAATCACTGAATAGTCTGCAAAGTTTAGTTTGGTATTTTAATTCTATGTATGGCTACTGTCAGGGTACTTTGTAGGAATGCTCCGTGACACTCTTGGTTTCTGCATATGGCTCTCAATCTCTCCATTGATCTCTTTTATTTCTTATTTATAAACTTGTAGTGTTCTGGAAATAGTGTTGATTTGGCTTACTCAAATTCAAGAATGAGTTCATTCCACACTGTCTGGAATTAGGAATTTGATTGCACATTCGGCACAGGAATATGAATCAAATTAAGTTCTAAGCTTGTGCCTTGCTATCACAGATTTAGTTCTGTTCTGAATTGAATGTGGGTCATTGCAAACTGAATTAAAGGATGAAGTGTGCTAGCTACTAAGTGAACTCAAATATCATTTACCCCTAGTAACTGTTAGAAGAAAATATGTCTAGAACCTAACAAGGTAATAAAACTGTTAACAGATAAATGTGTAAATGATAGAAGGCTGTGTGGAGTGATCATGTTGTGTGCGGGCTGTTACCTAACTTAAGAATAGAGCTATTGTGCTAGCATGAGGCGGCCCAGTACCAGAATAGAGCTATGGTGCTAGCATGAGGCGGCCCAGTACAAGAATAGAGCTATGGTGCTAGCATGAGGCGGCCCAGTACAAGAATAGAGCTATGGTGCTAGCATGAGGCAGCCCAGTACAAGAATAGAGCTATGGTGCTAGCATGAGGCGGCCCAGTACAAGAATAGAGTTATGGTGCTAGCATGAGGCAGCCCAGTACAAGAATAGAGCTATGGTGCTAGCATGAGGCGGCCCAGTACAAGAATAGAGCTATGGTGCTAGGTGGCCCAGTACAAGAATAGAGCTATGGTGCTAGCATGAGGCAGCCCAGTACAAGAATAGAGCTATGGTGCTAGCATGAGGCGGCCCAGTACAAGAATAGAGCTATGGTGCTAGCATGAGGCAGCCCAGTACAAGAATAGAGCTATGGTGCTAGCATGAGGCGGCCCAGTACAAGAATAGAGCTATGGTGCTAGCATGAGGCAGCCCAGTACAAGAATAGAGCTATGGTGCTAGGCGGCCCAGTACAAGAATAGAGCTATTACAGACATTTAAATGGACATGTTTGGTGATGCTACCCCATAATCCCCTCCTTTCCTCCTTCAGATAACCAACCTGAAGGCACGTGGGATGCAGTTCATGTCGGTGCCAGACTCGTACTACACTTCTCTTAAAGAAAAGCTGTCGTCGTCCAAGATTACTGTTGCTGAAGACATGAACACGGTTAGCACGTATAGAGTGGAGAAAAGCACGTAGTGGGGAAGTCCTGCATGGGTGGGGAGGGAGCATGGGTGGGGAGGGAGCATGGGTGGGGAGGGAGCATGGGTGGGGAGGGGGCATGGGTGGGAGGGGGCATGGATGGGGAGGGGGCATGGGTGGGGAGGGGGCATGGGTGGGGAGGGGGCATGGGTGGGGAGGGGGCATGGGTGGGGAGGGGGCATGGACTGTTGAGTACTAGTTTGTTTTCACAATAGTACTTGTGTACATGTATGTCACATGCTCTTTAACCACAGCTCCAAAAGCTGAAGATTCTTGTTGATTTTGATGAGAAGGGTTACCTGCTGCAAATCTTCACCAAGCCTGTACAAGACAGGCCAACCCTCTTCCTTGAAGTCATCGAAAGACACAACCACCAGGTAGGTGTCCTTTCACTTCTGTGTTGGTGGAAGGATGGGGGTGGTCATTACACTCCTCTTTTCTCCATGACCATCTCAGGGGTTTGGTGCTGGTAACTTCAAGTCTCTGTTTGAGGCCATTGAGGTGGACCAGGCTGCAAGAGGGAATCTGACTCCTAACTGAGCTGGTGAAGATAGTGGGCTCTTCTACAATTCAGTGTGACGATTAATATGGCAGCTTGTTTGTGCTTACATGTGTGCACTGCTACTGTACTTGTACCTGAGTGACTGCTAAGATGTATACTAGTGTCCTTGTGATTGGTGTGTACATGTACACAGTTTTCAATGGCGGACCTCGAAGATGTGTCCTTTTTATTTGGAATGTGTGTAGTTCCCCATTTTTATTTTGGGAGGAGACACAGTTCCCCTGACACTTTTTCCTCCCCTCACCCTTCCAAATAACAGCAACAATATATGTGCTAGCCAAATTTGGCTCCATGTGGTATACATGTACTGAAATGCATGCATTAGCGTAGAGAGGGTGGGCCGGTATATCAAACTTAACCCCATGAATGTACCGATTTTTTGGGGCAATCTGTATCAATGAATAAATTTGTAAATGAAGGTGTGAATCCGATTGGCTTTACATGTACTACGCTACCGCGCGCCATGCCACACAATGTATTTATTAGGCGATTTTGCGTTGTCAGAAGAGGTATAAGCCTAGTTGGGCGTACGTATGAAATGATTCTGCATGATTGGGCTGTACAGCCCCGTACAGTGATGGTCGGGCTACGCCCAACTAGTTAAGACCATTAGACCGATCGAATCTAGAAACTGCTGCTGTGTGCTTGAACATCATATCACGTCTCTTAATCATAGATTGACCGTTCGCTGTTAAACTGTGTGTTAAATTTAACATTTAAAAAATAGTTTGTTCCTATACCTCATCGCTCGCACTTTCGAGCGTTGACTGATTCGAACTAATATAAAGCGTGTGTGTCACCATTTTGCGTTGTCAGAAGAGGTATAAGCCTAGTTGGGCGTAGCCCGACCTTCGCGTATTGAGGTCGGGTACCAAACCCGCACAGTTTTTGTACAGACGTATTATGCAATTTGTCAATGAATTTTGGCGTGTTATACAAATCGGTATCGATGAATACTTGTGTAACTTAAGTCGACTCATGCAAGAACTGACTTCAGTGACTTGTCAGTAACCTCACCAGAGACATAGGTTTGCTTTAGGCCTTTAATGGAATAGGTAGAAACCTGTTTTAAATTATAAACAATGATTGAATGTTTTATAAATAAAGCATCCATTTCCTGATCTTACCTGGTCTTTCATGATGGCCACTAGAGGGGAAACTACAACGACAATGGAATAGCCTCGCTCTTTCTTCTGGCATTTATAAAATGCCACTGGCAAGCAAGCATAACAGAGGCTTTTACCAAAACCCGTGGATAGAATAGCAAATACGTCCCTGCATGCCTTCTGTGTTCAATTAGAGCCACAGCTACTTCGACCTGTTAAGGCTTATTTGAAGAGAAGCCTAGTTCCATGCATGTATGGCCGCCTCGATCACACACTGCACTACTGTTATCTCCATACAACTCTCTTGCAACAGCTGTACTTTGAATGAATAAACACTTGTGTATGTAGATTACGTGATAATTGCCCGCATCGAAATGCTGCATTCTGATTGGACTGCAATCCCCGTTGCAGCTTGTACAAAAAACTGTGCCGACCTTCCGCCAATACGCGAAGGTCGGGCTACGCCCAACTAGTATAAGCCCGGATTTGGCGCTCGAAACTACCGTGTCTCTAATACTACCTACTTTTGCCTACATTTAGTTGTCCGCGCCAAAAAACAACAAACACAATTCAAGACGTAGTAATCTTATAGATAGTGCAGCTGTACTCTGTAGCTCAGGCTGCGCCTTCACCAGCATACAAAGTTATATAAAAACAAGAGTAACAAAAAGCAAAGGTGAAAAAACAGCTTCTGGCGCTCCAAGTTAATAAGATTTGCAGCTGAAGTATAGTTTTAAAATATAAATATGCCTTTATATATATATAGGGGTATATAATCGCAATGGAAAAGTGTTAAACAGGTTTAACGGTTTGTTAAACCAGTTTAACATCGGACGTATTATGATTAACTTATAATTGTGCGCGTGCATGCTAAACGCGTCGCTTACATGTACCTCCTATTGTTATACCAGTGAATCCCAAATAGTGCTTACATGTACTTGTATTAAAAGATCATTGTTTGATTGACCGTCATACATAGGCTGCATTGAATCAATGCAGTTGTGAGGTGTCCTCACACACAGTACTTTACACACTAGCACACTCCCATCAGCACATACAAGTAACGTTGCGCCCAATGTGTGAGGCTAGACAGCCTTTCTTTCTACTCTGTGCAGTCCACGATTGTCTTGATATGGAGACAGGTGCTACGAACGCGGCATTGATGGCATACGAACTGTCTCCATGCACCAACACCTGAGCACTGCTTAGGATCAGGAAGTCTACCCACACCGACTTTTCATCTTGATTGTCACTCCCCCCGGCAAAATGGAACGGGACAAATGAGGCAGTCCGTGTCCGGTTCCCATAAACTTGAATCGCCCACTGCTTGGTCACTGTTGAATCTGTAGCAAGGTAAACCAGAGCATTGGGGCCTATCAAGTAATCTGCCAACCTATGACTGTAGCCCAAGATACAGGACCACGCGGATTCATCATCAAATAGCTTCCAGTTTTTGAAGCTCCATAAGTACGTCCATTTTTCTTCGGCAGGAGTGCCCTTGAACCCTGTCCTCAGATGCAGTGCTAAATAGGGACGGCTGTCGATCCCCAGTTCTTTCTTAACGTTACCAACATGGTCCAGTAACTCGCTTCTAAATTTAAATAGATAGTTGAAGATGGCATGGTTCAGCTTCATCCACGGCTCACTGGCTTCAACAGTGAAGCGTCCAATGTCTCCCAAGAAACGCAGCAACGTCGAATACCACAGCGAACTCTGCGTGTAGTACACGCCTTCGTCCCTTCCTCTCGCCAGCATGGCCTTAACGCCCAACTTCTCAAACCCGTCATCGATCAACCGTCCAGTGTCCATCAAAGACTCGTCGCAGATCAACATGGGATTGATGAACACATTTCCGTCGGCGATCACATGCAGCTCGCTGCCGAACAGAACCTCGCCAAACTCCTCGTACTGGCTCCTGCTCCACGCAAACGAGGACGTGGAACGGTAACGTTTGTGGGGACAGAGGCCGTCTGCGCAAATCCCGAGGCTGCTTCTGTTTGCCACGTCCCAGTCGATCTGGCTGTGCTCGATGTGCTTGGTGCTTTTGCGATAGAAATCGTCCCAGTATATCGTGAAGACACGGTCAGACATGAGCGCCATGAGGAAGAAGAAGTGTATTCTGTACAGCTGGTCTCCGATGCCGCCACACATCTTATCGACACACAACACCGTGAGCGTCCTCACCCCTCGCTGAAGGTCCTGCAGGCCGCGCCTGTGGAGGGTCTTGTAGCGTTTCAGGGAGGAGTTAAAGGTCGACCACGCCTCTCGCTCTGAGAGGTGCGGGTGATAGGTCGGCTTTTGGGAGCGTAGCAGCTTTAGCGTGACAAGCAGAGCGAGTACCACAATTACTATAATCAACGCCACAAAACGTTTCAGGAAAACTCGCTGCATCTTGGGTCGGTATGCAAATGGCATCTACAGTCCAGAGATGTCACAGAGACAGTGCTGCATGCAGCAACATCCGGTCGAGGGTCGCCATTTTGATTGTAAGAAGTGGGAGGGAAACATTTAATAATAGTTGTGACGTTATTGAATTATAATCAATAACTGTAGCAAAGTGTACAATGAAGCAATTACCTTCACCAAATGCAGGTTGACCCTGCCGTACAGCTCAAATAGCACAGTTTTTTTCTTTTTTTTTTTTTGCCTGCATCATGGCAGGAGTCAGGAGTGACAGGAGCCGCAGGACGGAAAGCATCCATAGCTTCTTTAAAAAAAAAAAAATCAATTTGGTCAAGAATAATTTTCAGTGTGCTTTCGCTTTTCCGCGACTGCCCGGGGCGCCCACTGGCCAGCTGACGATCCCACGAAGGCCACGATTATGAATCATTATTAACTTACACACACACAATTAATTACAAAGTCAAATTTCCCTTTACAATGCTAATCAAACATGCTCCATATACATGTACGATGTGTCGTGTAGTACAACTCAGTGAAAACAAAATCGGAATACTAGTGCAGACTACCCTGAAAGTACGTACACAATGATCGGCATTCATCGAATTTACTAGTAGCCTGTTTCGCTAACGATGTAAATCACATTTTCACATTATCAAGTAATAGGTAATAGTAGTAGGTAAGGGGTAGTTGGTAGGGTAGTAGTAGGTAAGGGGAGGAGTAGGGATAGCAGTAGGCTAGGTAAGGAGAGGAGCAGGGGTAGTAGTATTAGGTAAGGGGAGGAGTTGGGATAGGAAAGGGGTGGGGATGTGAACCAAGAAATTTATAGTACATGTATATTCTTCTCTTAATGTGATAAAAAGAATTATCAAGCACGTGCACATGTGAATATAGGGGGGAAACCCATAACCACTTTGTTTCATTCAAAGTTTATAAGCCAATTATAATAGTTTTATTATAAAGTTAAAGTGCATTTATCTGATGGGGATGTGGAGCTATTAAATTCAACCCGATCCTCTTAACTGGTTGTAAAGAGGAGTAGCAGTTGCTATGGGCAGAAGAGTAAGAGCAGTACTGTACATGTAGGGAAGGGGGGAGTAGGGGTAGGTATAGGGAGGGAAGGGGGGAGTAGGGATAGATATAGGGAGGGAAGGGGGGAGTAGGGGTAGATATAGGGAGGGAAGGGGGGAGTAGGGGTAGATATAGGGAGGGAAGGGGGAGTAGGGGTAGATATAGGGAGGGAAGGGGGGAGTAGGGGTAGATATAGGGAGGGAAGAGGCGAGTAGGGGTAGGTATAGGTAGGGAGGGGGGGGGAGTAGGGGTAGGTATAGGTAGGGAAGGGGGGAGTAGGGGTAGGGGTAGGTATAGGTAGGGAAGGGGGGGGTAGGGGTAGGGATAGGTAGGGAAGGGGGGGTAGGGGTAGGTATAGGTAGGGAAGGGGGGTAGGGGTAGGTATAGGTAGGGAAGGGGGGTAGGGGTAGGTATAGGTAGGGAAGGGGGGTAGGGGTAGGTATAGGTAGGGAAGGGGGGGGAGTAGGAGTAGGGAAGGGGGGAGAGTAGGGGTAGGTATAGGTAGGGAAGGGGGGAGTAGGGGTATAGGTAGGGAAGGGGGAGTAGGGGTTGGTATAGGTAGGAAAGGGGGAGTAGGGGTTGGTATAGGTAGGTAAGGAGGGAGTAGGGGTAGGTAAAGGTAGGTAAGGGGGGTTAGGAGTAGGGGTAGGTATAGGTAGGTAAGGAGGGAGAAGGGGTAGGTAAAGGTAGGTAAGGAGGGAGTAGGGGTAGGTATAGGTAGGTAAGGAGGGAGTAGGGGTAGGTATAGGGAGGTAAGGAGGGAGTAGGGGTAGGTATAGGGAGGTAAGAGGGAGTAGGGGTAGGTATAGGGAGGTAAGGGGGAGTAGGGGTAGGTATAGGTAGGTAAGGGGGAGTAGGGGTAGGTATAGGGAGGGGGAGTAGGGGTAGGTATAGGGAGGGGGAGTAGGGGTAGGTATAGGGAGGGGAAGTAGGGGTAGGTATAGGGAGGGGGAGAAGGGGGAGTTGGTATAGGGAGGGGAGGGAAGGGGGAGTAGGTGAAGGGAAGGGAGGGGGAGTAGGTATAGGGAGGGAAGGGGGAGTAGGGGTAGTTTAGATATGGGGGATAGACAGGGAAGGGAGTAGCATGGGCATAGGTAAGGAAGGGGGTGGTAGCGGTATAGGGAGGGCAGGTGTAGAGAGAGGGAGGGAGGAGTAGGGTTGGGGGAAGCCTAGGTTAGGGTAGTAGTTTTGGGGATTACCTCCCATAACTCTTAACTCCCCTTCCTTTCCCTCATATAGGGAGGGAAGGGGGAGTAGCGGTAACAGTGTAGAGAGGTAGGAGTGAAGCAGTTAAAGGGGTGAGGGGAGGGGTATTGGTAGGTAAGGGAAGCAGCAGGGATGTTAGTTTGTAAGGGGGAGAGAGGTTGTTGTTATAAAGGAATATGGAGGGGAGGAGGGGTTGTAGTTGGCACAGGGAGAATGTGGTAGTAACTAGGGGGTTATGAGGGGTGGTAGTGGGTAAGGGGAGGAGTTGGGATCAAAAAGGGGAGGGATGTAAAGCAGCAATTTAGTAGATTCTTTACTCATGATTGAATATCAGCAAGTCATGTCTGTGAATGGTCACCCAGCACCAGCTTCAACTTGGATTGAAGCATGTGCATGGTGGAGGAAGTGCACTAAAATGTCCCTAAGGTCCGTTGCCCTCAACATCTCTGTTGACTCCGCTAAATCCTTCAACTTTTAGCTGAAGCAGGATCAATGGTTGGTGCAGTCCTTGAGGCAATGGCTTAGGGTAGAGAAGCATCAAACTTTCTGGCACAAGTCATTGCCAAAGGCACAGGCATCTTTTGAACTGTTCTCCAACCTGAGCATTTGATTAATAAGAGCGAATCTTGTTGTTGGTATGGGCAGGGGTAAGGTAAGTAGTGAGTAAGGTAGTATTAGGTAAGGGTAGTAGTAGGTAAGGAGAGGAGTAGACTAGTATTTGTTAAGAGGAAGGTAGTAGTTAAGGCCTAAAGGAGGACAGCTAGTGACATAATGTAGGATATGCGTGTTGCGTATCCTATCCTACTGACTGTCAAAAAGAAAATATTTTGTAAAACTTTAATTCTTAACCAGTACTATATTTCTAGAAGATATTAACATGCTAGAACATGTTGATAAATCATTCTGCATATTAACTAGCTAGTGGCGTAGTGTGGATGTTGAGTGCCTGGGGTAGCCCCCTCCCCCCCAGCCCCAAGAATACATGTATATTTATATATCTGGACTAGCCTAGATTAAAGTTAACAATAGTGGAATGGTGCAGCTATTGATGGAACTTTGCCTCTAAACCCCTCTCCTTTGAGTGATGTGTAATGAATATCATGTATTGTGTGTTTATGTTAATTCATTATTAAACAAAATAAAATTGTTATAACTTCAAAATTTACTTGTACTGGCTTATAATAGACGTTTACATGTAATTCAAGTAACTACATGTTAGTTCACTAATACAAGTAATAGACAAGTAATGAATAAGTATAATAGGCCAGAAAATCTTTAAAGCAGACTGCATTAAAGCTCTTTTGACAATGATATCCAATAATCGTAGATATCATTATTCATATTCAGGATATTGCTCTCCCATGGCTTTCCGTAGCAAAAATGAAATACACTAATGGCATCGTAAGTTGCCAGATGGGATTGGCCATGTCTGATTGGCACCTCAGGATGAGCGACTGGAATGTGGTTCAAGTAGTTATATTTGGTGTCTAGTTGGATCACTACACCATTATCCATGAAATATTGATTGTAAACGTCCTGCTCAGCAAAGGGATAGTCATAACGCATAGTACGTAATTCGTTGTAAACAGAAATCGAGGGACTAGTCACAAACAAGCCAGCGTTTATATATGCTTTATCAAAATGAAGGAATGGACAAGCCTCTGGTCGTGTGAACAATTTAGGGTTCTTCAGTGAGTTGCATGTACAGCCACGAGCACCAGCTATAACAGGAATTGAGGCAGCAGGAAAGTGGATATCGAAGAGTTCATCGATATTTTGCAGTATGACCAAGTCAGAATCCAGCCAGCAGACTTTCTCATATTCTAGGAAGGTCCAGATATATATCTTATTTATGCAGTGCTTGTATCTTTCAAAGGAAAAGGCTGGAGTGCTGGTAAAGTCAATAGATGGAGCATCCGTGTCTTTTCCCACAAAGATCACATTTTCGTCAAGGTACTGTTGAACACTTCTGAGGTGAGTGAGGGGAACAATTATAATCAGTTTGAATCTGGATTTGGACTTGAGAAGGCTACGCCCAAGGACCCGAGCTCCTTGTATATAGTTATCTCCTGTTGCGAATGTGATCCACGCACAACTGAAATCATACTTAGCAGCTTCAATAGCTGGTAGCACCTTGCCACAGATGACTGAGTCATATGCTTTGGCAAGGTTCATCTCATGAAGAGGTTGCGACACCAATATCTCTTCCATCTGAGTAGCTCCTATAACTATAAATAATGAATATTATTATGTATTGCCCCTATAATTGTAACACAATGAACATATTTCGTTTTGTTAAAACAACAACATGTAAGTAACATGCAAATAACTTACTATGGGATGCGAAAAATGTCGAGGCTCATTTCAACAAGGGATTTTGGGTTTCCAGGGAAAAGTTAAACATAGAATATTACTATTATTCAAAATTTCAACTGAGGCTCTTTTTCCTAAACCAAAGGTCTATAAAATTATCTTTACAAAAGTTCTACACCATGTAAGGTAACATGTTGTCAATGAGTTTGTAAGTATATTGTTTTTCAACCATTGTAAGTTTTTACAGACTTTTAATAGCACAGAAATATTTCATATATAATTTCCAAACTTCTCTTCATTTATCATTACTATTATCATCACCATATTTGGTGACTGATAAGAATATTTATATTATTATGAATCTATTCCTTCATATTATTGCATATTATGGGCTCTGTACACATGTATAGGCTGCTAAGCTTTCCTGAATATGGGACAGTGTCCAGCAAAATCGGGCTTGTAGGGTTATAATTTTATCACTATAAAAATTGCACGTTGTACTAAACAACACATCTTCGCGACGGTACTACCTTTTCCTTTCAAATTTCGTACACTTGTTCCCACGCCATTTCTCCGTGTGAAAATCGATTTTTGTGATCTACACCTTTTCCGTGCCGTGGATACAACAATCGTTAACCCCGCGGGTTAGGAATCCACATTTCTCCATGTTCGAGTGTTGAAAACGCGTAAAATTCGGAATGTGCATAGAGGAGTCGTGTAGCTGTTGATTTGTTCTGTTCGTTAGTTTCTGAATCATTCGTTACGGAGATACAGTTGAGCAAACTACAGGCACATTTTCCCGCTTGATTCGCGCCAATGTTATAATCACCGCCTTCCCAGTAACTGAGCGGGACGTGATTTGCCAAAATCATTGGCGCGAATCAAGCGGGAAAACGTGCCCGTAGTTTGTTCAATTGTATCTCCGTAACGGATGATATAGAAATTAACGAACAGAACAAACCAATAGCTACAGGACTCCTCTATGTGCAACCCGAATTTGACGCATTTTCAAAACTCGTACGTGGAGAAATGAGGATTTCTAACCCGCGGGGTTAACGATTGTTGTATCCACGGCACGGAAAAAGATTAGATTACAAAAATCGATTTTCGCACAGAGAAATGGTGTGGGAACAAGTGTACGAAAAACGTAGTGGTGTGGGAACAAGTGTACGAAAAACGTAGTACCGTCGCGAAGATGTGTTGTTTAGTACAACGTGCAATTTTTATAGTGATAAAATTATAACCCCACAAGCCCGATTTTGCTGGACACTGTCCCATATATTGTTGTTGATTAGCAGAAGTTGCACTGTGACAATGGGTCAGGGTATCTTTGTCTAGACAAATACAACTGATCACAATACCACTAACCATTATGTTGAACGTTTTTAATTATTTACGACCAACGATAAAGCTAGGTTGATAAAAGATGCTCCTAAAAATTTGTACTACTACTAAATGCATTTCATTTTGATGACAGATTGCTAATAGTTGTATGGGTAATGTTTTATTCTGAAAGCAGAGAAAAAGATCGAAAAATTGAACTGTACCGTCTAAGAGGAGAGGCGAGAAATAAACAATGCTCGTCAATCAGTTTCCAGCCGCATTAAAGTTTGGCGATGCTAATTTCTAATGAGTTCTTTTAGTTTTTAGACTTTACTAACGCAAGAATCTATTAATACGGAAAAATAACCACAAGGAGCTCGGGACTTTTTAACTCAATAAGCCACTACGCTACGATGCAAACGAAGGTGTTCTCGGGCCTTCGTGCTGTGTGATAGATAGCTAGCATCTGTGTTCTTTATGATGCGCCGTCTTTGTTAGAAATGAGGGCGCTACAATTGTGTCATTTATTGTTTGTACGTGTGCATGTTTATACTATAGGGTACGATAAGGAGCTGAAGGAACCCCCTTAGGTACGTTTATAAGCGATTATTGCGAACTGTTAAGTTAAAATATCATTTAATTGGGCATGGGCTGATTTTTTAAGCAATCCTTTTGCGATGAATTGTTACAGTATGATACTATATGTTTGTTATTGAAACGTTTTATAAAAAATTCTCAGTTATTATGTAGTTAGATATAGTTAAACCTGATTGTTGACTTTAATTTAATTTATATTGTAATTTACTTACCACCATCTCATCAACAAGCAAGGATACGGTATATTTATTCTAAATGTCCTAGTTTTGGTATTTTTTGTACCATCGGGATGCACAGATGCGGGTTCTAACCAAGCAGGAATGTTGGCAGAAGACAATGCCATGTGGAAAATGTCATCAAGCAAGGCAAGTCAAAAGGGGCCACCAGCGCTAAAGTGACAACATAGCCCATATGTGCCAACAATGTCCACAAATGCTCTACAGTGATAGCAAAGGTGAGGGATACAAGTAGACTACTGGCTGGGGAAGTTGGTGTTGGCCCCGCTGTATTTGTTGGGTCAGTGTCATCAGAGGAAGAGGAAGAGGTACCACCAGTGTCGATAAAAGTATGTGTACAATGAAATCTTTCCTGGCAGAGAGAGGTGTTCTGTGTGCATGGCGTCATAGGCCACTGCACTGAGGAACCACGGCATGCCATTGTTGCCCGTGATGAAGAGTTCAAACCGGCATGTCAGGATGTGATTGTTGTTGCTGATATCCAGGAAAGTGTTCAACATGTCTGACTTCAGGACACTATACAAATATAGCGATATTGTCCGTGCAAAGACCCAGAGATGAAATAGGTATATAATGTATGCAGCCAGGCACAGGATTCCTTCCTGAATGGAGGTTGGCCTTGGACAACACATCAGGGATAGCTCAGCTACATCCTTGGTCAAATAAGTGGCAGACAATTGGCTTGGGATGCATATAATGAATGCATGCTGGTAGACCCCTTCTCATGCACACATACATGTAAAAGGATGTACAATGCATGATAACTCCATTCTGTTCTTGAAGATGGGCGCAATGAGTTAATGAAGAGGAGGAGGAGTATAGTAAATAGACTAATTATAATACATCAACTGTTACCAAGGTCATAAGCTATAGGTGTGTACATTTTTGATGTGGGAGAAACTCTAACACAAGTAGTTAACAGTTTGTGGAATAAATCATACATGTACATGTACAGAACTAGAGTGACATGTAAATTGTACAATGTACATGCACAAGGTATCATGTGCATCATTATATCATTATCATACACATCTGGCACCCAAACAGCTAGTGGCAATATACTCTGCAGTTTCGGAAAAACACTTCGTTTGGGGTTACATATCATTAGTGTATGCGATCCACAGTGCTGAAATATTTGTCCAGTTAAGACACGCGGCACAGGCCTAGGGTTCCTGGAAAAGATTTCAAAATCGAAACCCATGCACGGGGCGGATCGACATTATCTCTATGGATACACAACGTGTGAATGGTGGGTGTGTTAATGGAAATGATTCGTTTTACACTATTTTCACTTAATACTGCGAAATTTGAAAAGGGTGCGAAGTTAAAACGCATTTCAAAGCATCGTTCACAGGTGGTTTACAACTATGACGAAATTGTTTCCATTGCCATGGAGATGAAAGAACTCTTATAATTTGACACTTGCCTGCTCTAGCGGGAGGTTAATGTTAGAGTTCTTTATGGCTACTTGCTATATGTATATATGCTATGGCGGATACATGAATGGGGGGGGGGGGGGGGGGGGGGGGGGGGGGGGGGGGGGGGGGGCTGCCAGCCAAGTGCGTATAATTATGCTCGATTGGTGCAAATAAATGTAACTCTTGTATCCTACACAATTCTACTACGTTGCGTGACTTCAAAAGTGCGGCAAAGCGGGTGGCCGACGCCTGTGAGGAAGAGTACAGCCAAAGTCCATGTATGCATTATCTCTGGTACAGCTAACTTCTACCCTGATACGATTGCGGCCATTTGTGGGTCCAGTGACGTCATCAGAGCTGTATGACCATTCAATCCATGAACCACGCCTTCACGTTTTGTACGTTGCCCTCCCGGTTAGTTGAGTTTATGCCAGATGTGCTATACGTACTAACGTATACTGATCGTTTTATACAAATTGCAGTCTTAAGCTTATCCCTGACCCGAGTGACACTTAACTTACTTGTTAAAACGTTGTTCGACACTTACATTTTGTACACTTACACTGTGCAGAACCTCAAGACAGGTTTGGACTCCAAATTCGTAACTAAGAGCTAGTCTTGTATCAGTCTGATATGCGCGCAACAATTTTCCCCCCTAGGAATGTTGATTGATAGACTTTGCGGGTGTTACTATAATTTGCTAAGCCTTCCCGCCCGATCCGTTCCGCAGCGAAACTCTATGCCT
Source organism: Spongilla lacustris (assembly GCA_949361645.1). Classification (NCBI taxonomy): domain Eukaryota; kingdom Metazoa; phylum Porifera; class Demospongiae; order Spongillida; family Spongillidae; genus Spongilla; species Spongilla lacustris. Next base: position 2,936,369 of record OX442431.1, on the reverse strand, counting down.
ATTGAATTAATACCCAGTGGCGGGTCCGGGGGGGGGGGGGGGGGGGGGGGTTGTAACCCCCCCTTTCAGACCCATAATGAATAATATTAACATTCACTAATAGGAAATTCGAACAATAGAGAAAAGGTGCTTCCACACTAGCAAGGCAAAAAGGCTAACCCAATCGACCGGCATTGCACATTAATTGTTATTAATAATCACATGTATAGTTACTTAGATTGATAAATCATTCTTACGTAAGCGCGTGGTGCTTACTTGGGTAAGCATGAAGCAAGGGACGCCTGTGGGTTTGTCTTTACAACTGTATTCTTTATATAAAATGGCAAGCAACATAGCTTCTGTACTGATGCTAAACAAAAAGTAACGGCGATTCTAATTGCCCGTGCCTCGTGTTACGTGTAACGGACCCGCGATTTTGTCTTGTCTTGAACGCAAGCTTTCTTGGCATTTACGGTCAGGTTTTACAGTCTACTCTACGTGATTTAAAACGATCGCTATAGCGATTGCTTGTTCTGTGATAGCGGAGTCGATTTTCTTTCGCTCGCTCGTCTCTATGTAATATGGATCATAATGCAACCATGCATGAGGCGATGTCTTCTCCAATACGGCAATATACTACAATATCACACTGCACTCTAAAGAACAAAACAGGACATTTATAAATACTCATACTCAAGTATGTTCTTACTTTAAAAAGTAAGCATTGATCAATCTATATGATTAAACATACATGAAAAATGATCCTATGAGAGATCGAGACACCGTATACAGGTAAATGGTCATGGAGAGCGCTTGCTAAATTTCGCAGAAGTAGCTAGTTAATCAATGAGAAGGATCAAAACATATGCATCATCTTTTGGCTTTGATTTCCATGCATGCGTGCACTATAGAGAAAAAGTACCTGTGAGTGTGGATGAAATCTACGAGCACATCCCAGAAAACTGTTTCAAGCATAAGGTTCCTGGTTCACTATCCATTGGGGGTGTTTTATCATTGTATGAGAGCATTTTTACTATGTTCTGGTTCCTGGTTATTGGGAAGACATCAAGGTCACTGGTGTTCATAATCCATTAAAAATGGCAGTCATGCCATATATGGAGCTGGTGTTTGACTCCTGCCTCCGCCCTTGTCATGTAAAAGCGTATCAAGTTGTATAAATTAGTCCAATAATTAAACAATTCATGTAATTGATCACGTGAGAGGTAAGTAATACCTTCTCGAGTAAGACCAGGAATGCGATAGCAAGGCTCAAGCTTTGAACTTAATTTGATTCATATCGCTGTGGCTGCCAACGGTACGGATGCTGCATCGTCGCTTGGATGTGGTTGCCTCCTGATGTGCTATCAAATTCCTCATCTCTACTAGTAGGCTAGTTGGGCGTAGCCCGACCTTCGCGTATTACGTGAAGGTCGGGCTACGCCCAACTACTAGTAGGCGGGAAGGGTGTTGACTGTTGTACATGTTATTATATCTATCAGTATGGTTGTACGAGTGTAAGCGAGTGTAGTTGTTAAACGCTGCGTTTGTGTAGAACTCGGACGGAGGGCTTGCTAGACTAAACTATCCGCCAGAGGGAAACGTAGGCTGGTCCCTCCCTCCATCCCCGAGTTATGCATGGTGCCCTTACCGGTTTGTCTGTACTTCAGTTTACCCCCCCCCCCCCCCCCCAAGAATTGGTCCCCCCGGACCAATTTTTATGAAAAAACGGGTCCCCCCGGACTAATTCTGTCTGAAATATTTGGTCCGCGTATGCGTATTTTGGTCCCCCTTTAAACACGTGTTGTTTGAAGTGCTCAACAGCAATCGGATGAAGAAACAGAAGAAATTGTCAACTGTGTATCAAAATAAGAGCGAGAAAGGCTACCAGTTACTTGTGTATCCTACGAGTCCGAATCTATGGATGATGATGCCGATACAGATTCTGATCTGGAACAGCAGTATACATGTATATCTCAATCAGCATCTAAATGACGCGGGTGTAAAACCTCCTCGGCTGAACTTCCTAACACTACGGTGGCCCTGGAGGTCGCGCGACCAAACATTGCACGACACGCGATTTTGTGATTGAACAATATAGCAACGGTCCGATTCCGCGATCGAGCAATGTAGCAACCGTCCGATTCTGCGATCGATCATTGATCCCATTCCGCGTCCAAACAACCGTCCACTTCCGCTACCGTACATCAACGCGAACTAGCATTGATCTATTTTTGGGATCAAACAACGGTCTATTTTTGGGATCGACCAACGTACTATGGGATATACATGTAGGCGGTACCTTCCATGACGTCACCGAAAATAGTACTTCACAGAGACGATCCGGGCCGTAAGTTATCACTAACAGGTAACAAATTATGCATATACACGCACATGCAGGACTAATAGTACTGGAGGCAGCAGAAGACAATCCTGGACATAATCGCGTATCAGCGGCTATTAAATGCACCACGTGGTTGACAGTTGGGTAAGTGTGTCACTATGCTGGCTACATTGGTGCAGTACCAGTAAACCAACAGCATCTCTATACCGCTCCGCTATACCTTCAGGCTAACATGGCTCAAGAAAAGGCTCGCTGCACAGCATGGGACTAAAACGGCGCAATGCTGCGACGCCTTATACACAGGATATTAAGGTCAGTACTTTGCCGAGCTACGAATATACACAGTGGTGTGATTGGGGAGCCATAGAATGAGCTGAAAATGTCCAACTGCTACCTCGGGTACCGGTCAATGTGGCGAATGCTTCAAATGAAGTATGGATACATGCACCATTACCTTAAAGGTGCCCCATATTTGAGTGAGATACATGTCACATGCCTTGATAGCGTATGCATGCATCTATATTGCACGTTTACATAATTTTGTTTGTGCACACCATTAAAAAAAAAAACATTACTTAATATGTGCCTGCATGATGCTGTGTGGGATATGTGCTGTGTGTTGTGTGATATGTGCAGTGTGTTTGTGTGTGATATGTGCTATGTGCTCTATTCCTACTAAGTGCTAAAACAACTAATCCTCCCCCCACTGAGGTGTTTGATTGTCTTTTGTGGTCAACACCTTCAGAGATTACTTTTTAAAATGTGGCTGTGTGTGTGTGACTGTGTTTTTGGGACTGTATGTTTGATATGTTACAGTCAAGTGCTATAACAAAACTCCACACTGCTTTTGTGGTCACATCTTCAAAGATTACTTAATATGTGACTGCATGTGTATGTGTGTTTGTATGTGTCCATGTTTCCTTTATTTCGGATTGCATACTTCAGGATGTTCGATGTAAGAAGTGATTGTGGGACAGAAAGTATGGCTTTATGACATGAGCATGATGACCAGTTTGCAGAGAAGCTCCATCAGAAACACTGTAAGCATCATATGCATTGCTACTTCAATCTCAAGCCAAGAGTGGTTCTTCATGTAGCAAATTGGAGAACCTGTCCTCTTGGGCACAGCAAAAACTTGAGAGCATCCCGCCAGGACAAAAAGAAATATATAAACTCACTATGGCAACTATCGAGGGATATGCACCTGCTGTTGAGGTCCTCAGTCCAGATCCTTCACTGTTGTAACCTGGTGATTATGGCTTGGAGGAACAGCATACCTGGCTCTTTACATGTAACATATGGTCTCCAGGGCCTGGGAAGGAGCCATTTTCATCCTTAACAAGATTCAACAAAACATGCAAATACTTGCATGTATTTTAAAAATGCATTATGAAATTATTTCATTTTTTATTTCTGCACTTGAATTTTTCATTTTATATGCATATACAATATGTCAAAAGAGGATAGTCATGATTCTCTAACTCTAAGGTTACATGATGAGCTTGTCGTACCCATCGATGTGCCAACAACAGTTTGGACCCTGCAATGAAACACAGGTTCTCCTAGTCAGTCACAAAGCCATGAACCAAAAGGATCCATTATGGCAAGTAGCATCATCACAGCGGATCTAGATGAGTGACAAAAGAGTGTCTGCCAAGGACCACGTGTACCTCACCCAAATATGGGGCACCTTTGAATGGTGTATCAGTAGGCCTACTTCATTTGAGCATTCGCCACATTGACCGGTACCCAAAGTAGCAGTTGGACATTTTCAGCTCATTCTATGGCTCCCCAATCACACCACTGTGTATATTCGTAGCTCGGCAAAGTACTGACCTTAATATCCTGTGTATAAGGCGTCGCAGCGTTGCGCCGTTTTAGTCCCATGCTGTGCAGCGAGCCTTTTCTTGAGCCATGTTAGCCTGAAGGTATAGCGGACCGGTATAGCGCAGCGATGCTGTTGGTTTACTGGTACTGCACCAATGTAGCCAGCATAGTGACACACTTACCCAACTGTCAACCACGTGGTGCATTTAATAGCCGCTGATACGCGATTATGTCCAGGATTGTCTTCTGCTGCCTCCAGTACTATTAGTCCTGCATGTGCGTGTATATGCATAATTTGTTACCTGTTAGTGATAACTTACGGCCCGGATCGTCTCTGTGAAGTACTATTTTCGGTGACGTCATGGAAGGTACCGCCTACATGTATATCCCATAGTACGTTTGGCAGGTCGGTCTGAGAAACGTTCGGCTGGTCGATCCCAAAAATAGACCGTTGTTTGATCCCAAAAATAGATCAATGCTAGTTCGCGTTGATGTACGGTAGCGGAAGTGGACGATTGTTCGGTCGCGGAATGGAATCAATGATTAATCGCAGAATCGGACGGTTGCTACATTGCTCGATCGCGGAATCGGACCGTTGCTATATTGTTCAATCACAAAATCGCGTGTCGTGCAATGTTTGGTCGCGCGACCTCCAGGGCCACCGTATAACACTGATCATGCAGACACGAGGAGCAGTCAGAGGAATAGGATCCTGCTCAGGATGTCTGCACAAGATGCAATCTGACAGTCAAGAACATGAAATGATAATGAAAGATACCAGTACTGGTATCTGATCCAAGCAAGACAGGCTTGCAGATGCTGTTTTTGATTTGTATGATTTAATGTTGCTGGAGTAAGGAAAAGGAAACAGGCTAAATTTCAGAGACGTTGGCTTCAAGATTATAAATGGCTCTAACATGAAGGATGTCTCAAGAAGGTATCAAGGCTGTGGCTGTCAATTCATAAATCCTGTAGGATTTAGCTATGTATGCACAATCAACTGATCGTAAATGAGAATCTATCTTGGAATATTTTTCAAGTAATTTCTCGGACCTATTATGGTTTGTAAATGGTGAGTACACAAAAGCACATAAACTACTCTTTTCGCTTTGAGACAGAAACTAAATGCATGGCAGGCACCAAGCAATGCAAAGAATTTTAGACTGAATTTTGAAGTTTTCCTTATTTAGGAGTATCAATCATTCACACAAATGCACTATAGAAAGTTGTGTAGTGAATCAGTGTTGTATGAATAAATCACAACTTTCATATGATGTTTTTGTGTAAATGATTGACATATTTGGTAACTTAGTATTATCATACAGTTTAAAGATGTGCTCTGGCAACTATATGCTTACATTGATTTTTCTTTTGTGCTATGTATACTAGTCACAATTATTATGCATGTATCAAAATAAACATCTGATCACACAAAAAAAACCAAACAAAGCGTCATCGTCTTTTTTTCACCCCTAAATGGAAGCTGTTGAACAGAAAAGATATTAGCCCTCAAACAGGAATTGCTGATAGTTCTCAATCACTATTTTAGTATTCGCAAATAATTATTTGAGGAAGGGGGGGGGGGGGGGGGGGGGGGGGGGGGGGTGGCTAGCCACCCTATCCACCCTCTCTGGATCAGCCCCTGGATATGATGGTGCTGATGAAGACGATGCCGGATGGCGATGGTGAAGACGTTGAAGATGATGCTGCTAGCACTTTCACTATTGTTTTATGTCTGACTACTTTACATAGATGCTGTTCCAACAGTGGATACGTCTGCATCAAGGGTGCTTTTTAAGGTATATGAATGTTAATTTTCTTATAGATCCTCTGCATCCTCATGAGGATGGGGCTGCCAAAGGTAATTACATCTGACTAGGGTGACCATGAACTCATGCACAAAACGTCTTAATATCGAGCATCATCTTACAATTCGAGCCTTACCATCCACAGGTAATCATTAATTTTTTGCATGCATAGACTAGGCATTTGTATTTGGATGTTAAATTACATTGTATTGCAAGCATAACAACTTCATAGGTAGTGAATTTTAAAAGATGCACTGCTTTCTATGTTTATCATGTCTGCATATATATAATTCTCATTGTAGGAGAAAGAGGGCATGGTTTATTAGAGCCAAATTTTTACAGTCCAGCGGTTTACATTAGTGTAATTACAAAGAGGCATCACTGCATGGTTTCATCTATTGGTAATATCAGAAACCAGGAGCAGATGAGATGATAAATAATCAACTGGTATATCACATGGCAAAAGTTTTGAATTAATAATTTATGTATACGTGCACATTTTATAGCAATATTACAAAAAGCAAGTTTATTGCGAACATTACAACTGAAGGCACCATCCAGTGGAAACCTTGTGCAGTGCAGTCAATGCAAAGAGTGGTACCATAAGAGATGTGAAAGTCACAAAGAAGCAAATGAAATCAACTTGAACATGTCAACACTGAAAAGAACTTTGATTTATATTCATACCACATTCATTTTCCTGTGTATATAAGTATGCAACATATAACATGTGCTTTGCATCAATTAAGGTACAATCTGTATAGCTACACCAAAACATGAAGCATCTGAAGAGGAAGGTCAATTAAGCAAAGTGTTCTTCCATGCTGCCAAACTAAGGGGGACCAACATTTTGCATGCCTTGTACTATTCAATGGGACTTTTAGCTCTATAAACCAAATGGTAAAAATTGGGGGAAGTGGGGGGGGGGGGGGGGGGGGGGGGGGGGACCAAATTTTTCTAGGGGGGACCATTTATTTCAGCTGGAAAAGGGGGGACGAAATGTTTCAAAGGGGGACCGATTTTTTTCAGAAAATATTGGTCCCCCCGGACCATTTTTTTCTGAAATACTTGGTCCGGGGGGACTGTTTTTGGGGGACGTAAGTGCGTTCATAGATTTAATAACCGTTCCTTAAGGTTATTAATCTAAGTATGGTGCGTTACACAGATACGATCTTCACCCACTATCGTGATTAGCGGGCGCCCATAAACTGGATTCAAGCGAAACCGCTGGGTTAGCGATTAGGTTTAGGGCCGGTTAGGGTTACAGGTAAGTTTACAAATTACAAAGGGGGAGGGAGTAGACTGAAGTACAGCCCTTAGCATTTCCACTCCACTGCCTAAACTATCTTCAATGCAGAAAAGACTAGAGCATGTGGCTGCACTCAGGCCCGTAGGCTGGGGGGGGGGGGGGGGGGGGGGGGTCGGCGGGTTCGGTCGAACCCCCCCGCTCGTCCGAACTGGTTCCGCCCAAAATAATTTATTCATTACTTCTATATACATGTGCATGTATAGCTATAGCCCGCGAGCGTGAGTTAACGTATAACACTAAGCTTAGCGGCAACTGCGGGACATCCGTTCTATTAGGCATTGTAGTGTGGCGCGCGAAGCGCGCAGTATGGCGCCGAAGGCGCCTCGTCCGCGAAGCGGACTCGGGACGAGGCTGTTCAATTTTGTTACAGGTGCTCGTTTTTATCAATGAAGAGTGTTTGGACAGCACCGCGGGTGCAATTTGACCCCGGATTCGGAGTCGGCATCGGCGGCGCTTCGCGTCTTGCAGCCCTAACCCCAAAGCCCTAATTTTATCTCCTGATGCTAACATGCCTTCGGCATGTAAAGTTTGTAAATGCATGGGCGCCCACGGCCCGCCCACAACAAACAGCGCGCAGCGGTGGAACTGGGGGGGGGGGGGGGGGGGGGGGGGGGGGCTCCCTGCCAAGTACCAAGTAGGGATCGTGAACTATAGCGTACACGGGGCGACTTCCAGCCGACTTGTCTCATGCAAATGAATATGGGTAGAAGTTTCGCAAATCATCGCAATTGCGGAACTTTTATCCAGTCATTTGAGTTGCATGCGACAAATCGCCCGGAAGTTGCCCCGTGTATGCCAGCCTTTAGACTCGCAACTTAACTCGCAAGCCAGACCTACTCAGTTGTACTTCATTATTGAATGGGAACACAAACTGGGCTATCTATATTTGTTGCATGTTTCTATGCAATTATTATGCTATGTTTTGTGGCTTAAAAATTGCAAAAGTTGCAAAGCGGCTGGGCCACTAGCTGGGCGGGAGGGGGCTGCGCCCCCTCTTGCTCCCACCCCCGCTACTTAATCAGTTCCACCTTATTGCTTTCCCGAACCCCCCCCCCCCCGTCTCCCGACCAGCTTACGGGCCTGGGCACTGTTAGCTTCTGCAAATGGTTAATAGTGCCACGCCCACATTGGCTTCCAACCACGGCTGTTTTATTGCATTGAATCGGTGAAAACTTAGTACGCGCGCGCCGCGTAAAATTTTCCCGTAGCAACCTCCTTAGATACCATGGACCTCGTCACTTCATAATGGCTTAAAAGCGCGTGGGAGCGTAGCCACGTCTCGAAACTTTCAAGGTGTATGAAGCAGTTCCCTGACTCTGATTTTACGCGTTTTCTGATTTTAAATTTCTATTAATTCACGCCTTGTTTGACCATAAAGCACGAAACATATTTTAATTATTCTGCAACTCCTGCAGTTTTCCTAAGCAAATGATTAAAGGAACTAAAAGGCTTGCCAAATGAGCTACCAGACTATGCATAGCAACTGTTATGAGACCTTTTTTTAATCCGTATTTTGTAAATCCAATGCAGCCACCTAAATTTCATGAAATGCTCATTTACAATTTAAAAAAAAATTATATCACACAGAAAGGTCTATATTACTATATAGGTTCGTTCAGGTATCATCCCAGCTGAAATACAATTATTATAATATGCCAGCAGGGCCTGCGAGTAATGTATACATGTAAACATAGACGTTATAATCACCTACAACTGCTTACTTTTCTTGCTGTAGGGTTTTACTTCAGACCCAGCAGCTACATTATTATATATGGTGTTGTGTGTGCAAACAAGGGTATTGAAGTATGGCTGGGTGAATTCCCAAATATCCTGAAAATTTCAATACCCTTAATAGCCAAAGCCAATACACCATCTTCTTTAAAAGAAGATGGATTGTTCTGTAGAAAAATGGATTTGTGGTGATGTGGGGAAGGATGAGGGTGATGTGTGGAGGGGAGGGTGATGTGTGGAAGGATGAGGGAGATGTGTGGAGGGGAGGGTGATGTGTGATGAGGGTGAGGGTGATGTGTGGAAGGGTGAGGGTGATGTGTGATGGGGGAGGGTGATATATGAAAGGGTGAGGGTGATGTGTGGAGGGATGAGGGTGATGTGAGGAAGGATGAGGGTGATGTGTGGAAGGGTGAGGGTGATGTGTGATGGGGGAGGGTGATATATGAAAGGGTGAGGGTGATGTGTGGAGGGATGAGGGTGATGTGTGGAAGGGTGAGGGTGATGTGTGGAAGGGTGAGGGTGATGTATGGTGGGGGAGGGTGATGTGTGGAAGGGTGAGGGTGATGTGTGGTGGGGGAGGGTGATATGTGAAACGGTGAGGGTGATGTGTGGAAGGATGAGTGTGATGTGTGGAAGGATGAGGGTGATGTGTGGAGGGATGAGGGTGATGTGTGGAGGGGAGGGTGATGTGTGGAAGGATGAGGATGATGTGTGGAGAGATGAGGGTGATGTGAGGAAGGATGAGGGTGATGTGTGGAAGGGTGAGGGTGATGTGTGGTGGGGGAGGGTGATATGTGAAAGGGTGAGGGTGATGTGTGGAAGGGTGAGGGTGATGTATGGTGGGGGAGGGTGATGTGTGGAAGGGTGAGGGTGTTGTATAGAAGGGAGGGTGATGTGTGGAGGGAGGGTGATATGTGGAGGGGGATGTGTGGAGGGGAAGGGTAATGTGTGGAGGGATGAGGGTGATGTGTAGAAGGAAGGGTGATGTGTGGAGGTGGAGGGTGATATGTGTGGAACGATGAAGGTGATGTGTGGAAGGGTGAGGGTAATGTGTAGAAGGGAGGATGATGTGTGGAGGGAGGGTGATGTGTGGAGAGTGGGTGATGTGTGGAGGGGAAGGGTAATGTGTGATGAGGGTGATGTGTGGAGGGTGAGGGTGATGTGTAGAAGGGAGGGTGATGTGTGGAGGTGGAGAGTGATATGTGTGGAAGGATGAAGGTGATGTGTGGAAGGGTGAAGGTGATGTGTAGAAGGGAGGGTGATGTTTGGAGGGAGGGTGATGTGTGGAGGGGAAGGGTAATGTGTGATGAGGGGGATGTGTGGAGGGTGAGGGTGATGTGTAGAAGGGAGGGTGATGTGTGGAGGTGGAGGGTGATGTGTGGAAGGGTGAGGGTGATGTGTGCAAGGATGAGGGTGATGTGTGTGCCAGTGAATATGTGTTTCTGTGTGTTTAGGTAGTATGAGCCAGTAGCCTTAATATGAGCAAGTAGCCTTAGCTTGAACCAGTATCCCACTTAGTATGAGCAAATATTCTTAGTATGAACCATGAGCAGTGTCCTTAGTGTCAGCCAGCATGCAGTATCCTTAGTATGAGCCAGTATCCTTAAGTTTGTGTGCATGTGTGTTTTTGTGTGTTTGTGTGTGAGCTGGTGAATAAGTATGTGTTGTGTGTGTGTGTGTGGGTGCGTGTGTACCAGTATGAGCCAGTACCTTAATATAAGCCAGTGTCCTTGGTTAGTTAGTATGAGCCGGTGGGAGCCAGTAGCCTTGGTATGAACATGTGACTAGTATCCCGCTTTAGTATGAGCCATGAGCCGGTATCCTTTGTATCATACAGTATATGAGTTAGTAACCTTAGTATGAGCCAGTATGAGCCTTGTATGAGCCATTTTCTTCTTCCATCTATGAAAACAACAATGCCTAATGTAATATGAAGCCTCTGTGACACTTAGCACAAATCCTGCATAGCCTTGCTAAAAGGTCTGCATGCTCCTCCATTATGTGACTATACGGTACAAGCAAACTCTCAGCTCAAACTACGCGTAAGTCAACATTTTTTGCCATATTATAGAATGCGGGAAAAAAACTCTCATTATACCTGGTTACTTTTTACGTGTTGAGCAATGACACAGGAACTCAAATATGTAGGCAGAATCGCTGGGAAAACTGCAGGAAGCTGAAAAAGTGTCCTTTTATGCACACCACCCTAACCGCTCGTTGTAAACGTAACACAACTAATACGTGCGCAGTAGACAGGAACCAAAAACTGAAGTTGCGTGTTTGGGACACGAAATCCATCTAGAACTGCCCCACAACATGCTACTTGCCAAACCTTATACACTGCCACCCGATACCAGACATATCGAGCTTTTCGAAGCATACTAGGTTGCTAGGCTATATTCTATTTATAAACTAAGTTTCCAGCCGCAAACAGCCGTTCTCCTTTTGATATATGCATTGCTGGGGCTTGCCTATGGGAACTGCATAACGTCTGTCATGTAAAACGTGAGCTACAATATTTTTATGGATGGCTTTACTGTTGCTACAGCTAGGCAGGTAGACTCTACTGACTAGAAAAAAAAAGTTTCTAATTGACGCCTTACATGTAACTGGTTGTGGTTCTATAGATGTATCATATGTCATATGTTGGTGGTCCTATGTATGTTTACCATGTGTCCTTAGGCCTATGTGTGGCCTAGCTAGTACGCCGGTGAGTGCAGTGTGAGACCAAGGTGCCAGACAGAAGTGATGGCAACAAAGAAACTTTTTTTCCTGCCTGGATATATAGGCTAGGGTATATGAAGGGTGTATGTAATCGTTGATTTGCCCCATCCAGATGCAGTGGCAATGGTATCAGATGGATACTATGCAATGCTTCATGCCCTAAGCTAGCCTACCATGTGTGTGTTTGCATGTTGTGTGTAAGCAACAGTAGTCAGGGGCGGATACAGGAATTTTTCAAGGGGGGGGGGGGGGGGGGGGGCACGGTTAATAAAAGTTATAAGAAAGTGGGCGTGGACCCAAAAGGGGGTGGGTGCGGGAGGGGGATATGCCCCCTCCCGCGCGAAGCGCGGAAGCTTTTGATACTATCTAAGTATTAAAGCATTAAAACTATGCTAGTTTTAGTGCTTTATTTATATGTACAGTTAATAATTGCATTACAAGAAAAGTATTTGCACCGTGCGGTTCGATGAGCAAATGGTTTCGGGCCTAAAATTGTTGCGAAAAATGCTTATTTATTATAAGCCATAACGAGCCATAATGCTTCATTTAGCAAAATAGGAATACGAAATATTCACTTTCCTTGTGATATAAGGCGCCGACCTAGGTTGGTTTCCGCAGCAAAAAAATGTAAGAAAATCATATGAAAATCAACGATTGTATGTGCATGCAGGCTGCATGTAATCAGTCTGTATCAGTATGTATAGATGTCAGATCACTTGTAAAATCAAGTCTCAATTTGCAGTCTTTTTCATTTTTGCTGTGTTCCTCTCCCACAATATGGCGATAAATATGCATGCTACAGTGAATATGCATCCGACACAATATATTCCGTTCTATGGGTACTACAGGCAGAGAAAATATATCATCTTCGCTACAGCTAACAACTGTTCGATGTTAACGCAGGACCTACATGTGGCAGATCGACATCAATGTTATGATACCGTCTGTGTAACTGCTCTAGCATCAATCAACCAACCACAAACCACACCCGGTTAGGTATGAATTATGAAAACGATATGCGACGATACGCGCTACAAACGCTGTACATGACCGATCAGATCGCTCCGCTATCAGTGTGCGCTTGAAAACACATGAAATTGCACTCAGATTATTGAAGAATTAACGAGTAACGTACCACGTCATGTGGATATAGTGGGATTATTGAATTGGGGGGGGGGGGGGGGGGGGGGCACCAGATCCGCCCCTGTACTAACCGCGGCACTGTTTCGTGCAGTTATAATCGCACGCGGTACGCAAAATACACTCATGAATATTTAATGAGTCGTCCGGAAGGGGGGGGGGGGGGGGGGCACGTGCCCCCGGTGCCCCCCCCCCCCTGGATCCGCCACTGGTAGTGCTTTTAAAACAAACTCATTCTTATGTATACTGGTCAGATATGAACCATGTTTCCATTTTACCTAGACATGGCTTCATATTGTTGGTGAATGGACCAGGTGACTGCTGCACCACTGCTATTCCAAATGACCAAATCGATTCTTGCAAATGTATGTTTTTTACAAGTACAACTTTTGCCCAGTGAAGATATTATAAATGTTATTCATAGTTCATTGTGAGCTATGTAAATGTCCAAAGGTGTGGTTAGCAGGTTGTCTGGTGTAAATGTACTAGTATATGCAAACTCATTGCTACCTAGCAATAGCAGAAGAGAACATTTAATTGTGTATGTTTTAAATGCACATACCTACATGTATGTTCGCATAAACCACACAATGTGTGCAGAGACACTGGGTTTTGGTGGTGATGACATGGGCCTTTTTGTAGGGTAACCCCTGGACCTACAAGTACATACGTAGTTCCAGTTATGGATATTCTGATACAACTAAATTTTTACTGCACTAGAAGTGACTAATAAGCTAAACTAGATGATAGTTCTGCTGGCTATAAACTACACTATTCAATTCAGCACAGTAAGAACGTGTGTGACAGATGACACAAAGGTAATTCAGGGTTTTATTTTTAGTGTATAAACTTTCACCCTTTAAAACTACACTCTTCAGTTCAGCACAGTAAGAGTTGTGTGTGACAGATGGTCTTTTGTAACTTCAATGGGTAGTTCTAAAGTCTGCAGAAACTATTGTGTACTTTAGCTAATTAGTCACGTTCTGTATAGTATTTAAAGCATGTATCGGGTCTGGTGAAGTAAAAATTTAGTTGTCCATAACTGGTACTATGTCTCTCAATTGGAAGTGTACTGTTGTGATACATCAGCACCACACATATCCCCACTTGCGAGTAGTACCTGAAGCAATTATTTTAGCCCACCTGTCCCTTTCAATGCGTAGTGGAGATCAAGCGTGCTGCAATTGTCTAAACAAGCTACGTAAAATTTCCTCATCTGACTCAAATGAAGAACATGCAGGTTCTACCATCCAACCTGATTATCAGACCACACAAGTCAATGTAGTGAGCCCACAAGTGCTAGGGCTGATACTGAAGACAACAGTGATACAGACATCTTGCTGCGTGCTGACATTGGGCTTCTTGTGGTCAATGAAATGCTAGGATTAGAAGGAATTTCTCCAGTTAGCGTGAAATGAAAGACATGAAGTAACAAGTATGTTGGAGAAAAGCTAAGGAGAGTGGAGGATGTGATCAGAAAGAAAGTACTTTTTGCTGTTTGACCTGAAGACAAAGAGCCTCAAGATGGTGGAAGAGAAATGATAGAACAGCAATTTACTTTGACATCATCAAGGGGTGAAAGGCAAACAATTTTAGCTGTTCTGCCAAAGAGCTGGTCTATAGCCAAAATCATGGAGGAGTTTGATGTCACAAGATGTATGGCTAAGTAGCCTCATCTCCAGGCCGTCAATTAAAGTTTGGGAAAAAAAGACATCTTTTCCCCCAAACTTTAATTGATGGCCTGGGGATGAGGTTAATGGCTAAGAGTGCTAAGAAGCTGTAGAGTTGCTCAAATTCCAAAGCCGGAAAGCCACTTCCAGAAAGCACCTTGGAACTAGTACAAGAAACTTCTGCTATCATGATGACATCAGCCAGGTGATGCCAGGAAAGAAAACGATTTTGTGTTGGTCATCTACAAAGGAGGCTTGTATACTGTGCAATCTTGGTGAAGCCTACCAATAAAAATAGCATTACAATCACAAATTTGCACAACTGCATGAGACCAAAGGAATATGTGGTGGCTGGTTCCAGTGGTACTCACTCGGTATGCATCTGTGTTATACACCAAAATGCCAAGTTGATGATGGCTGGAGGCACTCACCCAAGAAGAGTTTAATCATAGAGTCTTAGAAATTGTATTCACATGGTCTTTCAAACTTAGACTGCACATGTAACTTTCATATGGCTGATTACGTACACTGATAGGATGGCTACAAAACATATTAATGCAACAGAATATGATGTAAGGTGTATTGCAGCAGCACAGTGTATTTCATTATATACCGGCTTCTTGCTCTGATTTCATTCCACACAAAGCAAACTTTGTTCTTTGATGAGTATCCTTTCATTACAAATAGCACTGCATGCATAGCATAAGTATAGAAGTGCACTGTTCCAAATCCTTGATGTAAACTGGAAGACTGCTTGTACAGGCTTTGTGCAATTAGCCTGGGTACTTACACTTTCGTACATGTATTAAGATAGCAAGCCATTCACAACATATATGCATGAAATCAGGCCAGGGTGCGTGACTTGGCTTTGCATTTTTTATGTTGGAATACAGCAGTTAAGTTCATAAGGAGATCCTGCATAGTTCAATCATTTCTTTCAAGTTTGTCCGGCACAGCTAAGGACTTTTATCCTGTCAAAAGTAGTAGATTACATGTAATACGGACATCAACTGTAAAAGGTCCATCACTTTTGCATGCAGGTGTAAAGAGCGCTCGCAACCCGTTGGCACCGACAGCAGCCGACACAATATAATAATAAGCACACCAAATACAAATCAATGGTCCCTATTTATAGTGACATTACAGACAACATTAATGGACAGACAGTCTGCACATCTCATGACCAGAGTTCAGAGGTTGCTGACATGCGCAGTGACGGACTATTACACAGGTAAGCATTGGTTTCAGCAATGTTGCCACAACAGGTCCTGGTTTTGCCAGGCACCAGCCTACAGCTATTCTACACTTAGCCTTAGGCCTTTGGTACTGCATGTACTTTACTAAAATGCACTACATGTACATGTACTTGTATATTGATTAGTGATGTGCATATGCCTACAATGCTCCCCTGAGTTTCCTGGACCATCCCATACAGCTCTTTTGTTGTAAGCAACCTACCAAAAATATACTTTGCTGGCTTTTCCCCCAAGACCTTGTTTGTGTTGCATGCAGATACATGATCCAACATTTCCAAAGCTGCATCAGACGTGCAGAGATTGAATTTGACATTTTAATTTCGTGTGGTGCTTTGCCATACATGTAATGATGAAGGGGACATTCTTGACTAATAATATCACAAATGTGAAATACCTACACTAAGAATTCATCACCTGGTGGACCACCATTATAACCCACACACCTTGCTAACAGAGCTCTAGCATTTGACCTCACCAGAGTTATTATAATTATCATTCTTATTATTATTATAACAGCAACACAAGCATACACGGAAAAACACAGCAGCAGTATTATATCATTAGACTAAACATCTAGGAGCTGCATGTATGCACTGCATGAAGGCCTACAGTTCAACTCGCACTATTGCTTAAGTTAACCAAGGACATTTAATTATTACATGGACTTCAAACCACAATAAATTAATGTCGCCATCCTCGTTGCTCATGAATTATTAATGAGTCAGTACAGTCATAATATTTACCCTGACACTGCTGGTGAAGTCCTTTCAGCATCCAAATGACAAAAAGTACATGGCATCAATTAAATCTTTTTTTTTTTTGGTCAGTTGTTATCTTGCTTCTGCATATATTCTGATTGGCGCAGAAAGTAGCAATTTTGACCTGTACAAACCATACGTACAATTTTTCAATTGTGGTCATTCTTGTTGTGCAAATAATAGTGACAATAATTCCTTCAAAACAGGTGTATTTAGCCAAGATTATCTGCAAAGGAAACTGTTCTTCTGCTTTCTGTGTGTGGTGGTATGCTGTGTGTTCAGCTCAATGCCCCTCTCTCAGTCCAATTGTGACCTCCATCATAAACGACACGTTTCTGTCTGCTACAATGTTCTTCAACAACTGCTTGTCTGATACATGTATGTCAACCCATCAGTGCAAGTCCAATTTGTTGGTTTATTTGGTAGCAAGCATCGCATGCTGCATCGCTGCAATGATACTAATGCTTTTACCCTGGTCCTCTCTGAAGTGGGCTTTGATGTTGAAAGTTTTCATGGTTATGTGCGCTCTTTGGTTATACCACTGGCTCTTGGTGCCCTTCAATATATTGCTGCAAAGAGTCTCTATAAAGAAGCTGGTGATGGCAAAAGGCATTCACACTGAAAAGGTTAAAACTGCTTAATTATTTGTTATAATAATTGTTTTGAGCAGAATACCAGATACTTTGATATTTTGCATCACTTCTGTACATTATTTATTATTGGTATAGTAATTAGGCCTATTTGTTTGATTTTTGTGCTATAGAAACAGAGACCAGCTGCAAGCACACATAGATTAGTCAATAAATACTGACTACCATTACAATGGTTTTATATGTTACTAGGCAACATTCTAGCCATAATTGTGTCTAGATGGTTCTCATCAATAAAAAATTACAGTTGAGAGAACCAAGTGTCTCACCACACTCCCCTCATACTCCCTTATCATGCCCCAGCGCTCCACCTTCATATTAGTTCATAATTCATTATCATGCCCAAGACTCTCCATCCTTATCATGCCCCACCACTTCCTCTTCCTTATGATGCCCCACCACTCCCCCTTATCATACCCACCACTCCCCCTTATCATACCCACCACTCCCCCTTATCATACCCACCACTCCCCCTTATCATACCCACCACTCCCCCTTATCATACCCACCACTCCCCCTTATCATACCCACCACTCCCCCTTATCATACCCACCACTCCCCCTTATCATACCCACCACTCCCCCTTATCATACCCACCACTCCCCCTTATCATACCCACCACTCCCCCTTATCATACCCACCACTCCCCCTTATCATACCCACCACTCCCCCTTATCATACCCACCACTCCCCCTTATCATACCCACCACTCCCCCTTATCATACCCACCACTCCCCCTTATCATACCCACCACTCCCCCTTATCATACCCACCACTCCCCCTTATCATACCCACCACTCTCCCTTATCATACCCACCACTCCCCCTTATCATACCCACCACTCCCCCTTCCTTATCATTACCCACAACTCCCCTTACTTACGTATAGACTGTCGTGAATATGAACAAAGTTAAGGTTGCTGAATGCTTGTATAAAAAACAGATCATTCCCATTGAAGCCAATAATGGCCCAAATTGGAGTACATATATATAATTATTTACATGTTGCAAAGAGATGCATCAGCATTGCCCATTGCATGCACAACTTACAATCAATGGCATTGCAAGTCCCACCATGTTTGTCAAAGGATGAAATGAAATTGCATGTACATGTATGAGTATGAATCAGTACAAGTGTGTTGCTGGTTGAAATAAATGTTGCCTCCTGGTATAGAATGGCTTATATATGTTGCCTGAAAACTTGATGCCATTGAAATTGGATTTATTACATATGTTTGGCAGATGCATGCGGTTCATAAATTGCACAACATAAATGTTACTCCTTAATTTCGATGATAGTATGATTCATGATTTGTGCAATTAAAAAACTGTTACGCAATATTGCTATCCCCAAATTGCCTTGCGGAATTCACAATTTATGCTCATCCCCATCTTTGTATGCAGGAGCTGTCATGCCACAAATCTTGGAACTGCATGCAGAAAGCAATTAACTCATATGACAAATGATCTTTGTTCAAGTGCCATTTTGCTGACTTATGATCAGCCTCTTATGTATTGCTAGACGGTCTGAATGCCTTGTGTATATGTTTACACTGAGCAAGCGATATCCCTCAAGAACCTTGCTTCCCTTGTGATGTATGTTTTGTGTATGGAAGTAATTCAGTATGTGTGGTGTACGTGTGGCAGTTATAGCTTTTGGGACGAGAAAACAGGGCCAGTTATGAGAAAGGGGGTTGAGCTTTTGTTCTGCCTACAAGCACATGCATGGTTTTGTGTCAGTGAACAAGCATAGAGCTGTTTGTCAATAGTTGCAAATTAATAAACATAAAAACCAATGATCAGTTCTGATACCCAAGCCTGTCACAAGATATTTCAATCTATATACTTATTCACAAAACAGTTATTTACATCAACATAATTCATTGGTTACATCCGCTCACGGTAGTATTCAACTGTCATTGAATTATTTCATACCCTCAATGTAACCATATGTAAGGGGGAAAAAGGCTGATTAATGATCATGTTTGATGTCACATTTCGTCTTGCTGCTTGTAGACCAAAGCCTGTCAAGAGTGATGACTACTAGCAACAGCACTGCCTAACAAAATGATGGATATTAAATGATTTTTCACATAGAACAACTAACCATTGCCAAACACACTTCACCAAGTATCTGTATGAGGATGAAAAAATTATGGTATTAAAATATCTAAAGATATCACCATTTCTAACACTGCACTATACAAGTATAGAGTGGTTTGCATATGGACACTTCAATGGTTTATGCGTCTGCATATGTTTCATATACAAAGTCTGCATGACTCTGCATACTATATGCTGTGGTGCAGTGCAAGTGTGTCAGTATGTCACTTATTACCACGTTTTTGTACAAGGAATTTATATGCACCCTGCATCTATTACTCTAGGTAACAATTTATATTCTAGTGACATCCAGATATTGCTTTCATTTGCTCATTTAACACACACATTGCTTTTTTTTTTCACAGTATGTGTCCATAATTGACCTTTACTTTTGATTCTATCCCATAGATGCATGAAATTATTAAAAATCAGCACACCTGGTATAGTTCCATCTAAATGTTAAAATGCATTCAAAATAAGATGCTCCACAACTGCACAATATATTGAGCACCATGGTGTACATTGTACATGCGTGTCAAAAACTAACCGCAGAGCACCCTTGAAAGTCCACTACTCCATCCACTCCTCCGGCCACTAATGGACCGGCAAGCTCTCTGAGAATATTGATTTTAGTTGTGGCTACAGGTACTGTTGTGACTTACCCACATGAAATAGCAGCTGGAATGATTCCAGAAACAAACATTATAATGGAGTTAGCACTGAGCTCGGAACATTGTATCCTTTGTCCAAACATTATATCAATATGTATGTCATACCATTCGTACATATAGAATGAACAATTCATGATCATATTTACCTTGCCTCTTCCATCATGGCAGAATAGACAGGTGAAATGGTAAGGGCCACACCAACTCCCAGGATCCCATCTGCTAACATCGTTAACCACAGGTGGCTATAAGATCACGCTATGCACGTGAGGATCACACAACACTTGTGGGCTCACGGCTTGCTGATGTAAGGAGCAGGTCCCAAAAGGAAGCATCCAATAGAGCACATCAGCAAGCCAACAACAATGAAAGGCTTCGGTGGCTGAAAACACATAACATTTCCTTTTGCTTAGTCTACCATGGTAATATCATATCACCATCTAAATATTATGCATAAGTATTTTTTGTCCGGTAGGCAGAACATCCTTTTGTTCCCTCCGCGGTAATTTTCGTTGTTACTCGCGTTACGAAAAATCATGAAACGTGGGTTATTATTTAAACAAATTCCATAATTCTATCATTATAATTTTTCACACGTGCACCAGCTTGAATTCATCGCAATTTGTTTTTTTCAAAACTACATGTAACTAGTATTTGGTTGAAACTTTGCAGTGGGACGGTCACCTGCCGCCTCTGAATACTGGCCACGTAACTAGAGTCATGAGTATGTGGCTGCTGTACATAAAGGTTTTAGACGTAGGCAGCCACCATGCAGTGATTTAATTTTGGCCCTAACTTGAAAGGTGACCACTTTATAGATTTGTAACCGTCGCCATTTTAAAGTTGTAATCATAGATTAAATAATTCATAGATATCTAGCGCTAAAGATGATTGAACAAGAAGAATACAGTGGCGACATTCTAATTTGTGTACACACACACGTTACAAAACATTTTTTTTTTTTGGTGCACCCTAAATCGGTGTACCAGACCTCCCCTGACGCGCGCAGTTTTTCACTTACCAGTCTATCGTACAGAGGTCCAGTCACCAGGCATAAGGTAAGATAAGTTCCTGCATCTATAAGCTCTATAAAACCAATCTGGTAGACACTGAGATGAAACTATACACGACACAAAAACACAATCAATTGCACGCACACGTAAATTGAAGCAAAGAGATATACCTGCCTGCACAAGAAAGGTGAGAAGATAGGCGTTGGGAAGGTAAAGGACATTGTTCCAGTTATTGTACTCAGTACTATAATACAGTAAATAATCCACGTTAATCATGTATATACCGGTATGTTAAATTGTACAACACAATACGCATTAAGCAATCAAATACTAACCTAAACAAAACATGACACAGCTATTCAAAGCCTTGCCAACAATTCGGAATGAAAGCTGGTCCTCTGTTCTACCACTATCTGCCGGTAGTTAGGACACATTGTGCATTACAAAACAGAGAACGCATGTTGTTACTTGATCCCGTAACTAACCAGTGGGACTAATCACTATGATGTATAAGATGGGAATAAAGACCAATGAAATTGAGCCCACCACAAGAAAGGGAAGCTTAAATCCTCCAACCTGTTCAGTTGAATGTAATCTCACACTGAATCAACTTTGACGCGGAAATGGCCAGCGTACCTGGTATAAAGCTCCTCCCATAGGTGAACCTGCTGCATACCCTAGTCCTGCAACCACTTCTGTAAGACCCTGCAACGATGCATGCATGGAAGTGCCAGATCTATGTAAAATGACTTTAGTACTACGGAACTGTACTCGCTCGTGTGCATGCATAATACATGCATGCACACGAGCAATTATAATTAGTACACCCAAGGTCAATATCACGGAATTCCATGCCTTCCCTCCCGCCGTTGGCTATTTACCATCACCAGACCGTAGTGTCCACTGAACAGGATGCCCACTAGGGCGTAAATTGAAGTCTGCAACATGGCGTTCCCGATGCCACCAACGAACGCCAATAAAAAGCAGAAAACGATGAAGACTGTTCCCGTTAGCCAGTGGAGGAACCTGCATGAAGTGCACGTGACATGAAACGTATACGCCCGCACATATTGATAAACATGTGTATGCATGCTTAACATACGCAAATATGATAAAACTTCCACCAACAAGCAGAATACCAGCTAGGAGACTGAACTTCACTCCTACTTTAGGGAGCTGAGATATAAAATTACAGTATAAACCACCACAACATGTAAACAAACCATGCATGCAGAGGCTTACGTAGTACCCTAGGATGGGAGATGCTATTACCACACACGTCGGGTACGTGCTCATTACGGCTCCAACTATTACGGGGGACGCGCCCCTAGCTGCAGCCTGTACGTGAAAATAGCACGCAGCATTCTAACTGCAATGACAATGCATTGGCTGTATAAAGTAACCATCGCGTACGTATATATATAATTATAATCATAATTATAATATAAATAATAATAATAATAATAATAATATATATATATATATATATATATATATATATATATATAAATATGCACTCGATCAGGATAATGAGTTGACTCATGAAGGCCAAGCACCCATGCATACAACACATATAAACACTTGGGAGAAAAAAAAAAGAAACCAGTTACATAGATAAAACGTTTCATCAATATTACATATGTATAGTACATGCAAACTGAGCTTGGCTGACTTCAATTGGATAAAACGGTCCGAATACCGACAAGGTCAAGTTGCAGCAACAGTAGACGGCCAGACACAGAACGAATGTAGCTACATTCCTGTAGCTGGGCGCACTTCTCTGAAGCCGCAAACTCGAGGTGGACTCTCCCTCGTCATCGTGCACTTTTGTTGGCCATGGCATTGTAGCGGCATGGGGGTAAAAGAGACCAAACCCAGGAATTAAACAAAAAAAGTTATGTTATTATAGTATAGAAAGATTTTTATATAAGCGAGTTACATTAAGAATTGCAAATGTATAAAAACAAGGAGAGTAAAGTGATAATTTTTGATGCGTTACTTTTAAATGATCAGTTCGATATAAATACCGTCGTCATCAGCCCATGAAGTTATCATCCTACTGTATGCCAACATCGTTTTTTCACACACTGCCTATTATACGCAAACAATTCATATATTATAATATTATACAGTAGGAATCCGCTAAACGTGCATTGACATAAAAGGAATTAGTCCTTCAATCACCTGCTGACGTTAATTTGGACATGAAAGGGTATTGAACTTATCAGCTTACGTACATACACTATGTCTAATGAACTGCATGATTAACTTCAACGAAGCTACACACGTGTCATACAACATGAACATTAAATTGTTAGTATGTATGCAACTACTATGATAATCGGGGCAGTCTACTCGTTTGCTTATTTACCGACTATAAAACGCGGAATGTTTTGCTTAGCTAAAATTCGCTACTACACGTATAAATGTAAGCCACCGTTTTAAATAATAGCTACATGTACATGTATTTGGAGGCAATATATTCCGACATGCATGGCGCTTCAGCGTCTTATATTTTCCACGCAGATATGAAAATGATAGGTCTTAGCTGGTTAGTTGGCTCAGTTACCGTAAATCTCTCGGCAGTAATACGGTACTGTGCATGCATGCAAGACAACTCGTCATCCTGATTATAATGATTGGCTAGCATTTAATACGCAAGAATGCATTCTCACATTCATACATATCACTGCTACAAACATGCTTGTAATAACTAGATGGAAAGCCGGTGTCCATATCCCCTAATCTATTTCTATTTGCAGGTTTCTAGGGATAATAGCTGACTGTGTTGTTTTGTGTACTACGTGATTATTACGCAATGCTGAACAGCTGTGTCTATAAATTGACTATAATCTCATGTCAGTTAAGCGGGTGTCCACAAATATTAAATGAACGCAACGCAACTCAAGATTAAAGTGAATAAACCATTAACGTATGGTTACAGTTAAAAAATTCAATTAGATTATTCTAAGCGGTTAAGTATTATATCAGCCCCTCAAATCAAAATATTCAAAACCCTCGATTATCAAAATTATTCAAGATTGAGGTTAGAGAAAAGTAAAATAATAATAATAAGTCAAATTATACAATGTGTGTACAAAACATACTACCACTAAATGGCATCACTCAAAGGAGGGGAGAGGGTTGGAGGTAAAGTTCCCAAAACGGATGCAGCATTCCCCCTCTGAATGGCAACTGAAAACTTTTGCATGAAGTATGCTAGAGAGCTTTTGTCACCAGTGGTGTTCGCAATGCGGCAACCTAAGTCTGTCAAGAATGACATGGAGTGAGGCCTGCAGACTCCAGAAGTTTTGAAGGCAGCAGGAGTGAAGGATGCATGGGAGCTTTTTGATCTTGGTCTGCTCTGCCTGGTTCGCTGCTGCACACACTTCAGATGCTGTGATGGATTGTCTATGCAGGTAGCATTTCAAACCAATAATCTGCCATTTGACCAAGGAACCATGGTGATTCCATTGGGCCGCTTACCATCTGCTCGATCGACACCAGTGGGCTCCAGCTGAGAAGGAACATTGCCAAAGGACAAAGCCCTGTGCAGAATGTCATTCAGCATGGCATGGCAGAAGTGATGACCAGCACTAAAACGACAACTGGGCCTGTGAGTGCCAAACGTGTCCATATTTGATCCACAGTGATGGCAAAGATGAGGGATGGAAAGTGGGGCCCCAGACAGAGGCCAATGGCTATGTGAATAGCGTTATCATCCATGCGAAGACCCAGGGAAGTAACCGGTAGGGTGTGCAACCAAGAACCAGATCCCTTTTTAGAGGCAGATAGTAGCCTCACCTTGGACAAAGAAGGATCAGGGGCAGTAGCCAAGAGTTCAGCTGCAATGGAAGAAACCATTGGTAGATCCCATGATTTATATCAATGTGACATAGGGCCAGAAGGAGGAAGTTCATTATGACCTGCTGACCATGAAGTGATGGCAGAATCCCAAAGGAAGAGTGATGTCTCATGATTTTAATAAGTAATGCAAGATCTGAATATGCAGTGGAACAGCATTGATTTCAAGTTACTGAGTTCGATAGTAAGTCAGTATCACTTAAGACCATAATTTGCTTATAAGTTATAAAGGTTGAAGCTGCTAATGTATAACTGATTTTAGTCACCATCACTAATTAGTAAATTATTAAATGACGTAGGAAACATCATTCCATTTGTTATTGAACTATGTAGTGGTGAGTTATGAAAACTCAAAGTTCATTAAAATTGTAGCATTTTCAAGTTTGATTATTTTGTTTTGAATATTAACCAGTAAAACGCCAAGGAAATTTCATACTTTTTGAAGCCATCAAGGTTTATCTGCTGTTTATAAATCTTGCAATGAATTAAAAGTTGTCGTACATTATTGTTTTACATTAATTAATTGCAAGTTATTATTTATTTATTTTTGAACAATTAAAGATAATCGAATTTTAATAATGGGGTTCGGATTTGGCTTTCTTAGTCACTGGATATTCATTCGTACATTCATTTAGAGTGATAATTCCAATAAGGAATTATATTCATTCCTGGTATATTCTATACCACCGTCTGAATTGAAATGAAGACCTGGATATTACTATATTTGGTTCTGATCATCATCAATATATAATGAAGGAATTTTCATATCAATTTTCTGTTGTAAGGAAACATCTCGAAGGATGATCCATGCAAATGCCAGAAGAGATGTGCCACAAAACATTGTCCGTGTAAGAGAAAAAAGATAGCCTTGTAGCAGGTGGTGCCATGGTGGCAAAAACTGCTGTAATACCTTGGCAATAACAAATTGCACATCTCACCATGTGATCAATGTTTCAGATGAGCAGCTTTCTGTGCCTAACAGAAATTTAGCTGTTTTGGATGACTCTGAAGGCTGGCTTGATGATGAACACATAAGTGCAGTTCAGCATCTGCTACAAGAGGGTGAATAGCACCCTAAAATGGTAGGCCTGTCCGAACATTTGATGTATATATAAAGACAAACCGTTCGTCCAGTGTCTCCATGGGAATAGGAACCACTGGATAACTGTATTAACAGTTGGGTGTTCAACTGCATGGTGATATCCAAGTAGCTCACAACATATACGACTGTCACCACCACTATA
Source organism: Spongilla lacustris (assembly GCA_949361645.1). Classification (NCBI taxonomy): domain Eukaryota; kingdom Metazoa; phylum Porifera; class Demospongiae; order Spongillida; family Spongillidae; genus Spongilla; species Spongilla lacustris. The sequence continues at coordinate 2,910,285 of OX442431.1, read as the reverse complement.
TATGGGAGCATTTGAAAGCGGCCATGCAAAGCCCATGCAACTACCTGTCCTGGGCTACAGACGTCTGCAATATTTGCAGCCTCCAATATGTTACGGACCCTGACACACATATAAGTGCATGGTTGAAGTTTTCACCACCTCCCTATGTATAGACAACAGTTTTCATGTACATTTCAAATTTCTATGTGGTTATACCATGTACTGTGATGTACATGTCCATGAACCACTAAGGCGAATATAATGAAGAGAGGTTTGGAATATTTGCAGTCTCCAATATGTTGAAGTTTTCACCACCTCCCTATGTAGACAACAGTTTTCAAATTTCCATTTGTTAACATGTACTGTGATGTACATGTCCCCTAAGGCGATTGTAATAAATAACGATTAAAAGCAATATGCCTGGCATGAAAAAACAGAATGAAGTGTTAATTAACATGCATGATATTTGTAGCGAGTGTATAAAAGTTTTACTTGAACTCATTTGATGTGGTTCAGAAATTAATTCAACCTTACTTATGAAGCGAAGCATTATATTACTGAGACCTGCATGTGCCTACATGTATATGAATGACATTACTATAATGGCAGTAATAGGTCCTCTGAATTACATTAAATAAGCCGATTTTCTAGCTATACCTATCAAAATGATAGATATTGCAGCGATGCCATTGGGGCATTGTCTATATACATGTGTATACATGTATATCATATTCTGTAATGCATGGCAATATCCTTTTGACGTCGTCACAACCAAGAATGTACCAATATCCAGGGTTGCCGAAAGTCAGGCCGGGGTCGGATAAATTGATGTTATTAAACAATTTATAAACAATTCAACGGGGTCGGATAAATTGATGTTATTAAACAATTTATTAAAAATTCATGGCTAACCAATTAACCACAAAACATTATGATATTACCGGTATAAACAATTTATACATACGTCTTCAGCTCCATCCGAGTGAGTGTTTTCGCGAGCTAAGCTGATTCAACAGCGCCAGAGATGGAACCTTCTCCCTCAACGTTTGGAGGCGTGTGTCATGCTGAAGCACAATGCATGGTTAATTACAAGTATTTAGAGAGCAAGCGCGCTGTTTGCATCACTGCATGTTATGTATCTCAGACTCAGTTTCTGTATCTGTAATTTGTAAATTGTAACCATTACCAGCTGATTGTAATAACTATAATTAGCATTAAAGTGGGGAAAACCACTAAGTGAAGTGACTGGATGGGTAAGGGCGACGTTAGCATTTGCTATACTAAGAGCCACAAATCTGTGCAGCAGAGGGAGCAGAGTGAAATGGAGAAGTGCAGTGCACATGGATGATGGGGCTGGACTACCCACATCAGCTTATGAATAGAATTTGTATGTGCTATTATGTTTGTGCATGTGCCTGAGTGTGCTTTGTATTTTATGATTATCCTGTATTTATTTTTAACACGGTTCCGTGAAATTAGACGACCTTTTTCGTCGAACCATACTTTCTAAAAATTAGTCTCAAGGCCTCCAATTGTCTGGAAAAGCATATTTTTAGATAGTTTAACTATCACCTAGCCATTTGGCGTTGTCATCTATCGTGGACACTTACCTGTATGCTTTCAAAGTGATGCAGTTTTATGTTTTTCGGTCACGAAGCGTTGCAGAGTACACTTTTTTCCTAGGCAATTAAGAGCCGCTATGGATACAATTTTAAACGTCATTTGGTACTACTAGGAGGCCATAATAGATATCGTTTTGGCAGTTAGCTTAGATCTTGTACAAAACTCACTTACAGTTGTTTACCGCTTACGTAGATCAATGTAGTTCATAAATGTCTGGGTACGAGAAATCAATAACCGGACGAAAAGTCTATGTATTTTAGCTCACGTGCGCAATTTATGATAAAATTATAATGTTATGGGCCCGAGCACGACCAAATTTGGGTCTGGTGTCGAGATCCAAACTAGTTCTGTGACCCACGTGAGGCCTATGATTAGGTGTTTGGCCAAGCCTGTGCATGACCAACATTTGGGTCTGGAGTCGAGATCCAAAGAAGTTCAGTGTCTGTTTCAACGCTAGCAAGATGGGTTACTGCCAGAATTGTTTGAAGCGCTACCTATCCTATCCAGTTGAGCACTTAGATACTGTTTTTAGACTCAGAAACCTTGTCAGAAAAGTGTCCCGTTTCCGGTAAGGTCTTTACCCTCTCGACTGTAAACAAACGTAGGTCCTCAGCAGAAGTAGTTACAAGGCTGGCAGTAACTTCGCGTATTGGTGGAAGGTCGGGTTGCAAGCCTATACCTGGATTTGTTCTGCTGCCAGTCCAATCGAATTGCAGCGTTCAAGTGGGTCCCATTATCACCCAATTAGCGGCTGATGTGAGGTAATGATAGGCAGCTGTTCCTTCCATTTAACTTACATGTATATGAATTTTCATGGAGCGGACAAACATTGCTTTTGTTTGTGAATGTGTTACAGAGGCAGCTAAAGAGTTGCGCTACCCTGCTACTATGAAGCCTGAACAACAATGCGAAGGGCGGGCCATGCCCAACTTATCGACACCGCACCCGAAGCAATACATGTACATATCTTGAGCAGCTGCTCTGCAGACACACAAACCGCATTAACACACGTACTACTCGAATGTGCAATAACATAACGATATTCACAACAATATTACATAACACTCCAGAACAAATCTTGGTATAGGCTTGCAACCCGACCTTCCGCCAATACGCGAAAGGCGGGCCACGCCCAACTAGGAACCGGTGTTAAATAAAATTAAAAAAAAAAAATACTATAGACATCGCGAAATGAATAATTAATTTATTATAATAAGTGGGTGCATGGATCCCGGCCTGCCGGCCTATCAGATCACGGTCCGGCTTGCCAGGCCAAGCTAAATGTGCGGCCTGGCAGGTCGGACTGGCCTTCGGCAACCCTGCCAATATCCGAACCGGTGTAACAAGATAGCTTGTACCCCCGGATAGGCTGTCCCCCTACGGACAGCCTCTCCTAGTATACGTTTTCCGCCTATAGGATAGCTTGTCCCCCCCCGCCCCCTTCCGCCCTCTAGTCCTCTTGCTCTGTTAATGTTGTAACTTTTTCAGATGTGTTATATAACACCTCCAGTTATTTAATTTAGCGTCGCCACGTGTTCGCAAACATAGTCGGAAGCGGGACAATATTGTCCCATTGACACGATAAGAATGAACGAAGAAGATCGAGAAAGATTACTCTTAAACGAGATTTTTTAAGTATATGGAACATGGCAAGTATCGGGTGGATGCTAGTAAATCTGAAAAGCAAGCGAGTCATATAAGAGCTTTATATCTTCACATCAGCGCTGAGCAGTCTACCACTAGGCCAAAGCCCCTGCATCAGGCTCAAAGCACACTCCCCTCCCCCCTCCCCCCCCCCCCCCCCCCGTGTTATGGCATCAGGCCCAAACGGCCCCAAACTCCTGTCCCTGCACACAGCGTGTGGTTTGTGTTAACATAGGTACATGTAATGTGCATTAAAAACATACACAATTTGTCCTCTTCTGCTATTGCTAGTTAGCAATTAGAGTTTACATGTACTGTGGCTGCACCAGTATGGTATGCTTTGCTTCACCTCTTCCAAGGTTCTGAATGGTGTCAGTGGGAAGGCCTGCTGCACCAATGTGGGTGCTATATTTGGCTGGATTGTAGCCACATTGCTCCACCGTACCAGGGATAGAAAGGTGGAGCAGAAGCTCTTAGATGTGAGTGGTCTCCCATCTTTGAAGTGGAAGAGGGGTGAGGAGTGAGTGGAACAGCGACAGCATTCTCTATAGGCCTCCACTGCTGGAACTGGGCACATGTGCCTGCAGCCTTTGGTACGCTCAACACACCTGCCCATTTGGTTGGTTTTGGACCACTTGATGAAGAAGTGCTTGCCCTCTTCAGACCAGCTGACATCTTGCCTGGTAGGGTGGAACCTAGGGTCAAAACTCCAGTTCTTGAGTAAATTCGCCGAGGTCAGTCTCAAGCATCATTGGGTTCCTGGACCCTGCTGCTCTTCCCCAGTACAAAAATAAATAAATAGATACATGCAGGATTATCCTCATGTAACACGTCGTCTCATCTCCATAGAAAGTTCCAAACTGACTTTTAAAACAGCTCTTGATATTGAACCCTGGAAGAGCAAAGTACCAGTAACTTATGCATCAGACTTAAATGCCTCTACCACTAGGGCAAAGGCTTTGCATCAGACCCAAAGCACACTAGTCCACCGGCTCCACACACCCCCGCCTCCCATCATGTACTTGATTGTGAAGCTAATGCTTGAGCCTATGCCATCACCACCAAAACCCACCTCTGCACACAGTGTGGTTTGTATACATGTCTAGGTGCTACAAATATGGTGTGTGCATTAAAAACATATGTTCTCAGCTACATGTACATGTACAACTACATGTACATGTACTACTACATAACAGCCTAGGATAACCAGTTTACATAGCACACAATGATACTATTGTTGAAGGTATACAATGAATATTATATTTATCTTCAGGAGGGCAAAGTTGTACATGTACATCTACACAATGCAAGAACTTGCTAGTAAGGCTTGAAACCGGTTGTTCCGGAGCTCCGGTTAACCGGTTAACCGGCGGTTAACCGATTGCGAGAATCAAATAACCGCCTCAACTGGTTATATTTTGGCTAAATAACCGCCTCAACCGGTTGTTAGAAATTTTGAACAACCTCAACCGACCGGTTGGTATTTTATAGAGGAGTTACGCGCGCCTTACTGCTGGGCACGAAAAACAATAAGCGGACGAGAGCGAACAACGGAAGGCAGGGATCCATCTCACGTGGTACATATTTATAGCAACTTTATTATATAATTAT